>CM034150.1:151265033-151865033 GCA_019776745.2 Taxus chinensis | reverse complement strand
ACGATTTTTTAGTAGTTCATTTTGTCCCCTACCCCACTAGTTGATTTTTTCTAATCATGGGCGATAAACTTCAAGCTAAGGACAAGAGGAAAGTCAAGAATAAGACACTGGAACAATTGGAAGAGAACAGAATAAATAAATTGAAGAGAATGCAAAAACTAAGAGCAGGGCAAGGTACATCCGCTATATCAAATGTAGCTAATGTATTATAAAATGGGGATGAAATACATAATCAAAATGTAGAGAATAATGATTTTACAATGAATAATGATATTGAATTGAATGATAATGTTGGTATGGATGAAGAAATTGATATGAATTCAATTGTTGAACCCTTACCTAAGAATCCAAATGTTAACCCCAAAATTTGTATGAAAACATTGAATGAAGAAAGTAACCTTGTAAAAAAATCTTCACCTCTAATAACACCTCCCATTTTGCAAAGAAAACCAAATCACTTAATTGAAATTGATGAAAACATTATAAAACCAATGCTTAACAAAATGTCTGAAAGAAATGCGAGAAGAAAAACTAGTGGAATTTGGGATAATTACTTTGAGAATTTAAATGACACACAAAGATGTCAATTATTTGTTACATTGATGAAATTAATTAAGATGAGACCTATAATGAAGACCCTGGGGTTAAGAACATCTAATGTTGTTGATCAAAATACGTCAATTGTTGAAAACATACATAAAGCATACCAAACTATAGGTGGCAAAAGACACACCAAAGATAGTAATGCTACACGGCATGCACTTACTAATTGTATAGTAAGTGATAAAACAATTAATAAACACTTGATTAGAAAAACAAGCAGTGCTTTGAAGCTAAACATAAAAACACTAATGAAAGCAATAGAGAGACGTAAACATCTTGAGTCAGTCAATAAAACTGACTATTGAGCTTTCTCTAGCAGACTTACATGAAAAGACAAGAATACATATGATATTCTAAGAGAATTAATTGTAAAATTTTGGAATGAGAACACAAGGGTGTCACCAACTAGAAGAGATACAGTAAAAATAAAAATACGTTCTCGTAATCGTGAATCGTGTGCAAAACATTTTTTAGATATGAATAAAACAGAATTATTCTCTAATTTTAAGAATGAAAATCCAAAAATTAACATTAGCCAAAGATTCTTTGAAATGAGCAAACCCTTTTATGTTAAAATCAATTACTCACGTACCACTTGTTGCAGACATCATGTTGAATTTTCAATGCATTATGATGTTTTTTGTCAAATACATCGTGTTTTGCATACTGACATCATGTTGCAGGAGTGTGGATTAAATGTCCCACAAAAATCTTCAAGAGAATTTATTCCGACAATATTTTGTGAAAAATCAACAAGACAATTTTTTTATAACAAAGCATGTTTGGATGGAATGTGTAATGTATGCGGTGCAGTGGCTTGCCAAATCTGAAAAGTTGTATCCATGAGGAGAGTACATATTCAATAGGAAAAGAATTGGTTGATTTCACCAAATATAAATCGGTGGCATATCAATTAAAATATGGAAAAGAATCTAAGAGGTGTGAGCTTGTTAGAAAAAAATTACCAATATCAGAATATATGGTCAAATTTAGAGACGAAAATTTTTATGAGTATGCAAGGCACACAAATAGAGCTCGATGGTTGGATGAATAATTCAAGTTAAGCAAGGACACATTCATACTTGGTACTATTGTTTCAGTAGTTCACTTCGCAGAGAATTACACATTGCAGCAAATGGAGGTTCAGTCTCAATATTATAACTCAGTGCAAGTTTCTATTTTTTGTGCATATAACATTCATGCACTATCCTGAAAGCACTGAGCAAGATCAAAAAATATTAAGAGAGTATCATTTCCACATCACTGATGATCAGACACATTCTACAGAATATGTACAAGGGTGTTTCCAGGTGTTTTATGTGAATTTGAATGAGATGAACATTGGCTTTAATCAACATTACATTTGGTCGGACAACTGCACATCACAATTCAAGAATGCACAGATGTTTTATTGGCTAAGTAGGATGCACAAAGAAATAAATATACAACATATTTGGAGTTTTACTGAGGTAGGGCATGAAAAAGGAGAGCATGATGGTGCAGGAGCATGTGTGAAAAGGGCACTTGCAAGAGAAGAGTTAAAGTTCAAAGATGGTACTAAATTTATAGATGCAAAAAATATTGTTGATTGGTGTGTCAAGAATATGGGCCATGCATCTCAAGAGAGATCAATGGTTCGTAGATATTTTTGGTTGATAGAGGAACAACATCTGGCAAACTTTGAAGATTGTATGACAGTTGCAGGATCAAGTGATACACACTCATTCTTTAGTTCAGATGCAAATGCTTGGACTATTTATACTAGGTGCATGACATGTTTTTGTATATCATGCATTGATTTTGTGTGGAATGAATGTGAGTCATAATAGTGGGTGGATGAAAGGACTTGTAGACCTATAATTCCATTCGATACACATCAAGTTCCACGAGCATTACAACTTGTAGGGTCTTCAGATCAAATGACAACATCACTTGACTTTGACCAAGTTTCTGATTTAGTTCAACAAGGTACATACATATATGTACATGCCATGTTTTAGATTTATAAATTATTAAATGGTCAACTCTTAATGTATTTTTAAATTGATTGAACGATTTTACTTTTTGATACATAAGACACGTTTTTGCAGTTATTGCGATGGAATTTAACGAAGAGGGAATAGACTACTTCTTGTCTCATTGTGTAGAGGGGAATTTTTTTTGACTTCCACAGTCATTGATGGTGAAGACCTTGAGTATTCCACTGGGTCAGTGGTAGTCACTGGAACTTGGCTTCGATGATATCCTATAAAAAAATCAAACATTTGGTTGTTTGAAGACTATGAAGTACATAAGAAGATACTTCACTATTTACATTTGGTCCTTGCAACAAATATCAAATTGATCAAATATCAAGGTTGGCCATCAAACAAGAATCTATGGAAGGTTCGTGAATCAGATCATGAAACAATTCTTGCTACTATCAAGAATAGAGTTGATCCTTGCGGTTCATTGGATTGAATTTGCGAAGGTATGTTCTATATGAATTTAATTTGAATATTTACTTAAATAATTTTGTTTAAATTTTGTATGATTTTAAATTCTATTTAATTGTTTACTAACATGTTTATGTAGGTTAGTGGTGCCAAAAAAGCTTCCATCTTCACGTGGTTGGCACTGTCAGTAGAGAATTTATTATTCTCGAAGCCAAGTGAAGCTAAGAGAAATTAAATATTAGAAAGAAACAACAAACATAAATTCTCATTTCACCACCTATATTGTAAAAATATCTTATTAAAATTCTCATTTCACCACCTATATTGTATGAACCACCTATATTATTCAGGTGATTGGCAATGGACAACCTTACACTGACTCAGACTGCAGTATTTTGCATGTTTGCAAAAAGTAGGACAACGAGATAACCGGATGAAGATGGAGAAAAATGTGAGAGGATTTCATAGAGGGCCCCGACATGGAGGTATCAAATATGACGATACGTTTCTAGGTGCCACAGAATCCAAGAAATCACCCTTCGAAAATATAGCATGTTTTGGCCTCAGGGCTCTTAAGGGACTATGCCCGGATGAGGTAGCCCGAAAGCACATGTAGCGTATGGAACCAAAAAAAAGCCTCCACTAGTGTTCACCTGGCCACCCTGACGTGTTGGCGTAGTTGGTTCAGTCCCACAAGCTTTCGTTTGCAAACTATAGTGTTTGACAGCCATACACTAACTCATATTGCAGTATTTCATGCATTTGTAAATAGTAGGACAACAAGAGAACAAAATGGAGATGGAGAAAACCGGGAGAGGATTTCGTAGAGGGCCCCGACGTGGAGGTCGTGGATTTGACGAGATGTTTCTAGGTGCCACGGAGTCTGAGAAATCACTCATCGAAGATATAGTGTGTTTTGGCCTCAAGGGTCTTAAGGGACTATGCCCATATGAGGTGGCCCGAAAGCACTGGTGGAGGAAACCGCCAATGTTCAATGATTTTGCCACATGATGCAACTATGTAGACTATGAACTTAGTTTTGTTGGGGAGACCACCAATGTTCCAACTGTTCATTTTGAAAGAATGAATATCTTCAATCAAAAAGAGAATGAAGAGCCTGAATTTTTTTAGACATTACAAAAGGTTGTTTGTGCCTAAAAAGAAGCCGAAGGCCATATAAATTTTCAGCCTTCAACTTTAGATGACAATGAACATCGTGAAGAAAAACAATTAGGTGAAGATGTCACTATGATTCAAGAAGAAATGCCTCCTGAAAGTCATAAAGATTCAATTTGATTACCCAAAACATCTGGAAGAACTTAAAGAGAAGATACGAGAAGAACAAAATGAAAAATGAGAAGTGTGGAAGGATCATAACTTACCTGGAATGGAAGATCTATGTGATGTTGTCGATAGAATCATGCATAATCTTAAGGACAACATGCCAAGTTGATTATTTTTATTTATCCCAGTTGCTTAAACTTCACAAATCAAACCAGGTAGTTCTAAAAGCAACATACTGGCAATAAAAACTATAATGAAGTATTAATAATTGAGCCTGAAACTTGTTTAGAATTGTAATTTATTTTTTGATTCAGCATTCACACATAGTTTCTTTTTTGAAGGAAGAAATTCATTTTATATGTGAGAAATAGAATGCTGATTTAGTCTATTACTCTGACTATTTAGGTTAGATTTATGTAGTCGTTCAATGAAAGTTTGAAGCTCTTTAGTACTAACATGGAAAAATTTTCAGGGCCCTACGAAAGGCTCTCATGGTTTTATCCATATCCATCTAGTTCTCTCGTTGTCCTATTGTTTGCAAATGCGTGAAATAATGCAGTCTGAGTCAGTGTAAGGCTGCTAGATGCTATATTTTGAAAATGGTAGCTCGTGGGACCATACTGTCTAGGCCAACACATCTAGATTGCTTGGTGAACGGTAGTGGAGTCTTCGTTTTGGTTCCCTACGCTCCCCTTGCTTTCGGGCTACCTCGTTTGGGCGTAGTCCCTTAAGAGCCCTGACGCCCAAACACACTATATCTTCCACGGGCGATTTCTTAGAATCCATGGCACCTAGAGACATCTTGTCAGATCTAAGACCTCCACGTTGGGGCCCTCTACGAAAGCATCTCACGGTTTTATCCATCTCTATTCAGTTCTTTCACTGTCCTATTATTTGCAAAGGCGTGAAATACTGCAGTCTGAGTTAGTGTAGGGATGCCAGACGCTATAGTTTACAAATGGAATTTCATGGGACTGGACCAACTATGCCAACACGTCAGGGTGGCCTGGTGAATGCTAGAGGAGGATTTTTTTGGTTCCCTATGCTCCCTGTGCTTTCAGGCGTAGTCTTTTAAGAGCCTTGAGACCAAAACATTTTATATCTTCGACATGTGATTTCTCGGACTCTGTGGCACCTGGAGATGTCTCGTCAGATCCAAAACCTCCATGTTGAAGCCCTCTAAGAAATTCTCTCGCGGTTTTCTCCATCTCCATTTGGTTCTCTTGTTGTCTTATTGTTTGCAAATGCGCGAAATATTGCAGTCTAAGTCAGCGTACGACTGTCAGACACTATAGTTTACAAATGTAAGTTCGTGGGACCGAACCAAATACGCGAACACATCAAGGTGGATAGCTGAATGCTAGCGGAGGATTTTTTTTGGTTCCCTACGCTCCCCGTGCTTTCGGGCTACCTCGTTCGGGCGTAGTCGCTTAAGAGCCCTGAGGCCAAAACACGCTATATCTTTGACGAGTGATTTCTCAGACTTCGTGGCACCTAGAGACGTATTGTCAGATCCGAGACCTCCACATCGGGGCCCTCTACGAAATCCTCTCGTGGCTTTCTCCATCTCAATTTGGTTCTCTCGCTGTCCCATTATTTGCAAACACACGAAATACTACAGTCTGAGTGAGTGTAGGGGTGCCAGATGCTATAGTTTGCAAACGGAAGGTCGTGGGACCGAACCAACTATGCGAACACGTCAGGGTGGCCATGTGAACACTAGTGGAGGATTTTTTTTGGTTCCTTATGCTACCCGTGCTTTCAGGCTACCTCGTTTGGGCATAGTCCCTTAAGAGCCCTGAGGCCAAAACACATTATATCTTCGACGGGTGATTTCTCAGACTCCTTGGCACCTAGAGATGTCTCGTTAGATCCGAGACCTCCATGTTGAATCCCTCTATGAAAGCCTCTCCTAGTTTTCTCCATCTCCATTTAGTTCTCTCGCTGTCCTATTGTTTGAAAACACACGAAATACTGCAGTATGAGTCAGTGTACAACTGCCAGAAGTTGTAGTTTGCAAACGAAAGCTCGTGGGACTGAACCAACTATGCCAACACGTCGGGGTGGCCATGTGAACGCTATTGGAGGATTTTTTTTGGTTCACTATGCTACTCGCACTTTCGGGCTACCTCGTCCGGGTGTAGTCCCTTAAAAGCCCTGAGGCCAAAACACACTATATCTTCGACGAGTGATTTCTCGGACTCTGTGGCACCTAGAGATGCATCGTTAGATCTAAGAATTCCATGTTGGAGCCCTCTATGAAATTATATCGTGGTTTTATCCATATCCATTTGGTTCTCTCCATGTCCTATTGTTTGCAAACGCGCGAAATAGTGTAGTCTGAGTAAGTGTAAGACTGGTAGATGATGTATTTTGTAAATGGTAACTTGTGGGACCGAACCAACTATGCCAACATGTCGGGGTGGCCAGGTGAATACTAGTGGAGGTTTTTTTTAGTTCCCTACGCTACTCATGCTTTCGAGCTACCTCGTTTGGGCATAGTCTCTTAAGAGCCCTGAGACCAAAATATGTTATATCTTCGACATGTGATTTCTCAGACTCCGTGGCACCTAGAGACGTCTCGTCAGATCCGAAACCTCCATGTTGAATCCCTCTACCAAAGCCTCTCCCAGTTTTCTCCATCTCCATTCGGTTATCTCGTTGTCATATTGTTTGCAAACACGCGAAATACTGCAGTCTGAGTCAGTGTAGGGCTCCCAGACGTTGTTGTTTGCAAACGGAAGCTCGTGGGACCGAACCAACTACACCAACACATCAGGGTGGCTAGGTGAATGCTAGTGGAGGATTTTTTTTGGTTCCCTACACTACCCATGCTTTTAGGCTACCTCGTCTGGGCATAGTCCCTTAAGAGACCTGAATGACTAGATTGGCTTAAGAATGAATTTGATAGGGGTATGTCTAAGAACACACGGGAGTTATCAATCACCAAGTAAATATTTCTTGTTTAGTTCTGGATGGGAGTTAGTTGGCGTACGACTTAGTGACCTTCCATTCCTTGATAATTTATTCTGTGATAAACCCATGGATGCTTTCAAAAACACCTTCAAAAGGATAGGGGTAGTCATCAAGCCTAATGAAGGGTGTGATGTGATTTCCAAATAACTTGAAATACCTACAGATTTAAAGGTAATAACATGAATTGGACAAGATTAGACAATCAAAAATCATCGAATGTCTGAATCAGAATGTCATTGCATCTGGAGACATTCTTAAACATTGGAGTAATGTATATGGAGAGACATTCTCAAAATATCAACACATGAAGGGCATCAAATTGTGATGACTCTCGGGTGTTTTAACAGGGGAGAAGACTAAGAAGCATAGAATAATGTAGTAAGTGCATGATAAGATAGGAACCAATACAAAGAGACTATGAGCAAGAATAAGCGCAAGTAAGGTAAATACACATATACACATTGATAAATTGAATGAATAATTACTCAGATTAGGCGACTCTGTATATACATACATTATATAAATATTGATTTATAAATTTTGATGCATATTATACATTGAAAATGCTAGGACATGTACATCGCCAATAAATGAAAAATAATCCATAATGTCTTAAATATTATCAAGTGCACATCATATTAGTTTCATGCGAAAATAATCTCAGAAATGTAAGGTCTCATACAAAATTATCAAGTTCCAAATAGTATTTTAATGTGCATAAAAAATACAATAATGCCCAAATAGGTCATATACCATCAAGTTCAAATGCCATATAGGTGTACATACAATGCCATGCACATAGGCATACAAAAACAATGTCATGTAAGACATATATATTTCCTACTCATCAAAATCTACCCCTCTCTTGGCCTTGCTCGAAGAAGGCCCTCCCTTAGACAAAGATGGAGATCTATGAGATGACTTTGGATCGTCTGAGCCCATGCTTCGAGTCCTCTTCCGTTGAATACTCGCCTGTAGATGAGCTTGTAAATGCAAACAATGTTTTTTTGTCAAAACTTAATTTATATATGTTTTCAACATGTATTTAAGACCATGCTAGAATGAGAGTATTTACATAAATACACAAACTTACCGCAAGTTTTCGATCACGCTAAATTTGCATCTCACACTCAGATGAGTCATCGGGAGCTCCTGCAATACGAACGGGGGTACGAAGACGACAAAATGGAGGAGTCTGTGCCCTCGAAGTCAAAATGGAGGGGGTTGAATTTCCCTACATACACATAAGATCATAAAATATAACATCAGAATTAACGAAAATAGGACTAAGTACATGTATGTACATAATGACAATATTTTAACTAATTTTATCAATAGAGAACTATTGCTTTTACCCCGCCGCGCTTGTGAATCAAATGAATAGGGCTGCTACCTGTTGCAGGTAACTCTTGAATATACACAATGAAGGACATTATTAACATAATTTAATAATTCTACAATAAAAGATATTACTAACATGTAATTTAATATAATACGAATTACATGAGAAATTTAACAAAATTTGCGTGTTATTTGAATACCTCAGTGAGTTGCTGCGTAGATGAAATCGCAGCGACAACACCTTTATCTACTTGTCACAGAGATGGTGGGGTGTCTAGTGAAGTCAACATATTTATCAAACATGTATATCATGTGAGTTAGATGGACATACAAGAACATACATATATTTGAATTCAAAACTAATACACACACACACACATGCAAATACACACACACACATGTATGCGAAAATTTTACATAATTAACATTCTAAATTACCTCTATGAATGTATGTGTACACATGGTGCTCTCCGCCTGTGGTTGGGATGAAGATGTGCCTCCCACGTGCTGTAATATCAATGCATATACATGTACAAATACAATTATTTCAAAAATTTAACATATATAAATAAATCAAGTACTCTAAATTTTTTGTAACACACATAACAAAACATAACAAATTTACCTGCGAAGGTGATGGCGATGAATGTATTCCAAATGTCTCACTTAAAAGGACATCTGACATAGTAACATTATCGTGTGCACCCCTAGCACCAGGTGCACCAAAATTAGTATGCATGAAAGTATCATCCTCCTCGGGCCCCAAACATATGCTACCACATGACGAGAAAAGATGTGGCCGCATGCTAGTACTCCCTGAGGGAATACTCTGTGTACCTCCGTGAGCATCTGGCTCAGAAATCTCCCTCGTATGTCAAACAAGGGTCACAGATAGCCCCTGAAGCACGTGGAGTGTATCGATCTCTACTGTCTCCTTCACTGCTTGAGGGAAAATCTCAGGGTGAGGGGGCTTTTATGCGGGGAATCTACCCTGCTGAATAGGTGCACATTGTGCACCTAGTCAATCCTATGAAGATCCTCTTCCTTGGCCCTAGAAATCTCATAAATCAAAATAATTTGAGATCTCGTTGAGGATAAACTCACAATAGAGTTTCCTCAGAAAGTATAGTGACACCTCGTTGTTATTACAAGGTGGAAAATCAAACACTATCCACCATCAGACCCAAAAATTATTTTTAATCAAATTATTATTGCACAATGGATGGTAAACCGTTTACATGACAATAGAACAGGAAAATTAGTGCGGGGGTCTGTGAATAAGGCGCATATGAGGTCTTTTGAAATTTCTTTTTTCTTTACATCTACATATGACAATTTGTTGGAATAATAAGCCTTACAACCCTCTCTGCAAGTTGTCCAATGATCAATTTGTCCCGTTGCCACATCAAATTGAACAAGTAATCCCTCTCATGTGTTTGCAAGAGAGGCACAGTGGGGGTTTTTAGATTGTGAATCCCTCATTGTTTTGATTAAATCCTCAATTTCAATTTTGCTTTCAATTATGTGGGCTACTAAATCTTCTTGACTACCCAGGGGATGCTGAAAAATTGTGGGAGTGTCGGGAGGGATGACAAGAATAACAGGGTTTGGTTGTGGTTGATTCCCTCGACTTCTAACTGTAACAATAAAAAATATGTATCCAATTCAAATTTTAATCTATAATTATCATATTTCAATGCAATTTAGAGAAAAAAATTGTGCTTACCTCTTCTCCGTGGCACCATCGTCGATTCAGATCTTCCTGGTGATCCAGAAATGATCCTTTGAGATTGAGGTCCAACTGAATGAAAAAACACGAGGGCACGGTTAAACTCTGAAACTCGTGTTTGAGGGAGATAAAATGATAGAGGCTTGGGCCTCTTTTTTTCTTTATGGTAGGTATAACACGTATGCATTATGTAACGTGTACGCATTATGTAACGCGCACGCATTATAACACATTCGCGTTATGTATCAGTAAATCCCAAACCTGACAATTTAAAACGCGATCGCGTTGTAATAGAACACGTACGCGTTTTGATTTTTTTAGGTTTTTTTCCGCTTTTTGGCCCCCCAACTTTGTGCACTTACCCACTTACTTGTTGAGGTTTACACTGAAATGGACCCCTTGGATCCTACTTATGGTTAGGGGAATTTTTTCGTAGTTCAAATGGGCCTTTCCCTCCCATTTGAGTATCTTTTGTCCACATCTAAATTAGTGAACTTGTTTTGTGAGCCGCCTTGAGATTTGGAGGAGATTTTATTTTGTTTATTTTTTTGATTTTGTGGGATATTCCTACAATAAGTCTTTTCTCTTATGTGTCATGGGGACATGGGGGGTGTCTTGTTTTGAGAAGGAGATGGGTAACACATATCATCCTCTCATTGGTGATAATACTTTAGATTCCTCTACGTATTCCTTCACTTTTGAGGGTGTACGGACTTTTGGCCTCATTTTGCACTTGGGATTTTTGGGAGGAGAACTTGGAGGAGCTAGGTACTTTGAGAGCTTGGCTTGCACATGGAAGTTGGCTTTCTTGTTTTGAGAGGTAGGTCTCTCAGCTTTTTGTTTTTGTTTTATGATTGTCTGGAAGATTATGGAATGAAATGTTTGCAAGTCTTAGATAATTATGCTTGTTGTGTTGGGTGATGAATGCTCATCTTGTCTTCCTTGGTTTCCCCATCCATTTCACTTGAGATGGATTTTAGGAGTGTTGGGGAAGAGTGAGGAAACCCCTTCTTGCACCCACATGGCTTGATGGACAAGCCATGATGGGAGTTGTATTAATTTTTCCTCCCCTCGTATAGTTGATTAGGGAGATGAGGTTTCGTATGAATTGAAACTCATCTCCCTTCCTTGCCAAAGAAATATTCCAAGGTTTGAAAAACCTCAAAGTGGCAAGGAGGAGCTTGGCGTATTTGGGATCTTGATGATATAGAGCTTTGGAGTATGGATTTTTCTTAATAAGATTTAAGTGTTTTGGTTTCAAAATGGTTGTAATTGATTTAACAAAAATAAACTAGAGTGTAGATTTATTTTGTAAATTCTTATGTATGCTATAACAAAAAAGATATGACATTAAGTACAAAAATGACTCAAGCAGATAAGAAAAGGAAGTAAAAACCCTAAGTGCAATACAAAGTTAGGTTACTTAGCTGATTTCGTAAATATCTTGACAGTGGTGTGAATGTGGAAGACTGATAGAATGACAGTGCAGGAAACTCGAAACCGAACCCCAAAAAGTGCAAGAATGCAAGAAGAGCATGGACTAGGGCTCCTAGACTGGTACACTGGGGGCCGCTAGGCGCTAAGATCCCTTCCTGGGTGCCAAAGTTTGTGTAGGATCTTCGAAGATGAATTTTGAAGGGTCATCGGTTGATTCAAAACCCTTGTTTTTTGTCCCGAGATGGTCACACTATGATCGTTGATGTCGCTAATAACCCACAATAAAGAGATCACCTGCAAAACCCTCAAAAGAACATCAAATCCTAAAAAAGAAAAATATAAAATGAGGGGTCGAACTATCCTCAACTGTCAAACAAGTGATCTTACAATTGATCGTTGCACCACATCTCAGACCCAATGTATTCTATGTTTGTTTGTGTGGAATTGTGCCCTAGGTGGCTCTTGTGCATGTCGCACTTGATAGCAAGCAAAGTAGCTAGATGTAAAAATATGTAATAGATGTGTGCGTGGAATAAAAAATGATCTTCCCTCCTATGCATGTGATGCAGAAAACCAACCCTTGTCCCTTATAATGGTGCTAGATGAATGCAAAGATGCTCTTGAGTGCTTGTGAGATGCAACCTTAGGTGATAGTATAGATGCTTAGAGATTGTCCTTTAATTTGGTGACATAACTTTATATTTATATGATTTTCTTGTTCAAATTTTATAATTGATCACTAAAAGGATGATCCCTAAGAGATAGGGATGCCAAACAGCTAAAAAGGACCCAAAAAGGAGGGAGAAAAGTACAAAGAGGTCTAGGGTGCCTAAAGGGACGGGTGTGCCTGGGCGCTGGTGTCCAGAGGCAAAAAAGGTGAAGTATGAAGGGTAAAACTGGGTTAGTGAGGTCTATAAGGCCAAGAGGGAGGCTAGAAAGGAAACTAAGAGGCCAAGTATAATGATCAATTAGTACTTTTCTCTCGTAAGAAGCATATGAACAGTAATATGTAATCAAGACCTAGTAATGTACTCAAAGTGTGTGATTTGGTGGTCTACAATAATGGGCATACTTGCCCCTCTTCTTGTTGGGCCCTTAAAATATTGACTAGTACAAAAAGGCGCATGGGCCCCTAAAATATTGACTAAAATTACGTTATCTGATTGCATGTCGTACTGGGGTATCATACTTTCTTGATGGCCTCTGTCTATGCTCTCTTCCATGTGCATATCGTACTGGGGCATCGAACCTTTTTGATGGCCCTTGTCTATGCTATCACGCATATTACAGTCTAGTCATCCTGATCTTTTATATCACGATGCATCCTGCTATGTGCTATATTAAAATTAAGATGCTTTTCGTCATGTGAGTATCTTCCTGCATGATCAACATCTTATTTTGCACCCCCTTCCATTCACCCATACTAATTGCCTTCTCTAGTTTGGGAATCCTACTTGATCACCGTTGCAGTTTGCGAATCCTACTTGACGATCTTTCTCAAGTAGCATTCACTATCCAGCAGCTCTTTCTCCCCTGCCATGATCACCATATATTTGATCCATTCATCCTCGCTCCTCATTTCTACTCCTCCGCCACTTATACCCATATTACCCTTCTCCACCATTCCTGTCCCCTCTCACCCATTTATATTCTTTCCTTTTCCCCTTCTACTTCCCGCTCTTGACAATCTTACTAATAAACCCTTCTATAAGGGATCCTCAGTGGAGGTTTACTATCTCCGGAAGATCTTCCCGCTGGAGAGCTTCTTCACCACCTCCCCCTCTCATTAAAAACAATCACCACCAAACACATCTTCTCATTCCACCTATTCTGCTTCCCATTCTCGCATCATTTACTCTCACCACACGGCATCCCAATTAAGGATTTCCCTCACACTCTCTGCTCTCCACTACATATATTCTTTCATCCATTCATGTTACACTCTTTTGTGTCCTTTCTTTCTTATTATCACCTCATCTCATATCATATACCACTTAGGCATACCTCACTCACTCTTTTCTCATCCTTCCCAAAATCCACCTTATGCCTGGTCATCCTACTTCCACACTCTCGTAGTATGGAAAATTCACTTGAGGGTTCCCCTTCAGTCCATTGTTGTCATACCCTATTCCCACCAACTCTAACATCGTCCTTCTTCTTCCTCAACTTTGCGATCTTACTTAACCATTCCAACTGCATGGAAATCTTACTTAAGACTTCCACTTAAGGTTGATCTACCCTGTGGCCTTCCCCCATCCCATCATATTTCCCCCATCTATTTCTCCCACTCTCATCGTGATCATCTTCTTCACCCTACCATTCCACCCCTAATCCCCAATATCATTTTGGTCTTTCTCTTTGCATATCATCCCCTGTCGGTTGGGTGACCCTACGAAACCTCTCCAACAGTATGACAATCTTACTTAAGAGATTCCTAATCATAGAATGTCCTCTACACTTTCCTCACTCTCCACTCCAATCTCACCATCCATCTTTCCTCTTCATTCCCCATCATCACATCTTTTTACCACCACTATCACCCTCCTCTGCTTGGCAATCTTACTTAACCACTCACCCGGCATGGCGATCTCACTTAAGAGTCCCTCTTAAGGATGATCTGTCTCCTTGCCTTTCCCCATCACTACACACCCTTCACCCTTCATTTTTTCTCGGCATTCCCCATTATCACATCCTTTCACCTCCTTTTCGATTCTCGCAAACACCACTTCTCGCTTGACCATTTGTCATCTCCAGTTTTGCTCACATGGCAATCTTACTTAACCACTTCCATCACATGACAATCTTATGTCAGGGTCCTCCCTACACTTAACTTGTCATCATTGTGAACTTCTCCCCCGCCTCATTCTTTTTTCACTTTGTTGATCGCTTCTTCCACCTGGTATCTCCTATTACCCACTTTTTCCTCCTACTATTATCCTTTCTCCACATATCCTCTTACAACATACACTAATATCTCTCTCCACCTACAATCACATCATTCTTTTCCCCCATTTTCCCCTTCTTGATCCATCATCCTTCATACCATTTTCTTCCCATTTTTTCATGTCTTCTTCTTCATCCTCACCTCATTCATCCTCATCACCCACATCCTCTCCTCGCTTTCACTAGTCCCAACTCCTCCCTCCCATCTTTCTTCACTCTTTCCACTTCATCTTCTCAAATTCCCCCCACATTTCTACCCACACACACATTCGCCATTATTTTAACACTCCTATATCATTCTTTCATCATCATCTTCTCTTCTCTTCCTGCGCTAATAATTGTCAACGGGTTTTCCCTAAAAATTATCAATCCTCATTCCGCACGACCTCATTCACTCCCTTGGACCTTCTAGAGTTTCCCTTCATTCCTTCCCTCCTCTAAGCCCACCACTCATTGTCAAAGGTTTTCCCTAACGTCCCTTTCGTGGCGTTACCCTTTCCAATCCTCCTCATTAGTTTCTTTCCTTTTCTTCATTTTTTCTTCACCCTTCCCCACCACTCATTGTCAAGGGGATTTCCCTAACATCCCCTCATTGGCATTGCCTCTTCTATCCCCCATTCTCTTTCTCTCCTATTCTTTTCCCTCAATCCCACCCTTTCTTGTCACTTCTTACCCATCTCTCCATCCCATCTCTTTGCACCCTCTTCAATTCAATATTTACTGTCTTCATCATACATCCTTTTCTATTTTCTCATCATCCTAGTATCCTCATTTCATGCATCTCCACATCTTTTCCAATCGATGTCATTCCTCCCCTCTTTCTTCTTTGAACATTCCTTATACCATTCCCTTTCCACTTATTACCCCCTTTCTGTATTCCCTTCCTTCTACATCATTTTCTTTGTTATCCTCTTCTCTCTCCCACCCCCTCGTCTTATTTTTACCTTCCCTGTATCATCTTCTTCCCCTTTTTCCATCACGTTTCCTCCTTACTTCCCCATCGATAACCTGTTGTTCAGTGTTGTCCTATCTTTTTTTATCATACCACCCTCCACATGCATCTCCATACGGTCTGTTCCATATTCTTTTGCCTTGGTCTTCCTCGCAATGACCGATTCCTTCAATCTTCTCCTTGTATTCACTTCTATCTTCCTTTCCTCTCCCCTAATTTTCACGTTTCTTTTACCACTTCTCCTTTTCTCTACCACCCCTACCTTTTCGTTCATTCTGTATCTGTTTCTCTTCCTTTCTCTCCTCTTTTTCACACTTTCCTCGCCCCTCATAGTTTCTTTTTTTTCTCCGTTCTACTTTTCTTTTTTTCCCTCTTTCCATTTCCCTCCATTTCACCCCCTACTCCCACCTCGTTTTCTCCTTCTTATTTATCCTTCCCATTTCCTATTTTTTTCAGCTCTATCATTTATTTCACTTCACGCATCCCTCTTTACTATCTCTGTTGCTTCCTTCATTTTGCACATCTCTCTATTTCATCCCTTCACCCTCTACTCTGTCATTTTCCTCTTTTTTCCTTGTTTTTCCTTCATCATTCCCTTCTTCCCCTATCATCCCTCTCTCTTATTTCTACCTCTTTCATTCCTTTTTTTTCCCCTCCCCTATCTCCCTTCTCTTCTCATAATCAACCCCCAATCCTATCCATTCCCTTTTCTCTTTCCCACACACCACCCTCACACCTAGCATTCAAGGTCGATTGAATCCTTTCTCCATTTGCTTCGTGTGCGGTCATTCCAGTCTCTTCCACTCCATTATCATCCTCTTCTCTCCGAAATCCATTTCCTTTCTTTTTTCGAGAGTTCTGTCGTATATTTCATTCTCGTCAGTCCTCTCGAGGGGGCATCACCACAATCTATCCATAATCACATCTTTCTCATGACATTTTTGTCTTGGAGGATACTATGACATCTGTCACTCACCACTTTCTATTCTCCCCAACAAACATTCGCTCTACCTTTTAAAAAGTAGATTGAATTCTTCCCCATACCGTCTACTTTCTTTGAAAGGACACTACTTTCATAGTACCCTTCTAAAGAGGGGCAAAATGTAGACACCCCAATTTCACATCTATCCTAAATCAATTAATTCCCCCTTCCTCATTTCCCACAAAAATACACTTCGAATTAATCAAATATAATTTGATTAATTATCCATTTCAAAAATCTAAAAATAATCTAATCCTCACCACATGTCATTATTCTCCATGTTTTTCTACTATTGAAATAAAAATTCAAAATTCAAATCCTCACCCCTCATTCGTGGTCCCCACTCACCTAAAATCCTCCACTTATGAATTAAAAATATAATTCAAATCCTCACCCATTCTTCGTGGTCCCCACTCACCTAATCTTTGCCCACATTTTCAAACCACCACCTAATCTTTGCCCACATTTTCAAACCACAACCACTTTTCAAACCACTCACTTAATCTTGCCCACATTTTCAAACCATGATTACTTAAATTAATCTAAGCTAATCACTCCCTCAGGCCCCTATAAATACAACCTTACCCCTCCCCTCTAAACACACGGAGAATAAGCTTTCATGCCATATCTAAGTCTTGCATCCTTTGAGCAAAGAACATCCTTTTTGCCTCGTCCTAATGCCAAAAATAGCCTCATAATCCTTTTTCCCATCCAATGTGCAAAGTAAGAGGATCAATTGTTGCAGGAAGGTCTTTTCCTCCGTCTTGAAGAAAAAGCACCTACATATCACAAAATCAGGGCTCAATCCAAAGTTTCCTAGCCCATTCTGAGGTTTACGGAACGCGAAAGGAGGAGGTATGATTGATGGTATTTTTACTTCTTGTTAGTAGTGTATTTTTTCCTAGCTACATTCTTAGCACACCCAATTTCACATCTATCCTAAATCAATTAATTTCCCTTCCTCATTTCCCACAAAAATACACTTCGAATTAATCAAATATAATTTGATTAATTATCCATTTCAAAATCTAAAAATAATCTAATCCTCACCACATGTCATTATTCTCCATGTTTTTCCACTATTGAATTAAAAATTCAAATTCAAATCCCACCCACCATTCGTGGTCCCCCCACTCACCTAAAATCCTCCACTTATGAATTAAAAATATAATTCAAATCCTCACCCATTCTTCGTGGCCGTCAGCGTCACGACTGTCAGACACTATAGTTTCCAAATGTAAGTTCGTTGGGACCGAACCAAATACGCGAACACATTCAAGGTGGATAGCTCGAATGTAGAGGAGGATTTTTGGTTCCCTACGATCCCGTGCTTTCGGGATACTCGTCGGGCGTAGTCGCCTTGAGCCTGAGGCCAAAACAGCTATATCTTTGACGAGTGATTTCTCAGGACTTCGTGGCACTAGAGACGTATTGTCAGAGCCGAGACCTCCACAGCGGGGGCCCTCTACGAAATCCTCTCGTGGCTTTCCCATCTCAATTTGGTTCTCTCGCTGTCCCATTATTTGCAAAACACACGAATACTACAGTCTGAATGAGTGAGGGTGCCAGATGCTTAGTTTGAAACGGAAAGTCGTGGGACCGAAACCAAACTATGCGAACCACGTAGGGTGGCCAGTGTGTGAAACACTAGTGGAGGATGTTTTGGTTCCTTATGCTACCGTGATTTCAGGCTTACCTCGATTGGGCATCGTCCCTTAAGAGCCTTAGGCCAAAAACAATTATATCTTCGACGAGTGATTTCTCAGACTCCGTGGCACCTAGAGATGTCTAGTTAGATCCGAGACCACCATGTTGAATCCCTCTATTGAAAGCCTCTCCTAGTGTTCTCATCTACATTTAGTTCTCTCGTGTCCTATTGTGAAAACACACGAAATAATGCAGTATGAGTCAGTGCTACACTGAGAAGTTGTAGTTGCAAAGAAAGCTTCGTGGGACTGAAACCAATATGCCAACACGTCGGGGGTGGCCACTGTGAAGCTATTGGAGGATTTTTTTTCGTTCACTATGCTACTCGCACTTTCGGGGCTACCCGTCCTGTGTGGGTTGTAGTCCCTTAAAAGCACTGAGCCAAAACACACTATATCTTCGACGAGTGATTCCTCGGACTCTGTGGCACCTAGAGATGCCAAAAAATTTCGTTAATCTAAGAATCCATGTTGGAGCCGCTCTATGAAAATTTATCGGGTTTATCCATATCCATTTGGTTCTGCTCCTGTCCTATTGTTTGCAAACGCGACGAAAATAGTGTAGTCGGAGTAGTAAGTGTATGTAAGATGTAGATGACTGTATTTGTAAATGGTAACTTGTGGGACCGAACCACTTATGCCAACAGTGGGCGTGGCCAGGTGAATACTAGTGGAGAGTTTTTTTAGTTCCTACGCTACTCATGCTTTCGAGCTACCTCGTTGGGAATAGTATCTTAAGCGCCCTGGATGCGACCAAAATATGTTATATTTCGACAGTGATGTCTCAGACTCCGTGGCACTAGAAGAGACGTCTCGTCAGAGCCGAAAACCTCCATGTTGACTCCCTCTACCAAAGCCTCTCCCCAGTTTTCTTCCTCTACATCGGTTATCTCTGTTGTCATATTGTTTTGCAAACACGCGAATACTGCAGCTGGAGTCAGTGTAGGGCTCCCAGACGTTGTGTTTGCAACGGAAAGCTCGTGGGACGAACCAACTACACCAACACATCAGGGTGGCTAGGTGAATGCTAGTGGGGTTTTTTGGTTCCCTACACTACCATGCTTTTAGGCTACCTCGTCTGGGCATAGTCCCTTTAAGAGACCTGAATGACTAGATTGGCTTAAGAATGAATTTGATAGGGGATGTCTAAGAACACACGGGAGTTATCAATCACCAAGTAAATATTTCTTGTTTAGTTCTGGATGGGAGTTAGTTGGCGTACGACTTATTGACCTTTCCTTCCCCTTTATACTTTTTATTCTGTGAATAACCCATGGATGCTTTCAAAAACACCTTCAAAAGATAGGTAGTCATCAAGCCTAGATGGGTGTGATGTTATTTTCCAAATAACTTGACATACCTACAGATTTAAAGGTACTAACTGAATGGACAAGAATTAGACAATCAAAAATCATCGATTTCTTAATCATAATGTCATTTTGCATCTTAACATTCTTAAACATTGGAGTATGTATATGGAGAGACATTCCACATATCAACACTGAAGTCATCAAATTTGATGACTCTCGGGTTTTTTACAGGGGAGAGACTAAGAAGCATAGAGTAAGGTATACTCATGATAAGATAGGAACCAATCAAAGAGACTATGAGCAATAATAAGCCGCAAGTAAGGTAATACACATATACCCATTGATAAATTAAGAATCATTACTCAGTCAGGGCACTCTGTATCTACATCATTATATACATTTGATTTATAAATTTTGATGCATATTATACATTGAAAATGCTAGGCTGTACATCGCCAAACATACACATAACCAAATGTCTTAATATTATCAATTGCCATCATATTAGTTTTCATGCGAAAATAATCTCAGAAATGTAAAAGGTCTCATAACAAATTATCATTCCAAATATTATTTTAATGTGCATAAAAAATACAATACTCCCACATAGTTCATATACCTCAGTTCAAAATGCCATATAGTGTAACATACATCCATGCACATAGGCATACAAAAACAATGTCCTGTAAAACATATATTTTCCTACTCATCAAAATCTACCCCTCTCTTTGGCTTGCTTCGAAGACGGCCCTCCCTAGACAAAGATGGAGAGTCTATGAGAATGACTTTGATCGTCTGAGCCCATGCTTCGAGTCCTCTTCCGTTTAATACTACTCGCCTTTAAGATGACTTTGTAAATGGCAAACAATGTTGTTTTGTCAAAACTTTAATTATCTATGTTTTCAACAAACATGTATCTTAAGACCCTGCTCTGAATGAGAGTATTTACATAAATACACAAACTTACCACCGCAAGTTTTTCGATCACGCTAATTTGCATCTCACACTCAGAATGAGTCATCGGGAGCTCCTGCAATACGAACTGGGGTAACGAAGACCGACAAAATGGCTGAGCTGTGCCCTCTAAGTCAAATGGAGGGGGTTGAATGTCCCTACATACACATAGGACTAAAAATAATAACATCAGATTAACAAAAATCGGACTAAGTACATGTATGTACTAATGACAATATTTACTAATTTTATCAATTAGAACTATTGCTTTTACCCCTCCGCTCTTGTGAATCAGATGACTGGGCTGCTACCTGTTTCAGTACTTGAATATAACATGAAGGACATTATTACATAATTTAATAATTCTACAATAAAAGATATTACTAACAACTGTTTTAATATTAAGACGATACATGGATAAGTTTAAAAACAAAATTTCGTGTTATTTGAATACCTCAGTGAGTTGGGCTGCGTAGATGAAATCGCAGCGACAACACCTTTATCTACTTGCACAGCGTGGTGGGGTGTCTTAGTGAAGCAACCACATATTATCAACATTATAATCATGTGAGTTAGATGGACATACAATACATACATCTATTTGAATTCAACTAATCCACACACATCCACATCAAAGCCCACACACCCATTTATGCGGAAAATTTTACTAATTACATTCTAAATTACCATTACCTCTATGAATGTAAGGGTCACTGGTGCTCTCCGCCTGGGGTTGTGAGAAAGTGTGCCTCCCACTGCTGTAATATCAATGCATATACATGTACAAATCCAATTATTTCAAATTTACAACATATTTAAAATAAATCAAGTATCTGAAATTTTTTGTAACACCATACAAAACATAACAATTTACCTGCGAAGGTGAGGGCGATGAATGTATTCCAAATGTCTCACCGCAAAGGACATCTGACAGAATTACTTACCGTGTGCCCCCTAGTCCCAGGTGCAACCAAAATTAGTATGCATGAAATATCATCCTCACCCTCGGCCCAAACATAGCTACCACATGACGAAAAAGAATGTGGCCGCCTCTAGGACTCCTAGGGAATACTCTGTGTACCCCGTGAGCATCTGGCTCACTCTTCCCTCGTATGTCAAACACGGGTCACCGATAGCCCCTTAAGCACGTGGAGTGGTCGATCTCTACTACTTTCTCCTTCACTGGCTTGAGGAAAACTCATGGGAGGGGCTTTTATGCGTTGAATCTATACCCGTGCTAATAGGGTGCACATTGTGGCAAACATGAAGTTGCTAGTCACTCCTATGAAGATCCTCTTCCTTGGCCCTCAAATCTCATAAATCAACAAAATAATTTGGAGACTCGTTTAGGAAAACTCACAAAGAGTTTTCCTCAGAAGTAATATGACACCTCGTTGTTATTAAAGGTGAAAATCAAACACTATCCCCATCATACCCAAAAATTATTTAATCAAAGTTATTATTTTCACAATGGATGGTAAACCGTTTACATGACCATAAACAGTAAAATTAGTGCGGGGGTCTGTGAAAAGCGCATTTAGTCTTTTGAAAGGTTTTCTTTTTTCTTGTACATCTACTTTGACAATTTGTTTTGAATAATAAGCCGTACAACCCTCTCTGCAGTTGTCCAATGATCATTTGTCCGTTGCCAACCCACTCAAATTGAAAGTATCCTCTCATTGTTTCAAGAGAGGCAAAGTGGGGGTTTTTTCGATTGTGTGATCCCCTCATTTGTTTTGGATTAAATCCCCTCAATTTCATTTTGCTTCATTATGTGGGCTACTAATCTTCTTGACTACCCCGTGATGCTGAAAAATATTGTGTGGATTCGGGAGGGATGACAAAATAACAGGTTTTGGTTGTGGTTGATTCCCGCGACTTCTAACTGTACCAATTAAAAAAAATATGTATCCAATTCAAATTTAATAGCTATAATTAGCATATTTCCATGCATTTAGAGAACAAATTTTGCTTACCTCTTCTCCGTGGCAAGCTATCGTCGATTCAGATCTTTCCCTTCCTGGTGATCCAGAAATGATCCGTTGAGATTGAGGTCCCAACTGCTGAAAACACGAGGCCCGGTTAAACTCTGAAACTCGTTTTTTATGAGATAAATGATAGAGGCTTGGGCCTCTTTTTTTCTTATGTTAGGTATAACACGTATGCATTATGTAACGTGTACGCATTATGTAACGCGCACGCATTATAACACATTCGCGTTATGTATCAGTAAATCCAAACCTGACAATTTAAAACGCGATCGCGTTGTAATAGAACACGTACGCGTTTTGATTTTTTTTAAGGTTTTTTTCCGCTTTTTGGCCCCCAACTTTGTGCACTTACCCACTTACTTGTTGAGGTTTACACTGAAATGGACCCCTTGGATCCTACTTATGGTTAGGGGGAATTTTTTCGTAGTTTCAAATGGGCCTTTCCCTCCCATTTGAGTATCTTTTGTCCACATCTAAATTAGTGAACTTGTTTTGTGAGCCGCCTTGAGATTTGGAGGAGATTTTATTTTGTTTATTTTTTTGATTTTGTGGGATATTCCTACAATAAGTCTTTTCTCTTATGTGTCATGGGGACATGGGGGGTGTCTTGTTTTGAGAAGGAGATGGGTAACACATATCATCCTCTCATTGGTGATAATACTTTAGATTCCTCTACGTATTCCTTCACTTTTGAGGGTGTACGGACTTTTGGCCTCATTTTGCACTTGGGATTTTTGGGAGGAGAACTGGAGGAGCTAGGTACTTTGAGAGCTTGGCTTGCACATGGAAGTTGGCTTTCTTGTTTTGAGAGGTAGGTTCTCTCAAGCTTTTTGTTTTTGTTTTATGATTGTCTGGAAGATTATGGAATGAAATGTTTGCAAGTCTTAGATAATTATGCTTGTTGTGTTGGGTGATGAATGCTCATCTTGTCTTCCTTGGTTTCCCCATCCATTTCACTTGAGATGGATTTTAGGAGTGTTGGGGAAGAGTGAGGAAACCCCTTCTTGCACCCACATGGCTTGATGGACAAGCCATGATGGGAGTTGTATTAATTTTTCCTCCCCTCGTATAGTTGATTAGGGAGATGAGGTTTCGTATGAATTGAAACTCATCTCCCTTCCTTGCCAAAGAAATATTCCAAGGTTTGAAAAACCTCAAAGTGGCAAGGAGGAGCTTGGCGTATTTGGGATCTTGATGATATAAGGAGCTTTGGAGTATGGATTTTTCTTAATAAGATTTAAGTGTTTTGGTTTCAAAATGGTTGTAATTGATTTAACAAAAATAAACTAGAGTGTAGATTTATTTTGTTAAATTCTTATGTATGCTATAACAAAAAAGATATGACATTAAAGTACAAAAATGACTCAAGCAGATAAGAAAAGGAAGTAAAACCCTAAGTGCAATACAAAGTTAGGTTACTTAGCTGATTTCGTAAATATCTTGACAGTGTGTGAATGTGGAAGACTGATAGAATGACAGTGCAGGAACTCGAAACCGAACCCCAAAAAGTGCAAGAATGCAAGAAGAGCATGGACTAGGGCTCCTAGACTGGTACTGGGGCCGCTAGGCGCTAAGATCCCTTCCTGGGTGCCAAAGTTTGTGTAGGATCTTCGAAGATGAATTTTGAAGGGTCATCGGTTGATTCAAAACCCTTGTTTTTTGTCCCGAGATGGTCACACTATGATCGTTGATGTCGCTAATAACCTGTCATAAAGAGATCACCTGCAAAAACCCTCAAAAGAACATCAAATCCTAAAAAAGAAAAATATAAAATGAGGGGTCGAACTATCCTCAACTGTCAAACAAGTGATCTTACAATTGATCGTTGCACCACATCTCAGACCCAATGTATTTCTATGTTTGTTTGTGTGGAATTGTGCCCTAGGTGGCTCTTGTGCATGTCGCACTTGATAGCAAGCAAAGTAGCTAGATGTAAAAATATGTAATAGATGTGTGCGTGGAATAAAAAATGATCTTCCCTCCTATGCATGTGATGCAGAAAACCAACCCTTGTCCCTTATAATGGTGCTAGATGAATGCAAAGATGCTCTTGAGTGCTTGTGAGATGCAACCTTAGGTGATAGTATAGATGCTTAGAGATTGGTCCTTTAATTTGGTGACATAACTTTATATTTATATGATTTTCTTGTTCAAATTTTATAATTGATCACTAAAAGGATGATCCCTAAGAGATAGGGATGCCAAACAGCTAAAAAGGACCCAAAAAGGAGGGAGAAAAGTACAAAGAGGTCTAGGGTGCCTAAAGGGGACGGGTGTGCCTGGGCGCTGGTGTCCAGAGGCAAAAAAGGTGAAGTATGAAGGGTAAAACTGGGTAGTGAGGTCTATAAGGCCAAGAGGGAGGCTAGAAAGGAAACTAAGAGGCCAAGTATAATGATCAATTAGTACTTTTCTCTCGTAAGAAGCATATGAACAGTAATATGTAATCAAGACCTAGTAATGTACTCAAAGTGTGTGATTTGGTGTCTACAATAATGGGCATACTTGCCCCTCTTCTTGTTGGGCCCTTAAAATATTGACTAGTACAAAAAGGCGCATGGGCCCCTAAAATATTGACTAAAATTACGTTATCTGATTGCATGTCGTACTGGGGTATCATACTTTCTTGATGGCCTCTGTCTATGCTCTCTTCCATGTGCATATCGTACTGGGCATCGAACCTTTTTGATGGCCCTTGTCTATGCTATCACGCATATTACAGTCTAGTCATCCTGATCTTTTATATCACGATGCATCCTGCTATGTGCTATATTAAAATTAAGATGCTTTTCGTCATGTGAGTATCTTCCTGCATGATCAACATCTTATTTTGCACCCCTTCCATTCACCCATACTAATGCCTTCTCTAGTTTGGGAATCCTACTTGATCACCGTTGCAGTTTGCGAATCCTACTTGACGATCTTTCTCAAGTAGCATTCACTATCCAGCAGCTCTTTCTCCCCTGCCATGATCACCATATATTTGATCCATTCATCCTCGCTCCTCATTTCTACTCCTCCGCCACTTATACCCATATTACCCTTCTCACCATTCCTGTCCCCTCTCACCCATTTATATTCTTTCCTTTTCCCCTTCTACTTCCCGCTTGACAATCTTACTTAATAAACCCTTCTATAAGGGATCCTCAGTGGAGGTTTACTATCTCCGTAAGATCTTCCCGCTGGAGAAGCTTCTTCACCACCTCCCCTCTCATTAAACAACAATCACCACCAAACACATCTTCTCATTCCACCTATTCTGCTTCCCATTCTCGCATCATTACTCTCACCACACGGGCATCCCAATTAAGGATTTCCCTCACACTCTCTGCTCTCCACTACATATATTCTTTCATCCATTCATGTTACACTCTTTTGTGTCCTTTCTTTCTTATTATCACCTCATCTCATATCATATACCACTTAGGCATACCTCACTCACTCTTTTCTCATCCTTCCCAAAATCCACCTTATGCCTGGTCATCCTACTTACACACTCTCGTAGTATGGAAAATTCACTTGAGGGTTCCCCTTCAGTCCATTTTGTCATACCCTATTCCCACCAACTCTAACATCGTCCTTCTTCTTCCTCAACTTTGCGATCTTACTTAACCATTCCAACTGCATGGAAATCTTACTTAAGACTTCCACTTAAGGTTGATCTACCCTGTGGCCTTCCCCCATCCCATCATATTTCCCCCATCTTATTTCTCCCACCTCTCATCGTGATCATCTTCTTCACCCTACCATTCCACCCCTATCCCCAATATCATTTTGTCTTTCTCTTTGCATATCATCCCTGTCGGTTGGGTGACCCTACGAAACCTCTCCAACAGTATGACAATCTTACTTAAGAGATTCTCTTAATCATGACATGTCATCTTACACTTTCCCATCACTCTCCAATCTCACCATCCATATTTCCTCTTCATTCCCCATCATCACATCTTTTTACCACCACTATCACCCTCCTCTGCTTGGCAATCTTACTTAACCACTCACCCGGCATGGCGATCTCACTTAAGAGTCCCTCTTAAGGATGATCTGTCTCCTTTCCTTTCCCCATCACTACACACCCTTCACCCTTCATTTTTTCTCGGCATTCCCCATTATCACATCCTTTCACCTCCTTTTCGATTCTCGCAAACACCACTTCTCGCTTGACCATTTTTAATCTCCATTTTTGCTCACATGGCAATCTTACTTAACCACTTCCGTCACATGACAATCTTATGTCAGGGTCCTCCCTACACTTAACTTGTCATTGTAAACTTCTCCCCCGCCTCCTTCTTTGTTCACTTTGTTGATTGCTTCTTCCACCTTGTTCTCCTACTACCCACTTTTTCCTCCTACCATTATTCTTTCTCCACATATCCTCTTACAACATACAACTAATCTTTTCCACCTACAATCACATTATTTTCCCCCATTTTCCCCTTTTTGATCCATCACCCTTCATACCGTTTCTTCCCATTATTTTCATGTCTTGGTTCTTCATCCTCACCTCGTTCATCCTCATCACTCGCATCCTCTCCTCGCTTTCACTTAGTCCCAACTCATCCCTCCCATCTTCTTCACTCTTTCCACTTCATCTTCTCAAATTCCCCCCACATTTCTACCCACACACACATTTGCCATTATTGTTAACACTCCTATATCATTCTTTCATCATCATCTTCTCTTCCCACGCTAATAATTGTCAATGGGTTTTCCCTAAAAATTATCAATCCTCATTCCGCACGACCTCATTCACTCCCTTAGACCTTCTAGAGTTTTCCTTCATTCCTTCCCTCCTTTAAGCCCACCACTCATTGTCAAAGGGTTTTCCCTAACGTCCCTTTATTAGCGTTACCCTTTCCAGTCCTCATTTACTTTCTCCTTTTCTTCATTTTTTCTCTCACCCTTCCCCACCACTCATTGTCAAGGGGATTTCCCTAACGTCCCCTCATTGGCATTGCCTCTTCTATCCCCCATTCTCTTTTCTCTCCTATTCTTTTCCCTCACTCCCACCCTTTCTTGTCGCTTTTTACCCATCTCTCCATCTTCTCTTTGCACTCTTCAATATCTTTATTGTCTTCATCATACATCATTTTCCTATTTTCTCGCCATCCTAGTATCCTCATTTCATGCATCTCCACATCTTTTCCAATCGATGTCATTCCTCCCCTCTTTCTTCTTTGAAATTTCTTCTATCGTTCCCTTTCCACTTCTTACCCCCTTTCTGTATTCCCTTCCTTCTACATCATTTTCTTTGTTATCCTCTTCTCTCTCCCACCCCTCGTCTTATTTCCCTTCCCCTGTATCATCTTCTTCCCCTTTTTCCATCATGTTTCCTCCTTACTTCCCCATCGATAACCTAGTTGTTCAGCGTTGTCCTGTCTTTTTTATCATCCCACTCTCCACATGCATCTCCATACGGTCGATTCCCTATTCTCTTTGCCTTGGTCTTCCTCACAATGACATGATTCCTTCAATCTTCTCCTTGTATTCGTTCTATCTTCCTTCCTCTCCCCTAATTTTCCACGTTTCTTCTAACCACTTCTCCTTTTCTCTACCACACCACTACCATTTTCGTTCATTCTATATCTATTTCTCTTCCTTTCTCTCCTCTTTTTCCACACTTCCTCGCCCCTCATAGTTTCTTTTTTTTCTCCGTTCTAACCTCTTCTTTCGTCCTCTTTCCATTTTCCTCATTTCACACCCCTACTCCCACCTCGTTTTCTCCTTCTTATTTATCCTTTCCCGTTTCCTTCTTTTCTCAGCTCTATCATTTATTTCACTTCCACGCATCCCTCTTTACTATCTCTGTTGCTTCCTTCATTTTGCACATCTCTCTATTTCATCCCTTCACCCTCTACTCTGTCATTTTCCTATTTTTGCCTTGTTTGTCCTTCATCATTCCCTTCTTCCCCTATCATCCCTCTCTCTTATTTCTACCTCTTTCATTCCTTTTTTTCCCTCCCCTATCTCCCTTACTCTTCTCATAATCAACCCCCACTCCTATCCATTCCCTTTTCTGTTTCCCACACACCTTCACACCTAGCATTCAAGGTCAATTGAATCCTTTCTCCATTTGCGTCATGTGGTCATTCCAGTCTCTTCCACTCCATTATCATCCTCTTATCCGCCGAATCTATTTCCCTTCTTTTCGAGAGTTCTGTCGTATATTCCATTCTCGTCAGTCCTCTCGAGGGGGCATCACCACATCTATCCATAATCACATCTTCTCATGAAATTTTTGTCTTGGAGGATACTATAACATCCGTCACTCACCACTTTCTATTCTCCCCAACAAACATTTGCTCTACCTTTTAAAAAGTAGATTGAATTCTTCCCCCATACCGTCTACTTTCTTTGAAGGGACACTACTTTCATAGTACCCTTCCAAAGAGGGGCAAATGTAGACACCCCAATTTCACATCTATCCTAAATCAATTAATTCCCCTTCCTCATTTTCCACAAAAATACACTTCGAATTAATCAAATATAATTTGATTAATTATCCATTTCAAAATCCAAAAAATAACCTAATCCTCACCACATGTCATTATTCTCCATGTTTTTCTACTGTTGAATTAAAAATTCAAATTCAAATCCTCACCCACCATTCATGGTCCCCACACACTTAAAATCCTCCATTTATGAATTAAAAATATAATTCAAATCCTCACCCATTCTTCGTGGTCCCCACTCACCTAATCTTGCCCACATTTTCAAACCACTCACCTAATCTTGCCCACATTTTCAAACCACCCACTTAATCTTGCCCACATTTTCAAACCATGATTACTTAAATTAATCTAAGCTAATCACTCCGTTAGGCTATAAATACAACCTTACCCCTCCCCTCTAAACACACGAAGAATAAGATTTCATGCCATATCTAAGTTCTTCCATCCTTTAAGCAAATAACATCCTTTTACCTCGTCCTAATGCCAAAATAGCCTCATAATCCTTTTTCCCATCTAGTGCAAAGTAAGAGGATCGTTGTTGCAGGAAGGTCTTGCTCCGTCTTGAAGAAAAACACCTACATATCATAAAATCAGGGCTCAATCCAAGTTTCCTAGCCCATTCTGAGGTTTGCTACGGAACGCGAAGGAGGAGGTATGATTATTGGTATTTTACTTCCTTGTTAGTAGTGTATTTTTCCTAGCTTACACTTATCACCGCGCTCATCCTACGTTTCGCTTCTTGGGATAAGACTTTCCATGTTCATGTGGATGCCTCAGGAACTGCCATTGGAGCAATAGTTACACAACCTGGAGAGGGGATTGTTTATCATCCTTTGTGCTTTGCAAGCAGGAAGTTGACGCTAGCGGAGCAGAATTATACTACAACTGAGCGCGAGGCATTATCAATGATCTACGCGCTTCACAAGTTCAGATAATATTTGCTAGCAACTCCATTTATATTTTACACTGATTATATGGCATTGAAATACTTGGTGAACAAGCCCATTCTACAAGAGCGCATATGTCAATGGGTACTATTGTTCCAAGAATTTGAGTTCACTGTGGTTGTCAAACCAGAAAAAAGTAATTTCGGACTTGATCATTTGTCTAGAATCGATTCAAGGGAGAACACGCAAAGCATTGAGGATACCATGCTTGATGCACAACTATTTAGGTTGCGGCGTGCACCCTCAGAATTAGAAGATATTGTAGTGTTTCTCAAAATGGGTGTGGTGCTAGTCAGAATGAAAGCCTTGGAGAAGAAGTTGGCCATACACGTCGTGCCCTACATGCTTATTAGCGGAGATCTGTAAAAAATGGGTTGCAATGAGATTTTGCGCTGATGCATGCTAGAACATGAGTGCATTGCCATTATGGAAGAGGTGCATGGTGGGATTGCAGGAGGACACTATGCAGGAAATGCAACCACGCAGAAGATTCTACTCGCAGGGCTCTGGTGGGAGACTATTTATTGATGCCATTGAGTTTTGCGAGGCCTGTGACCAATGCCAATGTCTTGGCAAACCTGGAAAAAGGGATGAAATGCCCTTGTGACCAATAGCTAGCGCGGAACCATTTGAGAAATGGGCTATCGACTTTGTCAGACCAATCTTGCTAGCGGCACGAAGGAATGGTTCCCGGTATATCCTCACTTACACTGATTATTTGACAAGGTGGGCAGAGGCAGCGCCTACAAAGGATTGTACATCAGCTACAACTGCTAGATTTTTATGGAAAAACATAATCAGCAGGTATGAATGCCCATTGAGTTTAACAAGTGATAGAGGTACGCACTTCCTCAATGAAACAGTCAAGATTCTGTTATCAAAATTCATGGTGGCTCATCACAAAAATACACCCTATCACCCTCAAGCAAATAGAATTGCTGAGGCGTTTAACAAAATACTTAGTCATGCATTGATTAAGATCTGTAATGTTGGTAGAAAGGATTGGGATAACAAAGTATCAGCCATTCTTTGGGCATATAAGACAACCTACAAGAGGTTGAATAAGGCCACACCATTTTAATTGGTGTTTGGCGTGGAGGATTTCCTACCACTTGAATTCATGTTACCTTCTCTGCGTATAGCGCGCGCAGGAGGATTAGATGATGAACACGCGCTGGAAGAAAGAATTAATAAGTTAATGCAATTAGACGAAAGACGATCACTCACCAGGTCGAGCTAGACAACTGAAAAAGCAAAACAAAAGGCATGACATGATCATGACATTAAGAACAAGAAGTTTGAGGTTGGGCAGATGGTCTTACTATATGATTCAAAGTTTCTGTGCCATCCTGGGAAGTTAAAATTCCATTGGTTGGGTCCCTACATCATCTTGTACATCCTTGATTTAGGCGCGTGCTAGTTACAAGTGCTGGATGGGATGAGATTTCTAGGACACTTCAATGGGAGTAGGTTGAAGCCCTACTATAAATAAGTCTTCTTGGTGTTTGTAATAAGGAAATATTGCTAGTTAGTTTCGGATTTCCTTTAATGCATTTTTTTCTTTCCTTGTGTTTCCCTTTCTCGTTATTGTTTTGTATTGCACCTTGGGCGCTGGTAATCTCATTACTTTTTGAAGGTTGTGAATGCGTAGAGGACCGCACATTGTTTTAGTATCAGGTAGAATAATGTGGAGGGAAGTGCAAAGTGTGAAGAACTAGGAAGGATTGCATTAAAAGCACGGTTGAATAGCCCTGGGAAAGTCAGTACATGGAAGGAAAGGTGAAAAAGGATGGTTGGTGTCAGGGTAAGGCTACATTGTGGATTCACGTAGAAAAGAGGAAGAAGCGCAAAAGCACCACGAGGTAGGCGAGAGAAAAAATCATGACAGATGTACCTTCGACGCAGGTGACATGCGCGTAAGAGTCTCCTGTTAAGATATATTGGTTACGCACCAGAAGGTTGGGGGATTGTCTACACAGGATTGGGCACGTGAGTTAAAGCGCTAAAGTCAGGTTTTGTTGAAAAATCTACATTAAGTGTTGAAGTACGATGGTAGGTATGGTAGCATTTAATGTTAAAAAGTAGGAAAAGCTATAAATAGAAGGTTGGACACTTCATTATTTTACTTTGCGAATATAAGAAGGAAGAGCTTTTGTGAACTACGGTTTCTAAAGTTGATCCGTGTGAAGAAAAATTGGTGAAATTTAACTATGAGTGAGTAGTTTGGATCTGCAAACTAGGGGGGAATAGTTCACGGGCATGGAGAGAGTTGTGGAGAAGCGTCGTCTTGTGAAGGGGATATTCCAACGAGGGTTTAACAACTACGGCACGGGTTGGAAAGGAGTTTCTTCACAAGTTTGAGTTCTAAACTTGGAAAGGGTAGAGAAGCAGAGCAAGAGAAGTTGAAGTGCAAATATAACCTACACAATGACACCTAAGAAACCAACGGCAACACCTTAAATGTGCAAGCGCAAGGGCAAACTACAAGAAACCACCACAAGTATAAATGAAGAATGGTATGTAAAAATGCAGTACCTAGATGGGGTTTTGTTGGGAAAGGAGTGGGAGTCCCATGTAAGAAACATGATAGTAAGTGATTATAACCATCGCAAAAAACACGACTAAAAAGGAAATGGCGTTGGAGTTAGTGCACCCAATAAATAAGAGGACACCAAAAGGGTTACACATTTATAACGACAAAGTACAAGTGAAGTTGGAGAAGGTGAGATTGTTACAACTCTATGAGTTTCCCTACTTTGGGAAGCCTGAGCACCTCTATCAGTGGCTGATGTTGTGCATACATGAAGATCACTTTCACTTCACGGTGCACAAGATGCGCATAACTTCTTAGCTGATTTCAAAATTCACAGGTCTTATAGTGAAGGAGAAGATATAAAGGATGACCTATTTGAAAAAGAAGTCATCAAAGAAACAGTCGCTGCATATGCATACAAGAAGGGGTCAAGGTACTTTGATATTGCGGATATCCAAAACCCGGTGATGAGAATGGCCGTGTGCCTGGTAACCAAACTTAATGACTAAGAGAGATGGATGCAAGTGAACAAATCATGGCCTAATGTTTGTAGAAGAATATCGGAGGGCACCATCTACAACTTGTCCGTGTACATCACAGATGAGATCATTAGCATCGCGCAACAAGTTGATAAGATACTTTTCGGCAATGTCCTCTTAACTATTGTATTTTTAGAGATCGGAGTGCCAGATGTGGCAAATAAGTTTGTGTGGGAGTACCCAGAGGAAGACCCCTCTCTTGTAAAGAGATTCGAAAAATATATTTGTGATATCATGATGGCCGTTCATAAGGCGCGTCTTAAGAAATGGTATATGCGCTTGTGGAATGCGTTCGGGGAAGAGTGGAGGATCCCAAAACAAATACCAAAGCTCACAGAAGGAGAAGTTGAATTCGCAATATACCAACACTTATGCATTGCCATATTTAGGTTGGTTGATGAAAGCATGAGCCCATGGTGTAAACTTCCATTTTCTTTCACCGCTAAGTACTTCCAGGTGGGGGTAAACAAATTCAAGGAATCCAAGAAACTGAAGTTTTACCTCGGAAGTATGGATAGGGACCACAATGAGATGCACATGATGTTGGTATACCCCAACAAGCGTGCATACGTGGAAAAGTATGTGTCACATAAAGTTCAGATGATGAAACCCCTAACTCTGCCTATTGCAAGGAGGTCCACGGTCGTGTATACCTTCTTATAAGGCCCAAGTTTGAGAAGGGAACTTATCTTGAGAATGAGATAACTATACCTGAGGACCTAACAAGTAGGAAGAAGACCACGCCCAAGAAAAAGGAGACGAAGAGATAAGGAATAAGACACCAAGTGTCCAAGATACTCAAGCAGTGGGTGCCCCAGGAACAAATGTTAGAACAAGTACTTACATGCGCAGGAAGAGGTCACCAGTCAGAGAGGAGGTGCTAGAGCAAGGAAAGCTTATCGCAGAGGAAAAATCTCCAGAGGACGAGGACGAGAAAGCAAAGTATCCTATACTGGAATCCCCAGTTAGGGAGAAACAAAAGGTGATGGAGGAAGTTGACTCGGAGGAAACAAAGAGCTTGGAGAAATACATGGGTGAGAGGGATGAAGATGAAGAAGATGATCCTGAAGGGGACCCAAAACCACTTGTTTTTAGCGTGCACGATTCAGAAGAAGAAGGCGAAGAGGAGGAGAACGACTATCGCTTTGTGCGAAGGAAGGGAAGCCAGGAGGAGGAGGGGGCTCAGGACATGGGAGAAAATGAAGAGGTTAGCATGAAGGGTTAGAAGACTCCAAGCCTCACTAAGGATGAAGTAAACGAGGTGGCAGATCAAGAGCTCGAGCACAACGCTGATATAGTGATGAATGAAGATAAGTAAGAAAGTGTAGGGAAAGATCACGGCAACACGGGAGGCACGGGAGGCCCCAATCTATTGATAACTATTCCTAAGGCACGCACACAAGAGGAAGGTGCATGGAGATCCAGAAGCCAAGAATGAGCTACATTGATGATCCAAACAAGGTGTTGCATGCGCGTTTCCAAAGCACAGTCCCAACAGGTCAACTCTTGGTAATGAAGTCATTTGATGAAGAAGGTGCATACCCTCGGACGAGGAAAATGCTTTCGTGGGCAATTGAGTCCCACATTGACGAGCCAAAGTTCGAGGTAAGCCAAGGAGCACTAATGAGGATGCCTGAGTCAAAAGGAGGTAACCCCTTGGTGAGCGCTTAACAACTTTCAGATGAACAAGTCTGCAATGATCTAAATAAGGTCTTGTTTGAGATGGAAGCCAAGTTATTCGGTAGGAATGACAGGGTAAAATTTCTAGAGGAAGAGCTAGAAAAGTGGAAAGAAGAGCTAGAAGAGAGCACCAAGAACTTGAAGCATGAGGAACTAATTAGCGTGCGACTAAAGCACGAGCTTAGGGAAGAAAAGGCAAGGGTACATGAGGTATATAAGAAGGTAGAATACATCACAGATGCCATTATTTTGAAGCATCTGAACCTAGCACCGCCCGCGCAAAAGTATGGATCTTCCCTTGAGTGCCTTGAAGACTTAACATGCATCCTCACCATGGAAAGGCAACCTATGGCCTTAGAATCCATAGAAGAAATAGCAATGCGCCTGGAGAAGGAGGACGAATTGAAGGTTGTAGCAATCCTTTCTGAGTACAACAAGGTTATTGTTGATGTGAAAATTGCTACATTTACTGCCGAGGCCACATATGACAATTATGTAGACAGAGATAAAGTGGCAAGTATTATGGTCACCACTCACGAGGTAGAGCTCAAGGAATTCCAAGAGAAGAATAAAGGGAACAAAGAAGAGTGGGAAAGGATCCTGGCCGAGGTCTAGAAAAAGTGAGAAGCTATTGAAACTTTATGAGGTTCAATTAAAAACTGGCTGAAGGAGTTATACCCACAGATTACAAGAAGGATGGATGTGTTTGAGGACGTGGGCAAGGAATTGGAAGAAATGGTTAAAACATTGAACACTCAAGGAAATGGATTGGGTTTTGAGGAGGTAATCGCCCTAGTCAAAGACCTCTACCAGAGAGCGCAAAATGAAGTCGATGCCTGGAACAAGTTGGAGGATGACTTGCAAAGAGATTTTCCCATCTCATTACAGTAATGACAACACTTCCCTATTCTTTCGTTTTTCCCAATTCTTCATTCCCTTATTCTTTTTCCAAGACGTTAAGTCTATTGTAATTATTTCTTCGAAGAAATGTTCCTGCGGGCAGAGAACAGGTAAAGTGTGGGGTGATGTTGGGCCCCTAAAATATTGACTAAGTACAAAAAGGCACATGGGTGCGCAAGGCCTAAGTTGAAGGGTGGACGCGTAAGAAGAAGGCGTGCAGGGTAGGGTTCTAGGAGGGTTTTAGAAGGACCGTGTTATGTGCCAACAAAACAAGGTCTCAGGACTTAGTCGTATTTGGCGTTTCGGGCAGTACATGAGAAAAGTGTGACCCGACTACGTATGCAGAGTGGATAAGGTGCGAGCCTAGCGACAGGCTGGCCTATGAAGGAATATGCCCTGCAATGGAGGCTTTTAGAAGGCCATCATGGTAAAGAGTGGAGCCTGGAGGAGCATGCGCCCATGGAGGACCACATTCAAACACTTGGCGTCGGATCTGAGGCCGTAGAAGGATGAGTTGGCACTTCGGGGTGCTTATAAATACAAGCACCCGCAAAAGGAAAAGGTGCGTGTGTGTGGGTGTTGATAGAGTTGGTTAAGAATATAGATTAAAAGAGAGTGGAACTCTGCAGAAATGGTTGCAAGGATTTTGTTGGGTTGGGTAGATAAACTATAAGAGATGGATGTATCAAGGGCTTGGGGTTATAAAATTTATTTTTGAGAGCTAAGGAATGTAGATCTAGTTATGATGTATAACTTCGGTCTGCCATACTGCGATGTTTTGTAATGAATCTAATGGATGTAATAAGGTTACCAACTTATTTGAATAAGATCATTAATGATTTTGGTCCATCCTTATATCTTCATAGTTCAGTTTCATGTATGTTTATAAGATGAATATGGATCCCTATGCATTTTTCTTTCTATTTTGATTCAGTTGTTTAAGTCTGTTAAAGTATCTCTGTCTGTAATGACTGCAATGGTCTAGATCCGGTTTGAGCTCTATGATGTTTGCATGTCTCATTCCCACTCACTTTCTTTAAAGTTTGGGTCATAGATGATGTTTTCCCACTCAACTCACATAAAAGAGATACTCGGCGCCTGCGCGTGCATCGGGTGAGCACCCAGCGCCCGCTGGGTGATAGGTTGATGTGCACGGGATTCCCTTGTTCTTTGGTGGGTGTAAAAATGACTACACTTCTTCTTTTTGAAGAAACTTGGAGCTTCATCCTTTTTATTTGGTCTCTGACTTGTTGGCTATGGAGTTGTGTGTGTGTGTGTGTGTGTGTATAAAACATTTTTTCCCCTTCTTGTGCATCTTGGAGGCATGCATTCCCTCTCTCCCATGGACTTGGAGGGAGGCTAGCATGCCCTCCACTTTTACAGATGGAATGTAATGATGCCAATTGGTTGGATGGACAACGAAGCCACCTCTCTTGTGATTGGAGTCAACATATTCGAAGATGGAGCATGTTTTTTTAAAGTTTTGTATGGATTGTTCTTTCTTGGAGAAAAATGGCTTTTCACTCAAAAAACTCAACATGTTGTTCCCTTTTAGGGAGGCTTGTCCACATACATTTTATAGTTGTGATTTTCTTATAAATTGTAAGAAAAGAAGAAATATATGGTTTTTAGTATTAGATTGAATATATCATTGTTATTCTTACACCAAGTTTTTTTTTTGAAAGGAAGAAGTTGTGAAGTATTGTAAAAAATGATCTAATACTATTTTTTGCTAATTCAACATTGTAACGAAATACAGTACATTTTGTGGAGAAATCTTATGGTTATCTCTATTACAAGTTGTTATTTAGTAAGAAGAAAGATGTTGGTTGTGATGCATTAGAGTGGAGAATATTATTGATATAACTTTACAAATCTTGTTTTACAAAGAATTAAATTTATAGACTTTGTCAAGGAAAGATCTTCCACTATGGTTTCTCAATGGACCTTGTTTTGGGCTCAACCCCCTTGAACTTGCATGTTATGATTCCTTGTTAGTAAGCTATTGAGATAGGTATTGCAAAATAAAGACCTTAAATCATCTAAATTGCTAGTCTTACAAAGGAAATTATGGATTTAATTGGGGCTTATTGAATTTGTTTAGATGCAATAATACTCTTAGCTGCTGATCAAGAAAGTTGCAAGAATAGGAGAGAAGGAATAATTTTGTTGTGGTATTGATATAGTTTTTCAAGGGAGAAAATGCATGTTGGGTGGTAGTATTCTTATTGTTCATTTTTTAATTCATTTGATAGATAAATATGTGGTTTCTTGCTTGATATTATGACTATATCTTGTAATTGAGTTCCAAAATGAAATATCTCGGGCGGCAAACATGCATGCAGCCTGCATAATTTTCTAGGGAGTGGAAGCTCTAGGCAGTGACATGCACTATTTGGCACAGTAGTGTTAATGTCGTGCATCTCGAAATCATGTAAAATCTATTCTCCCCTGGTAAAATTTGGTAACAGTATGCAATTTATTTTGGGACAACGTAAGCGATCTTGCAAGAAAAACAAAACCCCTCATTCAAATGATGCCCATTCTAGACTTCATCCAATGTAGGCAGATGGTTTTAGAGCAAGTTTGATTTGGGTTGCAGGTCCAGAGCCGGTTTGATTGATTTAGGTAATAGGGAACTTTGCCCTTATCGTTGTGCTAGAATTTTTTCATTCTTATGTCACAGCTAACGTGAGGTACGCTAAGGCCATGGCAGCGGTCTTAGTGGGTTTATGGGGGCTACGCCAGATGCAATGTTACAAACATGTCGTCGTAGAAATCTATGCGTTATAATTGTTTGGGTAGGCTTTTCAATTTATAGCTTGTATGGTGGGAAGAATTTTATCATGTATTTGGTTGTAGATATCTTTGTTGCTAGGAAGGGTTAGTTTTCCCTATTTTTTATCGTAGATACCACTGTTGTTGTGCAATGTGGGCATCGAATCTCTGTTTGTAGGTCTACATTATTTTGGTGGGCTTTCATTTATGTATTAAAATAATGCAATCGAATTATCATAGTAAAGGAGAGAACTGATGATGGTGTCTCTTCTGTTCTTATTTAACAGGAAAAGGTAAATGTTATGATGTTGCATTTGGTGTCGGATCCTCATAACATGCATGTCTGTCATTTCTACAGAAAAAATCATGAACATTTATTAATTTAGGCAGTCGTATTTTTTAGATAATTTTAATTTTGGCTTAAATAAAATGTTTTCTATAAATTACTGCATTGAAAAGAATATGGAGACATCTCTTTGGTAATGTCGTTAACTTGTTGTGAGTTTTTGGTCGTTGATAATTGGTCATCGCACAGCTGAAAGAAATGATTTATTTTGAAAAAATATGGTAAAAAAGGCTATGTTTTTCTTTTTTCCAAATTTTGAAGGCGTTGGAATTTTTAGTTTGTGTCTGCAAGGGCTGAAATACGCCAAATTATATGCATGGTTTTCAAAATTAACCCCGTAAATATTGATGCCATTGGTCAAGTTCAATTTTTTGTTTACTCCGACTCTTTTTCAAAATGGTTTCAAATCATCACAATTTTTTCCTGGTTTGAAGTACTTGTTGTGGCAGTAGTACTATTGGTTTTGAATCATCTCAATCTTTTCCTGGTTATGAGTACCTGAAGTGGCAATAGTACTATTAGTTTCACCGTTGGTAATTCTATTTTACTTTTATGTGAATATGTTGTCTACAAGCCTAATGTGGAAATGAAATTTGGCAAATAAATATGTTTTTACTTTAGAAATGTTTTGTTCGCCTTACGTTTCATTGGTCAGAGCTATTCCTTTCATTGCCCGAAATCTAACTTTGCAGGGGAAATTTTATTATTTATTGATTCTTTTTGCGGTGACTGATGTTGTAACACGCAGTAGACACTTGACTTCCTGCATGAAGCTTGTGTGGATGGTGGTGAACTTGGAGGCTAGAAGAGGAGAACCAGAGTACTCTGAGAGGGGGTTGCGGTTGCAAGATTGACGGTGACGGATGTAGGTGGTGCAACTGTACTTAAGCAGGGTTTTCTCCCTGCCTTGTTCTTTATATGTTTTGCATTTCTATTGATAATGGTTTCCCCTTTGTGTGGATAAATGGGTTTTTGTTTGCGTCTGATGACCCGTGGCTTAGGAACTGTTTGTACAAGTTTTCATTTATCATGTCCTTGGATTTTATATTTATTGTCTAGTGCTCTATTACCATCGTCAAAGCTTCTTGTGCCTGTCAGACTGGAAATTTCTACCTTTACAACTGTGAAACAAAGGTTTCAAAACGTTTGATTTATATAAGACATAAGATCTTGCCGATCATCACAACATAAAGATGTGTTTATGAGAATCTTGTCTTCTTCAACAACCACATCTTCTTCCACTCTCACATAATCTACATCTTCTTTTACCGTATCTTAAGGATGGTCATCTTCAATTAATCTATATCATATGACTAGCATCTAGATGTTTTTACTTTATAGTTTTTCCTTTGCATGGGATGGTAATTGCTGATTTAAAACCAATGAGAAATGGCATCATCTTGGTGGCTCAATTTGTTTCATAGTAGAGTAGAGTTATGCCTTGATTGATATCATTTTTTGGAATGGCGTCTGAAGGCATATATCAAATGTCAATTAGAGGCCACCAAATCATTTTTTAAAGGAAATATGTTAAAATTACCAGTTACCGAGTAGTGATTGTTAATTACCAATGGTTGGTTGATGTTTAAAATAAATTGAGCATGATGTATGAGATACAAAATAACAGTTTTAAAGGTTGTTTGAGCCATTATTTAAATGAAAAACATGTATGAGTCCCATAGACCATGCTAAAGACAATGGACTTTTGTGTATGAGTTTTTTTTATATGGTATCCTCATAATGCAAGGAAGTTAAACAGTGATTGTTGATTTATTTTATGAGATGCTTCTTTGCTTGTGAATGGAGCATTCAATATCATCAAATATTTTCCACTATTTCCATCACCAAGTTATGGTTACAAATTAAAATTTCACTACTTCATTGCCTCAAATTTCAGTTATGTCATCTTACATGGAATGACAACAAAACTCAATGATAGTCTCACAAAATATAAGAAAACAACAATAAATAGATAAGGTGCCTGCCTTAGCTCCCACCTCTTATCGTAACAGAATAGAAAGCTACACTTCATGAAAACGCGAAGGATATAAATGTAGTGTAAACAATCGATCATATTTTGCATTCTTTATCTCTTCACCCATAAATATCACATATTGCTTTCAAATTGTGTTTGATTGGTTTGCATTCTTGTTATTCTAGCTTTTTTTCATAGCTAAAAAATTGTTTTCGATTCTTGTTTATATATATATGTCTCACCCTTGATTAAACTCGCACACCACAATGTAAATATGCCAACTCTAGATCTGCTCCCTCTCCAACTACAACTATGTCTATTATCTTTGTTTCTCCTTCTAGACTTTGAAATATGATTCTTTTTAATTGTGTTTAGATTGCTCTCCCCTTACAAAATAACAACGCGATCTTCTCATCAACATATGTTGGCTCTAATTCTTTTCACCTTGTAACTATAGCTTCTTTGCCTAGTCATCATCTCCCTTCCGATTATGCTCTTCGCCACTTCTTTTGCTTGTAGTTACTACCATCTTTCACATTTGTCATGTGATTCTTCCCCAATTCTTTCTCCTCTTATCTCCCTCCCTCACCCTACCCTTTCCCACCTTATCGTTTTCTACTTAAACCATTCGAGCTTAGGAATTAATGAAAAGAAGGGACAGTACATTTCATACCTTGAGTTGTGTGCTTGCATAAATAGATTCGAACACAACTTTGATGCTTGAGGGCCGCTTCTTCCACAGTTAACTTTGGTTACACCTGAAAAGACAATATGTTATAGTTGTGATAAATAAAACTTTGGACATGTCAGGTGAGATGGATTAAGTGGCATTGGATTTTGCGTGAACCAGACAAATTAGATGTGAGTTAAGTAGTATTTATGATAGGAAGTTTTATTGGAACACAATCTTATATTTAACAAGTGTCACATAGTAGTTAGTTTTTTTTTGTATTGTAATTTATATTAGGAAGTGGTCCCCTCGCCCTTAAATTTTCTAAGTGGTCTCATGGGAGGCTTGCTCTTAAATTTTCTAAGTTGGTGTGGATAGTAATTATGTTGAAGGCGTTTACACTGGTGGAAGCTCATAGTGCATTTGACTGTCATACCAATGTGCAACGATTTGGGCCATCCATCTTGCAGGCCATATCAACGACCTTAAATCAATCGTGGTCGTCCACGTGCACGTTTGACTGACAATTGTTTTTGGCTCAAGGATGAGACAATGGTAGAGTTGCGTGGTGGTCAATGTGGTTTAAGGGTGTCGGCATGTCAAACGGTGACGAATCAGGTTGGCCATGGCTGTCCACCCCTCCTTGTTTCATAGCTACAGAAGGGCTTGATTTTTTTAAATATATATTATGATATATAGTTTATAAAATTTCTATATTGTTTTTTAAAATATAGTTTATAATGTATATAGTTTTGAATATATAGTTTTTGTTTTACTTTTTAAAAAATATATATTATAAATATATAATTTGTAATTAATTAATTTATAATATTAAATATTTTTTATATGAGGTGACATTAAATATAGAGTTTTTAATATATATAGTTGTTAATATGGTTTTTAATATATCGTACATTGGAGATAAAAATTATACAATCGAGTATAGGTAACTGATATTATTTGGGTAGGAACAATTTGAGTTATGGAATATGTGCGAGGCATATAGGTGTTTATTTCCATAGCGTTATTTCTAATTGTCATTTCATGTCCTCGTCTTCGGTGCCAAATTGAACGCCATCCAATAGATGACCTTGAAGCCGTTAAAAAATCAATCAACAATTTTCGCTCAAATGATCAATTGTTAGTCAGGCTTAATTATCAATTATTATTTGCTCGTTTCTCGCATCCCTATTGCCAACAAGATCACAATTATAAAGTGAAGCATAGATAGCAAATATTATTGGGGATCGATATCAAATATTATTTGGGTGGGAACAATATGAGATGTGGAATTCCATTTAGGTTTTCTCCTTATCTAATGAAGTAAATGTCATCCTATTGAAATCATTTATCTATATTTCACTCATATGACTAGCATTGGAAGCACTCGAATATTGATTCTTAGTCACACATCATTAGTTTCCTGCAATTACTCGAGCTTACAACTGAAAAGGGTGGTAACAAAGTTCTACAAGAATTGGGTATTATGATTGAGTCTCGAACTTGGAACATGTTTGATTTTCCCCCTTTCCATTTTGGCCCCTTGAGGTGCTAATTACACTCACGTGAATAGTGTGAATGATATCAACACTACAAATTGCACTCACATGAATAGTAAGAATGAGGTCAACTATGCGGATTTGTTCCCTTGCCATCTTGCACACCACCTCGTATCTCTTGACAACATGACATGTGCTAGTCGGAGAGAAAAATTTCATATTTGTTTCATGTTGTGATTTCCTCGCCTTTGCACTTATCCTCCCTCAAACCCCATTTCTATGACCCATCTCCTCTCTCGCTAATTCATTCCATCAAATTTCACTTTTTTGACTCATCCCCTTCGGTGTTTCCATCTTACATTTCACGTACGATTGCTAGTGAATAGGAAAATTATTTAGTGGGGGTTATATATATATTCTTTTTAAAAATGTATAAATATAAAGGAGGAATCTCATGGGGTTGTGGCCTGGCCACGACCCCTCCTCTAAACCCTAACCCCATTCTTTACACATTCAATGTTTTGAGGGGGTGTAGATTCTTGGAGTCACTAATTTCTTAGTTTACACAAGTGCTCGTGAAGGAGTGCGGCCCTTGCTCCTATCTCCTCTCCTATGGCACAACTTAGGGCTCGACTTTGGTTCGTTCATAGTTCACTAAACTTTGTGCGGCCATCCTTGACTCGTTTCCACAACTTGCAGCCTCATACATACTTTGTCCCTTCACCTAAGGCCATACAACATATTTCTTCATGTCGCCACCCACCCTAACAATGTGTGTGTGTGTGTGTGTGCGCGTGCATGTAGATATTGACCTTTTTTTCCTTTTATTTAAGGGGAAAAGTAATAATATTAAGAAAAAATAGACAAATATGTATAATTGCGTACATGCTTTGTATATATTTGGATATATACACTTCTCTCCAAATCCTTATAAGAGTGTGTAATGAATATGGGAGGAGAAATAATCAAGCAAGTTCTTGTGTCTCCATGAATATCCTCATCCCTAACCTAGATAGAACTAATTAGGAGAAAGAATAGATAAATAGTTGAAGAAATAAACCAAAAATCTTGCCTCCGTGAGAGGTGATCATACCTACAAATAAACCAAAGGAGAAATGAGATGAAGGAGAAAAGAAAAGTAATAAGGAAATAAAAGTAAAATTAGGGTTTTCAACTATACCTAGGATCAACGATGGGGAGCCAATTGATCCCAGGGCTCTTCTTTCTCCTAGAGCTTGTCACTTATCCAGGGGGGCATGTGGGTTTGACTTTAGATAGTCAAGGGGGTCTTTCAAACTTTTGAGGTGGAATAAATTAAAATATGGATAATTTAAAATGTCATTTGGTGCAACACTTGGGTTGCTCCTAGTCTTCCCATGTAATAGTAACGAGTCTGGGATTTGTAATGGAATAAATAATGGTAGGGACTTTCTCTAATCATCTTGCTTGGGATAACAACTTGGAACAATACCCTTGTATTGATTGGTTCCCTAAATGGTATTTTAAATTAGAATGGCAATATAAATGACATCTTGAATTAGCGTGAATGCTATGGGGTTTGTGCCAAATTGGCATAGTTAATCATTATCAATGACATGGTTTGTCTCTTACTTTTTAGCGATGTAGAATTAATAATCAATCTAAATCATTGATTGGGTACAAATTGAATACATATGTTATTGTGCCTAGCTAAATTTGGGCAACTATAATCAGGATGGTTTATACTAGCAATCGTACGTGAAGTGTACGATGTGAACGCCGAAAGAGATAGAGTGAGAAAGTGAAATTAGATGAAATTGAAAAATGAAATAAGAAAAACGGTGTAGAAAATGGCATTTGGGGGTGGAACAACGCGTCTGAAAGGAAAGAGTAATCAAAGAGCCAATGTAAAAAAATACCATCTATAAAGAGCATGACATGACATGTTTGTAAATCTCAAAAAGGAGAAAACCCATGTTTCGGAATTGACTTTATGGGGTAGATAGAAATAATGTAGATGTAAGGGGAAGTTGAATGCATGTTTCATGGGACACATCAAGGGCAACGACAGGGAGACACAGAGCACACTTAGAATGTTCAAGTATTAATACCATGCAAAATAAAGATTGGTGTTTTTGTCCAACTATTAGGTTGATGATTGGAGTAGTGCAGCAATTACAGGAGAGTCAGTGGTGTTTAAAGGGGAAAATAAAAAAGGGAAAATTCAATATGTTCTAATTTTGGAACTTGTCCTCAATGACTATTCGTTGCATAAGTTTATAAAAACTATGTATCTAGTTGTAATGTCAAGTAGTTGGAGGGAATATATGGACGAACATGTTTCAATAATTAAGACCTTCCAACAACTGGTCACAGATGAATGCCTATGATTTCTTGGCTTCTGTGAATGATTTCTAAGACGACAGTGACACAAATGTAACCTTGTTGACTACACCTTGATGATCAATAGATGAACACAAAGACTAACATATAATTGATAGAATAAATATTTCAACATTTGGCCCATCGCCTTTGTATGCATTGTGGATCTAAAAACCTTCTCATCTCTGGCCTGATGTAGCTTCAGATGGTCAGATGGCCAGAAGTTAATCAATCTAAATAATTTTCTTAACCATCAACACACTTGTTAAATAATATACAAAATAAAAGGTTTTATATAAAATATTATATCAATAAAGATAATTGTAAGGAATAACAAGATTATTTTAACAATATTTTGACCACCCGCAATCAAAACTTAGATTAGGGTTTGTTAAATACTTCGCAGCGGTGTTTTTGAGAAATGTCAGGCGGATTACAATGAGCGTAACACTTACCCCTACGATGCATCTACTTGTGTATATCCTACTGGAGGACTTATGTTTCTTCGAAGACAACGCTTGATGCGTTTGCAAGAGAGAGATATATGAATACGACATTTAAGAATTTAATTTGAGCGACAATGGCGATCTCCAAAGAAATTAAGATCCTAAATTGGCAAGCACTCGATGGAACAAATATAAATGCAAGTTCCCAATAAAATTGGGTTATATCCATAAGCATTAAAAGTCCAAATTTCTCAATGAACGCTATTGTGTGAACTACATAATTAATGACTTGCATCAATGTTTATATAAAATAACATTTTGTATTTACTTATCCCATGTTTAAAATATGTGACTAATTTTAATAGATTTTTAAAAGAAAATCAAGTAGGGAATCCAATACTCTATCCAACATGACTTTTGCAATACACTCAGCAAAATTTAATCTACGATACAGTCGTAATAAGCCAAACAACTTCCCCAATAAACCAACCAGCTATTGACTATACATATGCACACCTTTTTAAAAACAAACGCCTACACAGTGTCGACAAGTCAATATTTAAACTCTTGAGCATTCAACATTGGATCACATTTCCTGCTATTTTCTCCTGCTTGATGAAACATGGGTGAAGGTATGCCTGTCTTCTTTATTTTTGTCCAAGAATTCAAGCTTGATGAAAGATGTGCAATATTTATGGTTGTCTGAGAATTCTCTTGATTTTAGGGTTACCCCCTTCCAATCTGCCTAGTGGAAAACCTAGGAATATAACATTTGAATAGTATATAATATAAATGGAAACAATTACCTTCGTGGGCTTCCAGTTCCACAAAGGGGGTCTCATGAATGGTGCCTAGTCAAATTGTCTTTACAATTTTACATTTACTCATATACTTTTCCTTCTTTCAACACTCTAACTGTTCTAAGCAAGGTCTAACTGTTCTATTCTACTTGCTTTTAGTTTTCAAGTTTTGAGAATTTCCCCACCAATTGTAAACCAGGTCTCTCTTCTAGACCCCCCTTCAGGGTTAAGAATGTAATTTATCTGAATGCTCTTTTTCAATTAACTTGTGGTATTGGGTTTGTCCTTATGAGCAGATGAATTCAGACATAGACGTAGTCAGAGATGAACTGGATTTTGAGTTTTTGGGAAACAAATCAGGAAACCATATACTGTCCAAACCAATGTCTTTGCCCATGGCAAGGGTGACAAAGAGCAAAGAGTTAATCTCTGGTTTGATCCTTCTGCAGATTTTCACACCTACTCCATTCTATGGAACCACTATCATATAGTGTAAGCATAGTTTCTGCTAACCCAGTTCTAATTCCTTCCAGTTTATTAAATCATCATGCTGAATTGAGCATCAAAATTACATGTACAGATTCTCTGTAGATGATATACCAGTGAGAGTATTCAAGAACAATGAATTCATGTTATTATTAGTGTGATCCTTTTATATATAAGCTTTCAACAAATCCTCACAATCTGACCTGCACTGCTTGGTGAAATAAAAGGAACCAAAACACGAGTGCGATTATTGCACTGTACCTATCCAACGGAAATTCTCAACAAAGCTCGCCTAACACGGGCATCGGTCTGTTCGGTCACATTCATCTGTATCCTTGTGAGCTCTCCAATTGTTTGTGGCTTCTTGGATCTGGAAGGGATGTTGTGAGTCTTCTTTGAAGATGATCTCTAACCAAGGGCACCCTTCTTCATCTTACTTGCAGCAGCCGAGGTCAATGACTTTTGCAGAGGAGGAGAAACATACAATGATATGCCAAGCTTCTCTGTTGCCTTCTCTGATTGAGGTAAGCGTGTAAGGGTGGATTTTCCAGCAAAGGGACTACATGTTGCAATGAAGATCTCATAATCTATCTCTCTCAGATCACCTTCGGATAGTTGGCACCCTATTTCTCCAACAGGAGGCTCCAGATCTGAGGAGGCCCTAAAGTCTGTGTCTTGGACAGGCGCCATACTACCCAAATACCTCTCTGATCATATGGCAATCACTCAACTTTGTCTGCATCTGGAGGGAAATCAACCCAAATGGCTTATATTCGAAGTCCAATTTCGCCTCTGTTAGGAGGGAAGTCAATCATTTATGAATCCATCATATATCCAAATAGGATGAAACCTAGATCTAGCAATGTCCAATACCGTTCTTTTACCTACCTAGAATCACAAATTTCCCAAGGATTCCACCCCTGAAAAGTTCCTAAGTCTTCATAAAATCATACAGTTACAAACAAATTACAGACATCGAGCCACCTGTCTCATGCGTTGTACCAACAATTGTCCTAAATGCAAGAAAAAACCACTTGGCTCAGACCTACAACAACAACAACCAGCTGTCAGTCCAAACATCAAACATGTTCTGAAAATGTGGAGCCTCCAACTGTCAACTTATGCGAAACTCATGCCTGAAATTTTGTGATCCATTGGATTTCAACGAATGCGGGAGGAGGAATGTGGTCGGTTAGATATCTGACTGTTGTCAGCCCCAGCAGGTGTAGTCTCACTACAAGAATGCCGAAGGCGTAATAACGATCATAGGTTGTGTACAATGGGACTATGGCGTTTTGTGTCCACATTTAATACTCCTTAACGAAGTTACGAAGTTCGAATAATAAGGATTAATAAATTAGGATAATAGCCTTAATCATGTGATCAATAGTAGTGAAGTGCGAGCCGTACCTTAGTCATTTTAATACATCCTTGGAAGGCTAATTGCTTGGAATAATAATGATTTTAATCATGTTTCCATTTAACAACAAAAAAAATTGTCCCAATTTTTACATCATTTGGATGGTGGTTTTGGGTCATGAAATTATGGGCACAACAAATTACCACAATATTAATAAATAAAGATATTATTTCATTAATATATTAAAAAACATTTAGTTAATGGGTAAATTAAAAAAAATAGCATTCAAAAATATTATATGATTATTATACTTTTATTGATGTAATTGAAAGGAATATTCCCCAACATTTTCCAATATTAATAATTAAAAATAATGTGCTATTAAATATTAAGGACAACACTTCAATGATAGATAAATGAAAAATTATATAAAATAAGTATTGAAAATAGTGTATAATTCGCCGGAAGGCATCCACTTTTGAAGATGCCCTTGCTAAAAAGTGTCAAATTCCGGTGACCTTTTCCAGCAGCCAATTTTCATCACATTGTTCATGTCTGCCTATATTTTCTCAATTGCTTATTTTAAATTGACTTATTTATGAAAATATCTATTTATTTAGATGTATGTTGAGTGCAAAAGTTTGATAGGTCCCTGTAAAGTGTTTGATTGTGATCCTCGTGACATTCAATTTGTTGCAGTGCAAGCAACACTTTCATTTAGGCAGTATTCCCATGACCAAAGTTGTAGAAAGCTTCCCCATACTGCAATCTGCGTGAATCCTCCTACAACGGTGATAACGAAAGTGGCCACTGAAATTAGAATGTATTCTCCAAATAATATGGAAGAAGCCAATGAGCCCAATTTTAGCGTTAATGAAGAATATGGCAAAGAAGGCGCAAGCTTATGTAAAATAAGGACCAACATTGCCTATTTTGATGAAGAGCTACAACAATTCGACTTGCCAAATTTTGTACTAAATATGGCGGAAGCTCTGCTTCTCAGTCCACCTCGCATGGATGGAGATGAATCTATTGATTATGGCACTAATTATATAGATGACTTTCAGATGGAGCCCTTCGGATTTCTCTAGAGTAATTTTTGATTTTTACTGCTTCTGTTTAAATAACTTATTCTGAAAATTGATATTGCTAATTCTAACTGTAAGTGTCTCATTCTATCTTCCACTTTAAAACATGGGTACTCATGGTAGTGATTTATCTCGACTGTATAAATCATATTGAATAAAATTACTCAAAAGGTGCATAAACACTAAATATGGAATGTGTGTTTTAGATAGCTTGGGGCGAGTAAATCCATTTCCCTATGTAACTGTTGATATGGTAATATAATACTCGTATAGACAGAGAGTGTTTATTGCTATGGATTCTTCTCCAAATGATAATGCTTGTAATAATAAAACATTGATAATTTAAAAGTTGTACTTTAACTTATTTATAAATTCAGGAAATAATTAATAAAGAAGAGTTAAAATGTATAGAACTAATCGGTTTCGAGAAGACATGGGTTTCCTCGAGAGACGTTTGATTATGTGCTCATTGCCACACTGCAACAAAAATTAACTCCAAGATTGTTGCAAGAGAAATTGTTGTGAGAAATGGGAACCATTTCCTTCATTTTAAAAAGCATGAATGTTCTTGTAGCGATGATTGGTGATGCTAAATGAAGCAATCTAAAAAAATAAGCTTGCACTGTAATAATGTGTCATGTGCTTGATTATTCTCAATTTCTAGAAAGTTTTTTTGTTATCCTCTTTGGTGTAATTTGTAACTCATGTGCAATAACCAGTTATATAATATACATATGACTGAAAGGAACATTTTATAAAAAGACTTTTTTTCTATATTTTATAATTGTTAAAATAATATTACATTCAAAAAAATTCATTGAACAAAGCCAAAAACTATGTGAATAAGTATCTTGTGTTAAGAGACTATTAAACTATGTGTATCATTCAAAATAAATGGAAGGTATCTTTTTATTTTCATCATTATTGTAATAATAATACTAATATGTGAAATTTGGAAAATAATATTAAAAAATTATAGTCACTATAAAAATTATTTCAATATAATTTAACAAAATCTCCCCTAAAGCTTTTTTAATCAAAATTTATCTTCAAAATTTGTATGTTTGTATTAAAATGACTCTAGTTTGAAAGAAATTTACACCATTGGTACACTTTAGTGTCATAAATGTTACATATCTAATTAAGCCACATAAAACATATGTATTTCTAAGATTTAATGTTTTATTAAATGCATAAATTATATAGAGATAAATATATATAAATGATGTCTTATCCAAGTGTGGCGACTTCCTTTTATAATTTCTCTTGACATCTTTGTCCACACAAAGTCTCAATTAGCTCTCTTCACTTTATTTAATATTTTCCACTTCCTTTATTTAATATTTTTTACTAAGGGGAAATAAAAATAAAGTGATTTTTTTCTTTTATTATTTTATCACTAATAAATTATTAAAGTGTTTATAATAAAATTGTTATGCACTTTTAATTAATTTATTAGGATTAGTTTCTTTTTTCCATCACTTAGCCGCCAACAAACAATGAATGAGCTAAGGGTGTTCGGCCTGTTCATTTTGAGAATGATATTTCAATATGGTTAGGTCAAGATCTATGGAGGAAGCCTATCAGTTTGACTGAAGGCAGAGGAGAAGTTGCCCCAAAGGCAACAAAGCAACCCATAGGGAAAAGGAAAGTTCTTGTGCAGGGGTGGAAGTTTGCACAATGGTGTACAAAATCATGCGCACAAGGGAAAAACAAGTAGACCAAATGAACAAAGCCATGCCCATGGAGGTGGAGGTAGAACTTCCAAAGGAAGAGGATATTTTAGCAAAATATGTTTTCGTTATGGGGAGACCAAACATTCTGTATTTGATTGTCCACAAGTCATGTAGAATAGTGGCAATAGGAGGAATGATGCTAGCAATCATGTTTCTTGACACGCAAACGGAAAAAACCCTGTGTTAACTTTTAGTGCAAAAGAGCCCGAACGTGGAGAAGCGCTCATACTGAAGAGGGTGTTATCGAAACCCACTAAGCAAGAAAAAGTGCATGCACAAAGAAAACTTTGTTCTAAACCATTTGTAAATTTGGAGGTAAGTGTTGTTAAGTCGTCATTGATAATGGTAGCATTGATACCCTTGGTTTCAGTGAGATGCTTGAGAAACTAGGTTTGAAGAGAGTTGCACACTCTAACCCATGTAAGGTACCTTGGTTAATAAAGGGGCATCAATTGCTTGTGAATGAGAAAATGAAAGTATGTATCAAAATTGTCACATATGAAGATGAAGTCATGTGTGACATAATGCCCACAAATGTATGTCATGTGTTGTTGGGAAAGGTCGTGTTAGTATGACAGACAAGTGGTTCATGATGGTTGTGCGAGTACTTACACATCGGTGAAAGACAAACGAAAGTACACTCTGAAGTCCTTGAAGGACTCATGTGTATAAGTGGAAAGGAGCCAACATATAGTTTTCACTTTAGGAAAAGAATTCCTAAATATTGTGAAAGCAGACAATGAATGTTGTGTTCATTTCAAGGATCATGCAGAGGAGAGGGGAAGGTGAAGCTACACACATAGAAGAGATCCCACGGAAGGTGAAAAGGTGAGTACGTGGATATCACGTCAAAGGATATTCAAAATGGATTACCACCTACACATAATATTAGTCATCATATGGACTTGATATCAAGGGTTAACTTACCAAATAACGTTGTATATTGGTTTACACCTATGGAGAATGAAGAGATGAGAAAGTAAGTGTGGGAGTTGCTTGACAAGGGGTTGATCAAAGAATCTTTGAGCTCATGTGTGATACTACTTGTATTGGCACCAAAGAAAGGAGTAGAGTGGAGAATGTGCATTGATTCCATAACCATCAACAATATTACTTTTGAGTATGCATTTCCATTACCGCTCATGGATGATTCGGTGACTATTTGAGCATGGTGAAGTACTTCAAGAAAAATTGATCTGAAAAGTGGGTACCACCAAATCAGAATCAAAGAAGAAGATGGATGGAAGACTACTTTCAAAATGCATGATGGATTGTATGAGTGGTTGGCCACGCCATTTGCGTTAACCAATGCACTAATCATGTTCATGTGGTTGATGAATGAAGTGTTGAAGCTTTTTTTAGGTAAGCTTTTCATTGTTTAATTAGATGAATTCCAATTTTCAGCAAGACACAAGAAGAGCATTAGATTTGTTTGTAGAAAGTGTTAGAGCATTTGAGAGATGAGAAGTTACTCGTAAATCTAAAGAAATGAAATTTTATACATAAGCAGTTAGTATACTTGGAATTTGTAATATTTCAATAAGTATTGAAGATGGAACACGAGAAGGTACGAGTCATTGTGAAATGGCCATCAACCAAGAATGACACGGAGGCCCAAAGCTTCCATGGATTTGCAAGATTCTGTAGGAAGTTTGTTACAAGATTCAATGAGATTTGTGCACTGATCACAAAGGTGGTGTGGAAGGACAAGGAGTTTTTACAAACTAGAGATGAAGAGTATGCATTCTGAATGTTGGAGAAGAAGGTCATGGAGCAACAAATGTTGGACTTTTCTAATTTCAATGAAGTATCTCAAGTTGATTATGATGCAAGCAGAATATTTATTAGAGTTGTGATGAGTCAAGAAGGAAGACCCATTACATATTTTGATGAATCAAAATGATGCAAGAATAAGATATTCAATCTATGATTAGGGGTTTTATGCCATAGTGCAAGCTCTAAAGAATTTGAGGCATTATTTGTTTCCCAAGGAGTTTTTGTTATATACGAGCCATCAAGCACCACAATGCATTAATCGCTAGGAGAAGTTAAATTAGAAACTCGTGCAATGGGTTGAATTCTTGCATAGTTACTCATTGTCTTGAAGCACACAAGTGGGAGATCAAATAGAGTCACCTATTCGTTGAATAGGAGATGTGTCTTATTAATAGAGATACAAGTGATTATAGCAAGGTTTAAGGCAATGAAGGAGCTTGACGCAAGAGATGAATATTTTGTGGAAGCATGGAGGGCATGTGTAGAACAAGTGAGCATCGACCACATGCCATGATTAAACGATTTCCTGTAGGAGGGATTATTATTAAAAGGCACATAGTGTGGGAACTGCAATGATCAATGAGGGAAATTTTGATCCAAGAGAAGAATTGAGGAAGAATGCTAGGTTACTTTGCAATGGATAAGACCTTGGCATAGTTTGGATAAAGATATTTTTGGCTGTGGATGGCTACAAATGTGTGCAGATATGTGCAAAGATGCAGAGTATCTCGATTGGCAAAAGGGAAGAGTCAAAATGCAGGGTTAAGTACCTTAGAAACCGTGGGAGCACCTGAGTATGAACTCTGTTTTTGGATTACCCAAAACATGGAAGGTTTATGTATTTGATGTTGCAGATAGATTTTGGAATCTGGGTCATTTTATTGCTTGTAAAAAGACAAATGATGTTACACATATTGCTAACTTGTTTTCCAGGGAAGTAGTGAGACTACATGCATAGCCACACAAAATTGTATCTAACAAGGATACCAAGTTTGAGGGCCACTTTTGGCGCAATTGCGGAAGAAACTGAACACGAGGTTACACTTTGCGTACCACCTGTAGATAAATGGCCAAACAGAAGTTATCAACAAAAGTCTTGGTAATTTACTGAGAGATGTTAAACGGAAGTTATCGACAATTTTAAGTCTTGGTAGTTTATTGAGATGTTAAATAGAAGAGAAGGTGGGAACATATCATTTAGTTCTTGCATAAGCAAAGTTCACAAATAATAACTATATCAAGAGAAGCACTGGGAAGTCCTTTCTAGATTGTGTATAGAAAAAGTCCACAAGGAGTTATGGAGCTTCGAGAGTTGCCACAAGAAGAAGCAAGAAGTGTTGAAGCTAAAGACTTCATGCAATATATGAAGGAGATGCATACGCAAGTGCGCAAACAGTTGGAATTGAGCAATGCACAATATAAGGAACACGAAAATTTGAAGAGAATGCACTTGGAGTTTAAGGTTGGTGATCTAGTTCTTGCTTACTTGCACATAGAGAGGTTCCCATGAAGAACATATGACAAACTCAAGTGAAAAAAGATTAGACATTCAAAGTCCTAAGGAAATTTGCGGAAAATGCATATAAGTATTTTGAGGGGTAGACAAATGGATCGAAGGCACAAACAACTAGAGGGGATGCACACAAAAATTGAATGCATTTTGGATAACTATGTAATGAAGGCAAGCACAGAAAGGGATCAACTCTTTATTGAGAACATTTTTATGGCAAGGCAATGGGGAAAAAAGATAAACTCCCTAGTTAGCACTACGTATCCAATATAACCCACAAGACTAAGGGAGTAGCAAACCTTAACAAACATTAAGCGATTTAAACAATGCAATTACATTTTCATAATGTTTAAATTTAATTATTGATTTGGTCAAACCTTGTACCGACCTTATTCAAAGAATGTAAACATAGACTTTCATGCCCAAAACGCCAAATGGTGAAGTAGAGACGGGAAATAGTCACTTCTAGTGCCTAGACACTCAGTGGACGACCATAAAACAAAGGCTTACATATCAAAACCAATATATCCATAACCACAAATAATAAGCAGTGTCCATTCACACAAAACAAGGTATAAAGTAGCTTCTCTGACTAACAAACCAAACACATACATGTCCTACTTATATCCTACCTTCACACAAACACAAAACCCTACACAAAAACTAAAAGTACATGCAGAATAAGATGGGCATATGACAATGTGGCTACCTCTCTCAAACTGGCCTGTAAGACATATCTGGAGGTTGCATCTACATGGGGCTTCAAAACTCCTTCCTCTAAGATGTTGGATAGGCAGACAAATAGACCATATTTGTACCATGTTGCCCACCTTCGCATATTTTCCACTACTGTCCTACAAACACAACATTCACATTCATTTATCACTTGCACATCAAGAAAATAAAAAACCTCATTAAATAGCCCTTCATTGGCACAAACCTCCACAACTCCATTGCTTCTGCCTCATGCATCCACATAGGTTTGTGCATCCCACATCCTCTTCCTTTCTTTTGGCAAACATCACTGCCACTCATCCTTGCATTCTCTATTTCCCCACGACCTTGCAAAAACAATCATCTCTCCATCCTCTCTACATCTCTTCCCTTCCTACAATGGCACATTTTAGGGTTTTCTTCCTCTCCCTTACTTATAGCGTGAACTATCTCCCTTTTCCATTTTTAGGGTTTCCTCTTCAATCCACAGTGCAAAACCATTCATAGTTCAATGCCCTTTATGCTCGTCTTTACACCATCGATAAGCCTAGCATGTGTCGGGTGAGGGTGGCCAAACACTACTTTGGCATATGCATTTGGACGTAAAGAGAAGCCGAGAAGTGGAAATCATGATTTTTGGGCTAATAGAAGTGGCACTTATACTAACATAATAGTTCATTAGTAGCTAGATGAGTATTTCTAATACATGTGCATTTTTAAATTACTTATATAACTCGAAAATCAGCATTCATTCGTACATACCTTCAAAGTATTGGGTATGTGTGTTTTCCTCTTATGCACCGGTAGAGAACGTAATTGACCTCTTCCACCTCATAAGCCCTAATTCAAAAAGTTATGTGAAGTAGTGTTTCCCCTAAAATTTATTAGAATGCAGTTGGGCCTAGTCTAGGTTGTTTTCTTTCACATTTCATGGAGTGATTGCTGAAGGATTGCAAGGAAGAATCCATATTAAACTTGTTTCATAAATCATCATATGGAATTGAGGCATTTTTTCATAGAGTAAAATTAATACAAAGAGTGGGTAAAATTTCAAGGAAGTAAAGTTTCTTCAAGACAATTTCGTCGAAGCAGGCACAAATTTGATTCCTACAATCATCCCCTCACCAAAGTTGTCTTGCGCACATTTCGGGATCACTTAATTTGTTACATGTATAGTTATATTCTAACTATGCTGCAATACATGAATAAAAATGACCCACTTAAGTACTTCAAGTCTTCTATCGGTCAATTCAATTATATTATAAATCGAGATCTTTAAAGGTAAATGTTTTACATCGCACTTTTGTACAATTACCCCTACAAACAACAGATTTTGTTTTCTTTGTGAATATCAATCAATTTTCCCATTGAATTAAATTTGTGGTTTAGTATCTCATTACCATAATTATTAATTCTAAATTATTATTATTTTGTTTAGTTGATTCTAAAATTCAATAATAATCTTTTAAATCTTGAGATTTAAAATAATCAAAACAAAATCCACTTAAAGTTTTAATAGAAATTGAGTATTTATTTTAGCGCACATTAACTTTATGAAAGTAGTTCTATAGATAGATAGTGGAAATAAATAAACCATTATTATAATTAACAAAATATTGAAAATTTAACTAAATACCGATCTTATAAATAAAGTCAATAATAACAGAATTAACATTAATTTTAAAATGAAGTTGTACCCCTTCCTAAGAACAATGATGTTTTGGCTTATAAAATCACAGAAGTACATTTGCTAAAGTACATTTAATTATATTATTACGCGTCAATACTCTTAATTCCTTATATTTTTAAAATGCGCTTGATATTACTTTTTTAAAAAAATAGTTATAAGACTTCCTGATTATTTTGCGAGGTTCTAAAAATAGATACAGTGGTGTGATTCTCCTTTTTTTTCCTTCTGGATTTAAAAGGACGAAATAGGAAGAATGCCCTCTTAACAGAGATTAAAGAAATAAGAAGACTGGGTCGCACTTTTTCTTTTTTGCCTCCAGGTTCCATACCAGCATTTCTTCCAATGGATCATCACAGCATGTTGGAGCTCAATTAGCATATTTTCACAATAATGTCCCACGACTTGAAGAAGATAACTCTGTTTGGGTGGTAAATGCAAACTTATGCCGTTGCATGGATCAATTCAGACAACAAATTTTCAACGGAAGAGGCATTGTAAAGAGCGGGAATGCTCACTAATTGACAGAGCAGGAGGCTCAAACCCCAAATGGAATGACAAGCTCATTTTCAGCGTTGAAGATGGTTTTCTTCACAGTGAAACTTCTTCTGTGACAATTCAGATATACTGCATTGGCCGCCTTAAAGACAGACTTGTGGGTACTGACAAGGTATAGCCACAGCCATGCTATGTAACCTAACCCAGTCCTCAAGCGCAATGGAGGACACACAGGCATGTGGATGAGCTTCTGTGTATTGCAACTCAGGCTCCCTTCATGAAAGCCTAAATACCGATCCACAGGGTATTCTCAACCTCGGTGCCTTCCTAATCATTCTTGATACTGAAGACAGCCAGCTTCATGGATTGAGCTCCTTCCATGGTGCAGATCTGGGCAGGGCTCAAACAGCCCAGGCCTAGTTCATTTGTGGGTAAGTTGTTCCTCAAGCGCAATTCAGGAGACATAAGGCTAAGAAAAGCCAGCTTCATGGATGATGATGATGATTTGTGGGTAAGTTGTTTTTCAGGAGACATAAGGCTAAGAAAATTGATGATGATGAACAACAGGGGATTCTGTGTATCCCATGGAAAAATAACAGGGGATGTTTGCAGCAGAGGAATAAGAAGAACAAGTGCAATGGAGGGTGCCCTTGTGTTGTATATGATGGACCTGCAAAAATTCATCTTGGCCCATCTGTTGAAGAAATGTGTCACAACTGCAAAAAAGATAAAGATCAGGCGGATTTAAGGCGTTCTATTCAGGCAGATTTAAGGCGTTCTATTTTGTATCACACTGGTTTTCAGTCCTGTAGTGACACACTGGCAATTGAAAAAACTTGCTAGTGGAGATGTACTTTCTTATAAATTGTGAATAAAAATTCTCTGCTACTTTGGTATGTAATTGGTTCTCTTTGTAATTGTTTTTCTATCTCAAATCATCTCATTATTCAACCACAACTAAGAAACACAAAAAATAAATGGAATGCATGTGGAATTGACATAAGTCCAGGAAATATGGAAATGGAAAGAAATGTTTGATTTTTCCAAATAATTTTAAGATGGAGCTCTGTTTTCACTATTTAAAACTGCAGACAGCTAAAAGCCCTTTGTTTCCATTAAATGAGTTTTTAAGACAATGTATTTGCATCATCTTTTGTATATGTTTTATATTACATTTTTCAGTCCATCAAATCTATTCTTTGTATATGTTTTAGATCACATCTTATGACTCATTGTAGGATAATCATATTATTAAATTACATAATTATTTTCCCTTTTACAGTGAATCGGTTATTCAAATATGTCTATTTTTTAATTATTTAAAATAAGTTTCCTGCTTGATAATGTATTAAGTGAATATTTGCATCCTTACATATTAGGTGTGTATAGTTAATGTATTTACTAAGATATGTCTTACACCACACATCCTTTATCAGAGTTAGATATCACTAAAGCAATATCTCCAATAGATATCATAAAAAAAAGGTTAAAATATTATTTTATTAATGCAAGGAAAGATCATAAAATGGAGCACATATCACTACACTCCAATTGTAGTCTTACAACAAGACTACACAACAATTCTATTTAGGCTTCCAATCTACGAAGCTTTTGATATCTGAACTCATCTCATGTGTTAAATCATACACTAACACCTTCCTAAACTGGAGGATAGATGAGTTCCTTTGATGCCACTGATAATGTGTTGTGTTCTAAGCTCCTAAAAGAAGGACCTAAGAATAGTGTGAGAAACATGGAGTCAAAGCATGCCAATTACAGATCTGTTCCATATAAAATTCAAATAAAGAAGATTTGACCATTGAAATTGAAAAACCATAGATTCTAAAGAAGGCATGATCATTTAAGAATTGTTTAATGTGGTGCACCCTGCCAAAACTTTCTCTCTACAAGTGTTCCAGACTGACTGCAATAGATTGGGGATCATCATCTAAGTCTTAAGAGGGAGAATGTTTCTTGGTAATGGATGCAGGGTCCTAACACAAATTTTCAAAATGATATAATCCCATTCAGTTTGTTCTCTTGCTAATTGATGTGTTGTTGTCCTTGTTTTACAAAATGAATTTTTTATTTTGTATTGGTCCACTGGATAGTTCTGGATGATCATAATGTGTATTTTTCTTGTTTCTACTTGTTGTGCATCATACAAGATGGTGGAAGCTCTGAAGCATGATTCATGTGAGGCCCATGATATGGACATGCAACTTCAGCACATGCAGGACTCCGTGAGGTTTACCTTTTTAAACTATTTTTTAGAATTCACAGGTATATTCATGATTCTTGTTTGATTTTATCTCAGTTTTTGCTGTATGTGTTTGTTCAATACTTTTTAAGATCTTTACATGTAAAAGCTTGTGTCATTCCTGAAATTACTCTATGGAAAGCAGGGTCACTGGAGAAATTGCTTCTGAACTCTCACAAAGTAGGAGCAAGAATGATGCTGCAGCCTTACAAAATGGATAGAGATTAGTATACTAATGGTGCTGAGCAATATTGGCTTCTGCCAAAAAGAGCTCTTGCGTGAATTATCCAATAAATACAAGATAATTTGGGCAGATTCAAGGTTTTACATTTTTACTCTCACAGACATTTTCTCTTTCCTGTTCAATGCTTACAGCTATAACATGGATAATCATCTTGTTTCTTTGTTTTTTAGGGTTGACCTTAACAGCTATGCAAGGAAAAGCTGTTTGCGATTTGTTTATGCCGTGTTATGCAGTTATTGTAGAAAGAAATATATTATACGTGTCCATGAGTGACACACTGCCAATTGAAAAAACTTGCAAGGTAGTGCAGATGTATTTTCTTATAAAGAAGCTTGAACCCTAGTATATACGCAATATATTTAATATATTTAATATAAGCTCAACCCAAAATGGATTTGTAAATTAGATAATGAATATGTACATTTATTTTATCTTTTGAATAAATCTATGGTCTTTTCAAATTACAAACTTCGAGAATCAATTGATAGATTCTTTAAGGTAATTATCTTATAAATTGTTTCCAAAAAAAAAATCTCTCCAACTTCATTGATTTTAAATGAAGCTTTTAAATTTATTATGTAGGTGCATCCTTTATAACTTCAGCTTAAAAATAAACCATTTCCTATGCTCCTACATAACTCCATAACTAATATATAAGTCCATTCAAATATAAATAAACAAATACCTCATTAAACAATTCTATTCAAATACATCTAAATAAATACCTTGCTACCCTAATAAATCTATTTGAATGCATATAAACAAATATTTGTCAACCCTTTTAACTTCATTCAAATGCATTTATTTATTTGTATTAATTATGTCTTACAAATGAGAAGTTGGGAATTTGACATTATGATTCTTATGATGATAGAAGTGGCCCTTATAATAACAAAATAGTTAACTGTTAATTGGATGAATATTTTGTATGCCTATAATATATCTTAAAACTACTTATATAACTTTAAAAATCCTCATCCATACATATATATCTTCAAACTAGTGGATATGTCTCTTTTCCTCTTCTGCACCAATAAAGAACTCAAAGTGGCCTCTTCCACCTTACAACACCTAATTCACAAGGATGCATAAAGCAACACTTTATCTAAAATTTATTAGAAGGAAGTTTAGACCTAGCCTAGGTTGCTTTCATTCATATTTCATGGAGTATTTAGCCAGGATTTGTAAGGAAGAATTTGTATTTGAAGGTTTATACATTGTATCATGGATTTGAGATAGGTTTGTATACATTATAAATAAAAAAAGAGTGCAAATCAGGTGCGTATAGTTAGTGTATTTATAGAGGGATGTCTTACGCCACACATCTCTTATCAGAGTTAGATATCACTAAAGCAAGATATCGAGTAGATATCATAATAAAAAGCCTAATATCTTCTTTTATTAATGTAAGGAAAGATCATAAAATGGATCACTTATCTCTACACTCCAATGGTAGTCTTACAACAAGACTACACAACAATCCTCTTTAGGCTTCTAATCATAGACTTGTCTTAAGCTTGCAAAGTCTATGAAGCTTTTGATATTTGAACTCATCTCAAATGGGAAATCCTACACTAACAGCTTCCTAAGCTTCTGATATTTGAAGCCATTGTGGTCTCAATTCCTCCTCCTCCATTGTATTTATTTTATGTTGTAGGGTTCCACATTGGTTTTCAATCCTGTTGTGACACACTAGGAATTGAAAAAACTTTGTAGTGGAGATGTATTTTCTTATAAATTGTGAACAAAAAAATCTCTACAACTTTGTTATGTAATTGGTTCTCTTTACGCTGAAGGCATTCCCCCTATGGGAAAGGGCTTTGCGATCATTCACGAGACTATGTCAAATTTGACAGTAGTTTGGATGTTTTTTAAGGAGATTAATTTTGACAACCGAAATGATGGTTACAACGGGCATTGTGACGGTTTAGCTTTTCCCTGCTATTTTCGCAATTTTGCTTTTTTGTTTTTTTTTGTTTTTTGTTTTTCGTTTTCCTATTTTTAGTGGCATTGAAAGTTTGGCTCTACAATCAGTTGGTGGATGGATATTGGTAGATGGAAACCATGCATGATCATAAGTAACAAATAAGTGCAGTTAACATTAGTCGATGGATGGAAATAGGCCTTCGAAGACGGGAAATTTCAATGCAGCCGCGGGTTATTCATTTCATTGTTCATTAAACTCCTGTTAATATCTAGGTTTGAGTTCTGGAAGAATACTTAGCTATAAATAGTGTGCAGAAGTTTATTTGTTTCACTATCCTGCATCAGAAGATTCATCTCGATTGTTGGAGCAAAAAGGTGGAATCTTTCTCCAAACATCCATATTACTTGTAAGCACTGGTAAGATTTTGAAACTACATGAAATACAGATAAATAAATATGCATGGTTGGATAAAATTTTCATGTGAGTGCCTCTGAGATTCTGAGAAATCAATTGATTCTCACAATTTTTATAAGTTCAATAACTTTGCAAATTTTTACGAGATCAATAACTTTACCTCTCTGGGTGCCTCCAAAACTGGGTGAAATTAATTATTTTCTACACAATATACTTTATATTATCAGGGCTTTTGGATGAGACATGCTCAACTATGAAAACAATCTTGAATTTCTTTTCTTGGGGGCTTGTCTTCTATGTATAAAATTATGTTTTAGAGATGAATAACATTGAGTGGAAGAAAAGTATTTAGTTGCGACCACTAAAACCTAAGAAATTTCCATATCCATCACTTGGGGGATTGAATTAGTGTTATGACATGGAGGCTATGATTCAGACACTACTTATCACTTTCGGTGATAGTTGCAACCATTAGACTAGGAAGGAACCAGAGGCCTCAAGGTAAATGAAACTATGTTCTACCAAAAAGAACACCTTGACTTGTCAGCTCTTTCATGAGAAACTGTTGTAGAAAATTCCTTGCAACATAAAATAAGATAATGTTCTAGGAGATTCATTTTGCAAGAATTAGTTCGATGGCACATGCATTTGTGGTCTAGGACATAGCTAGAGATTAAATATTTTTTATTTGATAGGTATGAAAAATTATTTATTGCTTAAAGAAATTTGGCTGCAACAACCTCTTTGTGAAATACCTAAATAGATTGTTGTAGAGTTTGTCTCTAGCAGACGATTCTGTGCTCGAATTTGCTTGCAAATTTTTGAATCGTCATTTAAATTTATGAAATGCCAAAATGTTGGTGCACTAGATTACATATAGCATGTATTGTTGATAGAGTTTGTCTCTAGCAGACAGTTCTCTGCTAGAATTTCCATGTAAATTTATGTTCCAATTGTAAATGTTCCCGTGCCCTTTTTTGATGTTTTTTGGTTTTATTAATTCTTCACTTGGTTATTTTGTTGCATTATAGAGAAATGTAAATTTACTCCAATAATGAGAACGATCAACTTTAAACTCTCAAATCCCAACATATGAAGGATTTAATTTGGATTTTAACCATGAATTCTATGTTCTTGCATTCCTTGAAAATCTTACCATAATATATGATACTCTTTATTCTTTATGCACCACTATCTAAGCAGGGTTTTGTAAGTAATTTTGTTGTCTATCTATAGATGGGTAGGTCCATATTACCATCATACTCTCTTATATGAGTATGTTTTGGGCTTCTTTCACTGTGCTTATTAATATGGCAAGTACTAGTCTTAGGAACCAAGCAAAGCAGTCCTACATATTACAGTTGAACAGAGTGTTCATTTTGCATTCAAAGAAATGCAATTAAGCAATCAACTGCCAATTGTTAACCGTCTAAACCATGAACATTGACCCACACGGTTGCTAGATAACCTATATTTATACCACCCTGCAACAAAGAAACATTAGCATAAGTAGTGACTCAAAGGAAAGTTGATGAGGAAAAATAGTATAAATAGTCATCTTTTATCATCTCAAGATATAGTAGCATCCTCTAAAGAAATGTAAATTTAATCCAATAATGAGAACGATCAACTTTAAACTCTCAAATTTAACGTACGAAGGGTTTAATTTGGATTTTAACCATGAATTCTATGCTCTTGCATTCCTTGAAAATATTTTTGTTGTGTCATGATTTGAAGTACTTCCTTTGGTTCTTTTCCATTCCCTATATTTTCCTCTACATGGGAGTGTTGCAATTCTTTTGTTGATTCGGGTGTCTCACTTGCATTTTCCATTCAAATCCCTGCAATAACTTGGGTCATGTTTCTGGTTGGAGCACATTGCACATTTTTTAGCCTGAATTCCACCATCTGAGGGCCGAAAATTAGGATTTAATTTGTAGTTTGGTTTTTTCCTATTTTAGGGCATTAGTTAATGTTAGTCTCTTAGATGCATTGTGAGTTGGAAAGTTGGCAATTCCTCTAATTTATTCATGTAGAAGATTTGTGGTAATTTTTGTACCCGTACGAATAAACATGTGAACTTACTAAGAATAACATGTTCTAGTAAACTGCTTAAAATACTAATTTCCTCCACTTAGAGTAGATGCAGTCAAAGTTAGTTAGAGTTTGCTTGGCAACTCGAGTTGGGAGTTGTTTTCTTATCTAGGAAATATTATAATTCATGATTAAATAACAAAGGAGATCTATTTTCTTTTGAGTTCAATTTATTTGCAGTATATTGAGTGTGTTCATATTTTGGCTCCATTAAATAGTATCGATGTACATCAGAGAGCATGTTAGTTGTGGATCTCATCATTGGAGTGCATAGAAGTGATCCTATATATGTGTATTTCTTCATATTTTTCATAAAGGAATGGTGGATTATAGAGTGCTTTGTGGCATAGGATAAGCATTAGAATCTTAGACCAAACATCACTATTCTATACAAGTGTAGACACTAAAATTTAGTAACTTGTCCTTATACGATGACAAGCTTAACCTTTTCTTCTTGTTACGAGAAAATCTCACATTTGAAATCCAATATTTTCATCTCTCTATCCATTCTACAACTTGCTAATATTTGCACCATGATCTATCAATAAGTATGCAAATATATTATTCAATCAAAGAGGCATAAAACATTTGATATTCAATGCACAACTTTTAGTTTAGGAGTTTTTCTCTCCTATACAAAACCTTATGGAAGGGTTATGATGTGGGATGTAGTCTTGGCTGACCTGTATGGTCCTACCCCTTCTATCATCAACTCGTATGTCAATGCTAAATCATTCTTTGGGTCATTTCATCTTCCTAGTGTCTACCTTAAATCATAATAGCTCACCTATGAAAGATAATATAAGCAATTCATTATAACTTCATAAGTGATTTGGAATTATTACAAGCTCCTATTCCAAGCATCATTGTAAAATCACTTAAAGGATTCTTAAATAAATTATACAACGTCTAGGGAAATCCCTACTACAAATGTGAAGCACTCAACTAGGCAAAGGATTCTAGCTTCACCCATCTACAAGTATGAAAAGATCATGAAGTTATGTCCTAAGCTAGAGCAAAGTCATGCACAAGGGTTTCAATCAATACAAAGGTTAGGTCAGATAACCGATTCACACCACATCTCACTACTACCACGATGGGTACATATTATACTATGTAGTTATCTCACTATCTTGGTGCTGAGAAACACAAGGGCACACCTAGGGGATTGGCTAGCTTTACACACTTGCATGAGCATATAGGAGAACTACATGAGGATTCATTTATGTATCAAGGATATGTAGTGAAACACTAGGATTGGTTTAGCAATTGGTATTATAACCCTGAGGGTAGTCCTCTCTCTCACACACACACACACACACACACACACACACTCTCTCTCTCTCTCTCACACACACACACACACACACACACACACACACACACATGTTTTTCTCCTTTTGTTTGTTAATACTCTTATGAATGGTTATGTAGGTTATTAGGGTTTTTACTTTGTTATAGATAATTATATGTCATCCCAAGGTTGTGTGAAGAATAACAATACACAATGAGCACCATTTCCATACAAATGAATTGTTTTCATAGAGGAATGTAGCCTTTGGAGAGTGGTGTGATGTCTCTCATTCCAACTGAAAAAATGGAAACACTCCTAGGTTATGTGTGACCTATATGTTTGAGTGAGTCTCCAAAGGGGGTTGGTTCCCCATAGTGTAACACCTAAGACTACTCTAATTTATTGAATCAACAAGGAAAAGGGTGAAGGAAAAAAGGGTAAAAATAACATAAGGCTAAGAACATGGATGATGATGATTATGATGATGACGAATTGGGGATTCCTTGTATCCCATGGAAAAATAATAGGAGCAATATTTCAGCCATCATGCCTGTATTTTGCAGAAGAGGAATAAGAAGAACGAGCGCATTGGATTTTTCCCTTGTGTTGTGAATGTAATAAATGGGAATGGACTTGCAAAAATTTAGCTTGGCCCATCAGTTGAAAAAATGTGTTGCAACTGCAAAGAAGATAAAGATCAAGCATATTTAACATGTTTTATTTTTTATCATTGTTCATAAGATCAAGGTTTGGCTGGTTGTCAAGGTCTGGAGTTCATCTAAGAAGTCATTTTTCCTCCATTGTATTTATTTTATGTTGTAGAGTTCCACACTAGTTTTCATTCCTATAGTGACACACTAGCAATTGAAAAAACTTGCTAGTGGTGATGTATTTTCTTACAAATTCCCAACAAAAAAATCTCTGTAACTTTGTTATTTAATTAGCTCTCTTTGTAATTGCTTATGTATCTTAAATCATTTCATCTTTCAACAACAACCAAGAAACCCATTCTATATATTCAACTTATATAACAAAAATATTCAAAGTAATAAAAATGAACTGGAATGCATGTGGAATTGACATAACTCTAGGAAATATGGAAATGAAAACAAATGTTTTATTTTTCCAAATAATTTTAAGATAGCTTTGTTATCATTATTTAAAATTGCATGTCTAAAATCCCTTTGTTTTAGGATTAAATTAGTTCCAAGACAATGTATTTTCATCATATTTTGTATATGTTTTATATTACATCTTACGGTCCATCAAATCTATCCTTTGATATATATTTTAGATCACATCTCATGATTCATCGTAGGATGAATAATATTATTAAATTACCTAATTATTTTCCCTTTTACAATGAATCAGTTATTCAAATATGATTGTGTAATAATTATTTAAAACAATTTCCATGCTTGATAATGTATTAGGTGAATATTTGCATGCTTACATAAACATTAAAACTACTTCAATAACTCTAAAATCTTCAACATTCATATATATCTTCAAACTTGGTGAATATTTGCATCCATATCACTCGTGACTATATATCGGTGCTAGTGTTCGTTGGAACCCATTCAAGATGGAGAAGTCAATTGTATGTTTCTCTCAAAATGTATGTTGATCATTGATCAATTATAAAAGGTAAGCCTCATTCTAGTACATACATGCTTATCAACTTAGAAATAAACCATTTCCATATGCTCCTATATAACTTCATAAACAAATTATAAGTCCATTAAAATATAAATAAACAAATACCTCACTAAATAATTCCATTCAAATATATCTAGATAAATACATTTGCTACCCTATAAATCTATTTGAATGTATAAAAAAAAATTCCTTTCTACCATTATAACTTCATTCAAATGCATTTTTTATTTGTATTAATTATCTCTTACAAATGAGAAGTTGGATTTGACATTATGATTCTTATGACGATAGAAGTGGCCCTTACAATAATATAATAGTTAATTAGTAGTTCGATGAATATTTTTGATACCTATAATACATCTTAAAACTACTTCTACAACTTTAAAATCCTCATCCATTCATATATATTTTCAAACTAGTGGATATGTCTCTTTTTCTCTTATGCACTAATAGAGAACCCAAACTAACATCTTCCACCTCATAACACCTAATTCACAAGGATGCATAAAGAAATAATTCATCTGAAATTTATAAAAATGAAGTTTGGACCTAGTATAGGTTGCTTTCATTCACATTTCATGGAGTATTTAGCTAGACTTTACAAGGGAAAATCCATATTTAAAGGTTCATACATTGTTTCATGGATTTGACATAGATTTTTATAAATTAGAAATAGAAAAGAGTGCATATCATGTGTGTATAGTGTAGACACATGTTTTTGGTATCCTACATTATTCATCCACACTCCTCATATCCCCCCATCAAAAATTAATAAATCCATTTTATCCTTGTCCCTTTGAAAATTCACATCTCTACCTGCAATAAAAATTTCTTTCACCCACACTAAACGACCTAAACCTCCTTAACCACCTAAAACTCACCGTAATCCATTTTTAACCCCAAATTTCTAACCTCTTAACTCCATCAAAACCTCCCTAACCATCTTCACTTGACCCTATACCCAATTTAACCCTTTTAGAAGTAGTTGAAACAACTTCCAACCAAGTTTCCCCACTTTTCCTGGGTCATCAGTAATTTTAACCAATTGTTGGTGTTTATATAAATAATATCGAACTCCATGATTAAGGATCCTTTTACATTTGTAGTGAATCTATGTTACATTAGGGACTTAGATGACATCATTGCATGCACCCTGACATCTCCAACACTCTTGTCACATCATTGGAATCTCCATAATCTTTGTAAGACTCCTACAACATCATTTTCTAGAATTCATCAACAAAGTTGAATTCTTGTTTTTTTTTTCATCTTCAGATTGTCAATACATCATATTAGATCCCATATTATGTCATGAATCACTTGTTTTAGAATCAATTAGCACATTATCACGAAATCAACAATATTCACAGTAATCACTAGCAATTTATCTAAATCTTTATATTTACGCTAAATTTCCAACAACCATATGGAATAGCTATCAATCCATGTCATTCTATCACACTAATCACATTTTTCATATTTGCAATCAATCAATCTATTTTTTTGTCTAACCTACCTACTTTCAAGTTATTTCTCTCTATAGATGATTGTACCAGGTCAGGCACATCCTATCACCAGCATATACAACATTTATATTGCTTCACAACCACTAGTCTGGGAGTAGTTCAATAATGCACATGAGCTAAGCCCATGTACCATCACTTTAACACCCGACGTCGAAGACATCAAAGTGAAACTTGAAGTCATAAAAGAAATACGTGATGTTGTAGAACATGCATGGTTTGATTACTTCCAGGAATTCGATCTAGTTGTATCCCTCGCTTGGGCTACCTACGACACAGAGTAGGATCTTACTATCCCTTTGTAACTTTAATCATATTTTCATTATCAATTATATTTATCGTTATCACTTGATTGTAAAACAATTTGAAACCCTTCAAGGAAGCCCTTTGGTTCCTGGGATTGGCCTTTGGCAAGCAACGTGTCGCATCTTTATCAATATCAATCTTGTTTAGTCATTTGTGCGTGTGTAGGTTCCCATTCCCTTTGGAAGAGGAGTTTCTTGTGTTCAAATACATCCATCACATCTCATGTATCATTAAACCATGTTGTCTTCTGAGGTTGGTTTATTTTTGATTTTCATCTTATTAAGTTAAAATTGGATCTGTATTTCTACCAATAGATATAGTTAGTGTATTCAAAAAGGGGTGTCTTATGCCACACATCCCTTATTAGACATAGATATCACTATTAAACCAAAATATCCAGTAGATATCACAAAAAAGCAGGATAAAATATCATATTATTAACTTTTAAGGAAAGATCATAACATGAGTGAAGCACATATCACTACTCTATGATCAGCCTCCTATCAAAATAGGGCAACGAAAATGGAGTTGATACCTACTGATCAACCTCCTGCTCACCTAAGACCCTCTTGGCACATATGACCAATGAAAATAAACTCCTCTAGCCCCATTGCGAATACACATTTCTTTATGGTGGCCTACACCAACCCCAACTACAACATTTAATACAATGTTTTCCACCTATTTCTGCTTCGTGACTTCCCTTTGGAAGCAATTTTTTTAATATAAAATGTTTTTTAAGGGGTGCAATTTGGGGATGGTAGTTGGAGACAAAATATGATATTGTCTCCAATTAATGTCTCAAACCACCCCTTTGTAGTAGTGTTAACAATTTTTTGATTATTCAATTTAAATTTTAAAAGAAGGATGCATTTATGTCTACATACTCGTCGACTCTTGAAAATATGTTAACTTAGTATATTGGAAGTAAGAGCATTAATAGTTTTTAAATAATATGCATGCATAATCATTTTTCTTGTTATAATACTCTCCTTGAGAAATTGGAGATTTTGGGTTCTAAACACTTTTAGAGTGTTTTCTTCATAGCATTCATTATTTTTTGTAGCTAACATGCCTCCATTCCATTTTTGACAAGAAAATGGAGCCCCCTTGTTATAATGAGTTATTAAAACTATCAAATTTAAGCTAAGTTATTGAACTTTGTGGCAAGGTCACAAGTTCATCGATTTGAGCCATTTACTGAGACAAACCTTCAACCTTCGACAAAGCTTGGGTGCAACCAAAATTCTAAGGCAAAGTGTCGTACATCAATGAAGGAAAAGTGTCATCCATTAACAACCATGTGTCAAGTATCTACACACTTTCTTGAATGGATACCAAACCAAAACTCAAAGAGCTTGCACATAATGAAAAATTTAGTTAAGGCCATGTGTTGAAGATGAAGCTAGCTGGAAGTTCCAAGGAGGAAATTCAAAGTTAAATATGGAAAGAATATATGTAGTTGGTTAATAATTTGATTCACCGTGTTTGAATGTTTATTTGTTTATTGAAAAGTAGAGACTTCAGATTAAAAACAAATCGTGGAACTTTATGAGTTGATTCATCAAATTAAACAATATTATATGTTACATAACTAGTTAAATCACAAGAGAAAATAAATAACAATTAAATTCGAGCTATTTCTTTGATCATAGATGCATAAGGATGCACAAAGACTAATTAAAACTAATTTAGTTTGATTTTAGCCCATAAACATCACATTTTGTAAGGTGGCACAAAGGGAAAACAAAGAGGCGGTTTCATTAGTGAAAATCAATCATGTAAAAGATAAAATGGTTGTTTTCTAACTAGTAATCGTACATGAAATGTGCAATGGAAACGTCAAAGGGGATCTTTCGAAGGAGTCAAATTTGAATTTGGATGAAGAGCCATGCATAACATCATACAAAAAAATGAATAAAAGAACATCACTCTGAGAACCAAGGGGTGCAATGGCAACACCGATAGGATTTATTGTGAGACAGTGGAAAGGTATCGAAGAAGTAGAGTATGGGATGAAAATTAGGTGGGCACCTTGAACAAAGACATATGTTTGAAAATTCCAAGTGAGTGGAACAAGCTTGCCCCCCCTCATGTTTACAAACTTTTTTTCACAATGAAACACACAATCATTCATAGAATACAATATATTCGAAAAGGCTAAATCATATAATGGGGATCGTGCGCAGAGGGTTAATTAAGAACCAAAATGTCATTGATATGAATAATTTGGAGGAGGTTGACCACCTAATGTAAGAATCCAAATTCAGTTTATTCTGGGAGAGACATATTACACCACAATAAACTACAACTACCCAAGCAAATCAAAATCAGTCGTACAATATGTTTCATTTTGACAATAAGAGTTTTCATTTTAGTGTTGGTGTTAGTTCTAAGTTTCTAACACAATGTGTTTTTCGGCTCAACAAGTAATAGTTGTTGGGACCTATTCAATCTTGTTCCCTCAATAAAATTATTTTTAAGAAAAGCAATGGGATTTTGTTTGTCCTATTATTTTGCCATTATAGTTTTTGAATGCATGGCTTCTCTTGATAGTTGTAACCTCTTACAATAGTCTATGTTCTACAAAACAAATTACAGAAAGACAACAAGGGCAGTAATACCTTGCTCCACCATCAAGAAGAATGAAAAATTAGGCATCATCAATAATATTGTCAAGAAAGTAATAGACTCAAATAAATATCTACAACCATATCTTAAATATATCTATTTTCATATGAAAAACACATGTATACATTACCAAGTTTTCATGCAGTGTATAACTGTGTTATGTTGTAATTTTTCCTAATACCATTAAATAGTGGGCATGTTAAAATTTCAAAATGTGTTCCATCCTCTACATCATTTAAGTTGCACACCTTACTTCTGGATGCCTTACTTCAACCAGACCTTACTTCTGGATGCCTTACTTCAAACAAATTAACCTCGTGACCACTAGTCCCCATGCCACAGACTAACTATTGCAGGACACCTATCAAAATGTGTTACCTTATTCAAAAGATTCTTTTTATAAGTGTTTAGGTTTAAAATTAATTCCCCCAAAAAATTCAGATTGTGTCGATTTAAGATTTCATATACTACATTATGGTGTAATTTCCCCTCATATCATTGTATAGTGGGCAGGTTGAAAAAAAAGCATCTACTACTTTAACTTAAGTTGCACATCTTACTTCAGGTAAGCTTTACTTCAAACGCATTAACCAGATGACCATTGGTCCCATGCCAAGGACTAATGATTAAATGAAACTCACTTAATCCATTCATAGGGGAAAACATTTATCCCTCTTGAATCATTAAAATTCGCCAGATAAGCAAATACATTTGATGATTTTTCCACCTAATTTCAGGCATCTTTTTGGCATTGGCTTATTTCTCTGGTTTGGTGCAAGAAATAAGCTATTTGCTTCAAAGCCAAAATATCTAAGACGAGTTATTCACCACTGCAGAAATCATGGAAAAAACTTGAAAGTATATATGTTACAGAGAATGACATTTGGCACAACATACCTTCCACACAAGGTTCCAAAAATTAACCATTTTCAATGCTTTCATCTCTTTGAATCATAATATTTACAACATCCTCCATCCGGGACCACAATGATTTCAAGTCCATGTATTCTTTCTGCAATCATTCATACAGTTTAATATAATAAATCGGTGAAATGTTTGTAAAATAAAGGTAGAGCACATTACAAGCTAAAATATATAATAGATGAGAAAACAATTAGACAAAGCACATTACAAATTTCATGGAGAAAATCAATCATCTTTGTTGAAGAAATAGAGCCTCCTCAATGGGAAATCCCCTGTTTCACTTGGAGTCAGCTAAAACCCAAAATTAAAATTGGGCATGAATAGAAACGTTGTTTATCTACAAGATTTAAAACAACATTAAAGAACATAATATATCCTATATGAATAGTAAAATTTGAATTAGCAACTCCTAACTCTAGTCATAGCCTTGGTGCAGAAAAGAAAACCATAACCCTAGTCCAAAAAAAATGGTAACCCAAACACTCAAACGCAAGCATTATACGATTGGCATCTCTCCACGTATTCACCATGACAGTCCACCATGATTCTTCTATGTCGAAAATCTCTACAAAATCCATATTTTTACAGATTCCCCCTACAATATAAATGCATCCACCCAACTCAAACGAAGATGCCAATATGAAGTTGTGGTGAGTAGGAAGGGGCATATTCACCACAGGAACCCACCTACGTAAGCATGCATCTTACACAAAAACTCTATTGCCAACGTCCATGGATGAATTGTGTATCAAAAAGAGTTCTTTTATTTACGAGGAAGCAGATTAGGGTTACTAGACAGTGAGGAGGGCGAGGTAGAGTATCCCCTTTGTGGAGGTGAGGAATATTGCAGTGAGGAATGGAGTCATTGTTTCCTAATCTTCTAGATGAAATAGTCAGAGAATACTTGATGAGGGCGGCGTACGGATCCCATTCTACACTCAAAGAAGTCTACAATTCTTGATGGCCTCCCTAGAGGTGAGAGACCTGGGAGTGGTGGAAGAAGCTTGGAGAAGAAACCACATGTAGCTAGCCATTTGTCTCTACCATGCAGCGGAAAAAATAGAAAATACCCAAAAAAAATACCATTAAAATGGTTGAAATATGGTTATCGTTGTATTTCAACGCATCTGGGAAGAAGAATGCAGTCCGTCAAATTTCTGACGATTGTCAAAATTAGCTGGTCTATGTTCACTACAAGAACACCTTCCACGTAATTATTTTGGGGGTTGTTTATGCAATTAGAAAACCACCAATTGCACTTATAACAAAGAAGAATGATGATTATTCTTTTTATAGGTTTATTTTGAGATAATCATTGTAATTTATGGGAGCATGTGCCCAAAATATCTTTTTTGGCTATTAGCTTAAATTTTATTTTTGTTCCCCCTTTTAGAGTTGGTTGTTTTTCTAGAAGCTTTGAAAGCATGCATAGGTAGTGATTGAGTCCCATTCTTATAAATACATACAATTTTATCGTAAAAGGAATCTTAACTTTGAATTCAATATAGAGGAAGGATTTTAGAGTTTTCATATGTTGTTGTGAGCTACATTATTATTTTCAATTGAGAATTCATGTATGGAGGCCTATACGACAAATATCCATTAGTTATTAAATAGAATTTGCACTTCTAGTTTTAATTAAATCTGCAAGGTAAGAGATTGAATTTTGCTCGTTTCATTTTCACAAGTTGATGTTTATTATATTCAAATATGTAGATGCACTTTCAAATCTTACATATTTGAGTGGTTTACATATGTTAGCAATTATATAATTTCCATGTTTTCTTGTTGAATTCGATTATCTTGAACTATTTGTTATGTTGACTAACCTCTTTTATAAGCTTAAAAAATGAACAACAATTATCTATTTAGATTATGCAAAGTTGTGATTTTTTGTGTCTTGTTTCCTTTGACTGATTTCCTGGAGTTCATGCAAAAATGAGTTAAACTTATTTCTTGTATTATGTTTTTTTGTGTGGTTTGATTGATATCAGGGTGTTTGCTATGTATAGTGGTTGAGAGAGAGAGAGTAGTTTCTTTTATGCCTCACTGTTTCCTCCTTATGAGTTTTTTAATGAGATCCAAATCACTTAGAACCATTGTAAATTCCAATAGGTTGAACTTAATTCAGATTAGGATAATTTAGATACACATCCAAGGTTTAATAGGTGATTTTTCCAAACATGTTGATCCCTCCACAAGTTAACACTTTGACATATAGTCTCTCAATTGAATCTATATGTATAAATTATTTGGTACCTTAAATTATATTTCTAATGAGGGTTCTTAAACAAGTAGGGTTAATTCCATGTCTTCTCTTGAAGCTTGTGTAAAAACTTGCATTAACACAACTCTTTCTTCCAGAGCCCTTTACTTGGATAAGTGGTTCTACTTGGGGACTTGGCTATGCTTCCTAAAAAATAAAAATGGATTTTTCTAATATTCTTTTTCAAATATGGAAAGATAGAAATTATGTTATTTTCAATCATATCCATGTCAACATTTTTTCTATTTTGAATAAAGTTGTTGTCATTTCGAATGTATTACTTCAGATCCAATTTCAGGTGGAGAAATTCCACTTGGAGGTTGTAACATTTACATATGATCATCAACCATTGGGGTAACACACCCTACACACTCAATCGAGAACTACAAGATCACTTGTGATAATTCTCTCTTCCTTGGGGTCATGGCTGAAGTATTCCACGTCGTTGCTCCTGAAATAGATGTAGGATTTTCAACCTTGGCTCCTAAAAACCATTTTTTTAGGGTGGTGGGAGGTAGAGTTTCGATCTCTTTGATGGTGAGGAGGTTGGTGATAATACTTGTGGTGCTACAAGTGGTATTGGATGGGATGGTCTACTCCCTAATGGTGATGGTGGTGGTTTTGGCATTGAAAATTGGGGTGCCACCCCTTTAATAAGTTTCCTCGCCTTACTTTTCTTATTCCCCCAGGAAAGAGGACAAAGATAAGGCTAAATATGGTTGGGAAGACATCCCAAACTGAGAACATTCTGGTGATTTCGAGCGGGGCAAAAATTCACACAACCCTCCACTACCTCATTTGACCACCATGTTTACAATTGTCTAATTTCCTTATGTATTTTATTTATTGCTCCTTTTTTATTTATTAATCTCTATTGAATAAAATCTTTGTGATTGAAATGATCCATGTGCTAGTCTATCTCAAAAGTGATTCGATTTGACATTCTCTGATGTACTTACATACCACCCATTTTTAAATATGATTAGCACCTAAGTATGTATTTTCCATTAATAAAGTGCTTTTCAATTCAAAAAATAACAAGATTCGCAATGTGACCACTCCCGTCTACTGTAGTTGCAAAGTACATTTATGGACATATAATGCTCAGTTAAGGACAATAAAAGTAACAATAATATATACAAGAGAAAATGCAAAGAGAGAAACAAAAAACAACATAACTCTCAAGAGTGGGGTCGAGTGACACTCTTGTTGGATCTTGATGAGAGATTGATTTCTTTTGATTTATGGTTACTCCAAGATGTTATGAATCGAAATGAATCCAAGCTACGAGTAATGGGGATTGGATGATTTGAGTGGTTGTATGATTGGGTGATCAACTGGACAACATAATGGTATGCAAGAGTGATTTCAAATGGTAATTTGGAAGAATAACATAACAAAATCCTCAAGCTTCCAATAGTGATTTGAGAGGAATGAAACTTCTTATTTATAGATGCAAAATAAGTCATGGATTGAAGAAGGTGGAATCAAATGAGTTACATGTTATTGATTTTGTTTTCCTTATTTAGCATGGGTGATTTATTCTACACAGTTAGCACTTTGAATGAGAAATAAACAGGATTTATTTCAAATTAGTTGGCTCTTGAATTATTCCAAATTATACTTCATATTTGATCCATGTTTTTAGGATTCTAGAACTTGAGTGGGATGACTTGTCAACTTGAGTGAGTTAGATAGTGAAGTGGAGATGAGTGGAAGGTGAGTAGATAATTTGTTTTGTTTATTTAAATAGATAATTAAATTAGAGAAAGGGGTGTATAGTGTATAATGAGTGTAATGGAACTAATTCAATTAATTCTAGAAGTGGGATATGTGTGAATAATGTACCAAATATTATTTGTGAATATTGTGCAATAATTATGAGAGGATATGGGCGTTTTCAAAGGTATATTGCGTAATGGGTAATTTTACGGTTTCTACAGGTACAAAAACTTTCTAACAAATGCCAAATAAAGAGACATTTTTAGATTTATAGTGTATCAATTAAATATTTTACATACAACAAATTAGAATAGAGACATGTCAAGAGTTTTTGTAAGAGTCACATTTGCAACGAAAACATAGTTTTTTTCTTAGCTATAAGTTCCAGATTTGTTATGTTATTGATGAACCCCTATTTTTCCATGTTTTGTCCTATGTGAAACCCTATGTTACCATGATATAATTTTTCACTATGTATTATATTGATGCTTTATAACTAATACTTTACTATGTTTTGGATATTATTTTCATCTTGTTATTGCTTCTTCAAATATGGCTAAAATGAACCTATATGAATAGTAACAATGGATTTGGAAAATCATATCTTGAGTATTCACAGGAGTTAACTACAGACTAGCGCAAGACTCACTTATGCACTAGCATAGGACTCACCTAATAACACAAGACTCGCCTTCGTATTAGCACCGCACTCGTCGTGGAGCGTGTGACTCGTCCAGATGACTAATTCAGACTCACTTGAAATGAGGGACTCGCACAAAACAGACAAATGGCTCGGATGGCTGAATAATGAATTGATATAGTTGGCACATTAGTTAACATAATGTTATGAGCATGAAACCTGTACTTCTACCTCAACCTTCATGCATATTATGAGGTCCATGCAATCCCAACTTAACTTCAATTGCTTGAAGATGTGATGAAGAAAAACTCATGGACTTATAATCATCATGATTATAAGGAATCACTTCAGAATCTATAATATCTTTTGGTGTTGATTGGTCGTCTCAACAAAGTAAATTACAGACCTCATCTTTAGTTAATAGGATGAACTCAATCTAAACACGACATAGATTAATCATTCCATGATTATAACTTCGTAAATAGTTAGTATTATTGTAGGTATCTTCCAGTGAAGTAGTAGTCATTTATTTCAAATAATTAGTCCTCTTTCAAGGAGACTAGGTCTGCTCTAAATATAAAAGAGAAAGTGTTGTAGGATTAAAAAATTAGTTTGATTGATCAATATAAAAGAAATTTCTTTCAATCAATAAAGTACGAATTCAGGGGAAAACTCTACTTTTGTGACTTACAACATTAAACCAGGTTGAAAGGAATGAGCAAGGGCCACTCCTCCCCAACAAGAAGGGATAATTTACTGTTAATTTGCTTTTTTTGATTTCACATTAATTTGAATTATCAACATTGCATTATTTTCAGTACATTTAATTTTGCAGTCAGTAATATTTTGTTACCAACCAACTTCATTTGTTTATGGCACTTAGTATAGCATTTTGTCAACTTCATTATTAAATAAGTACTGAGAACAATTTTGGTTGTTCCCTTTGTTTTTAAATAGCCATATACATCACCCTGGACTCACAAACATAAAATAATTGAAGTGTGAGTACCAACGACGATCTTCACTTTTTAGCATTATTTTCGGGGAAATCTCAAGGTGTTATCAAAGATTAAGGTGCTAACTAGAAGTGTTTCCTAATTGCCTCGTAAGTCTCCATTTAGAAATTTTATTTCCATAACTCTTTCTTTTGAAGTAAGAATACCTTGTAGTGATAGGAAGAAACTTTTTTGTTTTGGAGTATGTGGAACGCAAACAGTCAATTAAGTATTTGTAGTTAACGAAGTGCCCTCAATATGATAAGATTTTATGTTTAGACCTACAGACCGTAGAGGTAGATTCATTAGAATTAATTGGCAAAATCCCCCTCAAAACCAACATGTGGAACAACTTGTTTACTAAGAAATGTTGGTTGATGAAGTACATAACCCCAATGGTGCAAATAAGGGTAATCCTCCTCTTGGAAGGACATTCACCTATCCCATATAATTGGATCTCAATGATCAAGCCCCCATGAATAATATATCCCCTTCAATTTCCCCAACCTTCAGGGGATTAGTCTCAAAAGATCATGATCAATTCCTATTTGAGTTCAAAGTCATGTGCCAAACCTATCGTTATACCTTAGATACCCAAGAGCTCAAATTATTTCCCTCGACCTTAAAAGATACAACTATGATATGGCTCGTGGGCTTAACCCCCAACTCCATACATAGTTATTGGGAGATGGAAACAATTTTCTTGGATAAATACCAATACTAGTGTAGAGTCAGGGACAGGAAGGAAGATCTCTTTAAAATTCAAAAAAAGGAGGATGAGAGTGTGGAATATTATCTTGATCGGTTCCTCTTACTTCATAGGTGGTGTGGTATTGGTTTGGATATTAATCTGCTCAAAACTTTATTCCTCAACGGATTGGATGAAGACATGAAGGAAGCCTTCAATATTATGGAAAAAAGAGCCATGAAAAAATTAGAATTTACATATATCAGTTACCTCTGTAGGAATTACTCCCAAACTCACCCTAACCTTTGTAGAAAAAAGGAAAAATGGCCAATTATGATATATCCAAATTAAGAGAAGAGATTACAAATTTTAGAATAGACCTCTTAGTTCAACTTAGCACAACTATGGATAGGGAGAAAGCCAAGAACATAGAGCCTTTTTCCATCTACTGTCCAAAATGTAGGAACAAACATGGGCTTAAGGACTGCCCCTTAAACAAGACAGAAATTTATCTTGTCTATGATATGAAGCATCCCACAAACCATTGTGGATTTCTTCCCTTGTTGAAGAACTATATAAAACAAAACACACAAGATGAAGTTGAATTAAACTATATGGCTCAGAGGCAAGGAGTAAATTTTTAATCCAATAAAAATCATTCCTATGTACCAAAAACACAATGGGTTCCAAATCAATGGAATGCACCATGGTCATACCCCCAGCCATGGGCTCAACAAGTCCCACAGGAATCGAGTCCTCAATGGAATGCACCACCAAGTTATTATAAGGATTCCTGGACTCCAAACCTAAACATTCCACTGTTTCAATAGTTTCATCCTCAATTCCAACAAGTTTATATTATACCTCAAGGATTATGGAAGTGATATTATAACCAAAAAAGGCCCCAAGGTCAATAATATTTGTTGACTGGGCCTACAAATGCTACCCCATCCAAACAACCTACCCAACCATATATTCCAGCTCAAACTGTGGTAAACCCCAAAAATGTGAGGCAGGGTAACCCAGCATACATTGTGGAATCAGATAAAATGCCATGGTGAACTCTGTGGATTATAGAAACATCTTGCTACATTTAGGGAAGGTTACCTCAAAGCCTTCATCCCCTATTATAGAAGAAATCCCCGAAGTAAGGAATAGCGAGAAGAAATACAGCCCAGTCGTGATGTTAAAGAAATACCCCAACCAAATGTGGATATCCCTTTTCCATTCAGACTTTTGGAGAAACATAACGTTGTAATTAATGAATGAACAGAGTCAGAATTGATTCAGATACTAAGGAAATTAAATATTATGATTCTTTTGTTACAAGCTCTTTAAGGAAATTCTACAATTAAACAAAACCATCAAAGAGTTATGTTTTAAAACTCCAAGAAGAAGAAATAATCAACTTAAAATTGTCCATATTGATGGATACTAGAAGGGAATATGACCCCTCCTAAATATGGAGACCCTAGAATTCTTATTGTTATAGTTTGCATAGGATTTGTTTGGATCCCAAACATTCTAATTGATTTAGGAGCTACTATCAATATGATGACCATTGATATCTTGTCCACTTTGTCTCTTTCGGAACCACAATCAACCTCAATAGTTCTACAAATGGAAGACCAATTTGTAAGTATGCCAAAAGGGGTTATAGAAGATGATACAATCACCATTGAGTCATAGGACTATACAGTAGAATTTATGGTTATCAAAACGAAGAATATAAAAATTTGATATCCTTTAATCCTTGTACACCCTTAGTTAGCCACTACTTCCGCCCTCATTGATTGCAAAATAGGAAATATGGTGATTATAAATGGACATGATTCTAAAAAATTATCCATCTTCTCAGTTGCAAAACTTTCTGCTACAGAAAATGAACAATGGTGGAAGGATAATACAGATGAATCAGAGGACATCATTTCATCTTTGGCCATGGTCATAATTCAAGAACATTTAGATCAGATTCAGGATGGTGACCATGATTCTTGCACTTGACAGAGTATAAGTCTTGTTCCTATGCATGAATCTTGCGTTGGATTGATTACTAGTCTTGTGCCACCACTAGTGGAAATAAGAGATGATATGATGGATGAAAATAATCAGACTATCATCTACCCTTTATCATAAAATATATACTTGACTGAGTTTGTCTTTCAAAATATCATTGATATTCACAGACTACTTCCCCACAGGTGCCCATTGAATGAATATCAAACAACTACCTATTTTCCTAGGGAAAACATTGGCAGTCAATAGTTTGTTGACTAGTGAGGAAGAGAATACCCTATTTGAACTCTTATGCTCTCATTCTCAATATTTTACTTGGGAATATAGTGACATAAAGGATATTCACCCCAATATTTGTACACACCACATCTATATAGTTGATTCCAAGCCAATCAGACAACCACAAAGACGGATAAACCCTACATTTAGAGACATTGTAAAACCTAAAATTCAAAAACTTCTTAGACTAGGATTCATTTATCCAATCTTAGATAGCCAGTGGGTTTCCCCATCAGTTATAGTTTCTAAAAGGAATGGGAAATTGAGGGTTTGTGTGGATTATAGGGAGTTAAATAAGGAAACTCGTCTAAATTATTTTCCATTACCTTTAATTGATCAAGTCTTAGATAATTTATCTGGGAAAAGATATTTTTCATTCCTTTATGGGTTCAAAGGGTACAATCAAATAATAGTAGTACCTAAGGATCAAGATAAAACCATTTTTACCTGCCCATGGGGAACATTTTCTTAAAGGGTATTACCTTTTGGTTTATGTAATGCTCCAACCACTTTTCAAAGAGTCGTGTTAGCAATATTTAATGATCTCACTCGTGATTGTGTTGAAATTTACATGGATGACTTCATTGTTTATGGGGAAACATTCCAAGAGGCAATTGATAATTTAGAAAAAGTCCTTTCTAGGTGTGAAAAACATTGGTTATCCATAAATCATGAAAATTCTTATTTTTGATGGAGCAAATGATCGTCTTAAGCCATCGTGTTTCAGCTGAAGGAATAAAGGTAAACCCTGACAAGGTCAGCATCATTGTAAAACTCCCATCTCCTACAAATCAAACAGAGGTAAGAAGTTTCCTTGGATATTTTGGATACTATAGAAGGTTTATTTCATATTTTAGTAAAGATAGCTTCCCCATTGTTTGCTCTCCTAACTAAAGACTTTGAATTTGAATGGATAGAGGCATGTAAACAATCCTTTGATATTATCAAAGACAAATTGATAATACCCTAGTATTAAGAGGCCCAAATTTGAAGCTTCCCTTCCATATACAAACAAATTCTTCCAATGAAGCAGTAGGGGTTGTACTTGGTCAACAAGAAGAAGGAGAAGCGATGCATGTTATATACTATATCAGTAAAAATATATCTCCTTTTGAAAGGAACTACACCACCACAGAGAAGGAATTTCATGTAGTTTCTTATGCAATTAACAATTTTCGCCACTATATCACAAAATATTAAGTGATTGTTCACACTGACCACTTTGTTATTAAGTATCTAATAAATAAACCTTTAGTGCATGGCCGGATTGTAAGGTGAGTATTGTTATTACAGGAATTTAATATTAAAATTATTGACAAATCGGGGAAATAAAATACGGTGGTTGATTTTATTTCAAGGTTAACCATTTTAGGAAAGGAAGATCCGGTTAATGATGATTTTCTATATGAACATATGTTTGCAATTTCTACTCTCTCCTTGGTTTGCAAATATGGCTAACTATTTCGTTGCATGGATGTTCCCAGCCTTTTTCACACATAAGAAAAGAAAGTAATTGATTTAACAAAATGTGATGTATACATAGTTAAATGGAATTCTTTTTAAATGTGGACTTGACCATGTTTTATGCAGATGTGTAGATGAAAATGAGATATTTGACATACTTAAGGCATGTCATGATGAGCCATCAGGAGGACACTATTTAGTTAAAAGGACCATTCACAAAGTCTTGGAATATGGTTACTATTGGTCTTCCTTATACAAATATGTACAAAAATATGTGTGATGGTGTGATCAATGTCAAAGGATGGGAAAACTAACATTTACATTTGAGATGTCACTCCAACCTCAAGTTATTTTAGAACCATTTGAGAACTGAGGATTGGATTTCAAGGGACCAATTGACCCAACTTCTTATGAGAATGAGTACATTCTGGCTTGTATAGATTATGTCACCAAATGGGTTAAAGTGCAAGCTCTCCAATATGCAAGGGATGAGAAAGTTGCAGATTTTTCATATGACCATATCTTTCAGAGATTTATGGCACCAAGATCCATTGTTTCAAACCAGGGGCCATAGTTTATGTCAGATGTAATTAGTTCCTTTGTAGAGACATACCAACTAAATCATAAGAAGTAATCACTAGACCATCCACATTCCAATGGTCAAATATAAGTTACTAATGAGGAATTGAAGAATATCCTAACAAAAATAATGGATAACTCGAGTTCAAAAGTTACCTGAAGTAGTATCGACCTACAATACCACTTGGAAAATAACCACATGATTCACTCATGAGTTGGTTTATGGGAAGGATCTCATTCTTCCTATAGGGTTTGAAATTCAAACCTTGAGAACAACTATTGAAGTAGGAATTGATTTATTAGAAGCACAACAAGAAAGGATTATTTAAATAAATGAATTGGATGAAATGAGAATACATGCACTTCATCAAACCGATATCATTCAACATCAAATTCAAGTATGGCATGACAAACATATCAAGCAAAGGAAGGTTCAAAATGGATGTTGGGCCCTAATGTTTGATTCGAAATATACGGATTTCAAAGGAAAATTACAAACAAGATGGATGGGCCCATACCAAATTGAAGGAGTCTTCAACAATGGAACAATTTAGTTAATTCCAATTGATAATTTGAAAAAAGTTATGTTAGTTAATTCCAGAATATGCTTCAAGGAGATTCAACTCTGAATTATTTGGACAAAGTATATTTGACCAATTCAAATCAAATCTGAGTTATTTCTCAGTAATAATAATGAGGATATGGTTAAAAACCAAAAATGACAGCCATCATCCTTTGAGGTATTGACTGAAAACAAGCAATGGTGGCCACAACTTCTAAAAAAAGAGAAAAAAATTTGAAAAAAAAAAAGTGCAGGTGGTTAAAAACCAGCAATGGTGGTCACCACCCCTGAATCATGTAGACAATGAGTAAAGAACAATACATGGAGGGAGGACAAAAGCAACATTTGAATGATGGAAAATTATGTGACAAGTGAAATTAATCAAGTATGCATGATTATTCCCTTCTTAAATGTTGTAAAGTTCAATTCATGGAATGCTCGTTTGTACTCGTGCGAATTGATAACCTCCCTCATTCCCAATGTCTTTCGACACATCGCATAACCCAACAAATTTTCCATCCATCCCCTTATTAATATCCCACACATATCCAATTACTCCATCCTTTAATCGTTATCACCTTGGGATTTGTTAAAACTTTCCCAATTTGTGTTGTTTAATATATATTTGTTTTGTCTTCTCTATCTTTTTCCCAATTTTCACTTACGCCATTGCATTCATGCACTACTACCAGCTCCATTCCTATGCTTATTTCCATATCTGCAACATTATATCTCCAGTCTTGCGCTCTGTTATTTTTCAGTTATGCATAATTACCTACTTTGTGTAGAGCACCAGTTATGGGGTTCATACTTAGACATGAACCAACAAATTCAGTTAAACTATTAGCTGATGCAAGGTCAGTGGAAATCTTTGAAAAGTAGGGATGGGTTGATTTCATGCTTGCATACGAGGATTTTGACCCAAAAATCACAAAGGAGTTCTCCAAAAATATGGAGGATGGATATGCGATTGTAAGAGGTAAGAAAATTTCGTTCGGTCCCACTATAATTAGCCATATTTCAAGGATACTGGAAGAGGTTCAATTAGTTAATTATAGGACATTCTAATCTAAAATTATTTTAAAAAATATATGGGGAAAAAGGGAAAATTAGAACAGGTTGTGGACAATAAGGGAAAGGCCAAAGGCATAAAAAGAAGTACTCTCCCTGAGCCTTGGGCCAAAGTAGTTGAGTGGATAATCAAATATTTCACCTGTGAAGGTCAATACGAGATAATTTTGGGCCCTTTTTTGAGAATTATTATCCACATTCGCCATGGCCAAGTTAAATCCCAGAACAAAGTAAATTTACCACAGTTCTTATTTGATTTTGTCTCCTCTACCACTGAAAATTTCCGTTGGGGCACCTCTTACTTTAAATTCAAAGGTCTAATACATCTAATTTGCAAGCATCATTTTGTTAAGAACATACATGGCCTCAAGAAGTGGATGAAATTCCAAAAAAAGTATGCTCTAGAACCTGAATTGGTTCTAGAACCAGGACCTTCAACTTTGAAACAACCTAAGAAACACCCTAGGACATCTAGGATTTATCATACCCTCAATGATCCCCAAACATAAATTGTTCCTTCCTGAGAAGAATAAGAGGTAGCTACTATTATGCAAACCCTACTCCAGGTACCAGCTATGTCTCCCCCTCATTCTGTATCACCCTTTGTCCCAGTTTCTGAAAAAGAAGTTGCTCAAACCTTAACCACTGTTACTAACTCTCCCATTGTGGTCAAAGGTAAAGCACCCATGATAGAGGGAAAACCTGGTTCCCCTCTAAATTATGATACAAATTTTCCACAAGTATTATCCCTTTCAAAAGCTCAGTATGAACTCCAACAGGACCAAGAGAGAATTACACACCTACAACTCCTTCAATCTATAGAGTCCACCCTCCCTCAAATGGACTCTGAAAAGCACCAAAACATTGTATACTCCGTCAGACCATAGAACAAGAAGAAGAGGCCACTCTTCAACTTCAACATGCTCTAGAGGAAAAATAACAACAAATTCATTCCCTTCAAACCAAGACAGAGCAACTAAATGTATAACTTGCAATTTTACAAGAGAACAAAAATGAAACAGAGCTTGTGGCCACCATAGAATAAATAATCCAAATAAACTTTGTGTTTCCTAAAATTATTGTCTTGAGAGGAATGGCTAAGTGGGTGTAGGAGTACTATAGGCTCAGGGGAGTTGATGAAAATAAGGTTTTAAAGGAAGAGAACAACCTACTTAAAAATATTTGATGAGTCCATGAATTGGCTTGTTATAGCATCCATATAACTATAGACTTTGCTCCTAAATATGTTAATTACTGCATGGGGATGTTTTAAATAGTTGTATCCAAAGTAAAAGTGATGTGTTTCTCCTTATTTTATGTCATGTAAACTAATGATCAATGGAACTCCCACTAATTGCCTTATTAAGTGATTTAATGACATGTGCAAGTTGATAAGGCGCATTTTCTACCATTTTTGGTCGTTACAGCCAAGGAGACTGAGTCATTTGCCACTGGCATTTTGGAAGATTTACTCATAACAATCTACAAACAAGGACCCCTATTTTTAGCAAAACAAAGGGTGTCATGGATTCTTTATGAGGTTGTTATTAGTTAGTCTATTGCCTACATTCATGGAATTTGTTGTACTTGGTCATGTCTATAAGACACACCCTTGCCTGTTACTTTGCTAGTTAGAGTTTTTTGATACAATATTATATCAATTGATAGTTATTTTAAGTTTCCATATATGTGATGAACTTGTTTGGATCAATATAATCTAATGCTATTTTGAGTATCTATTCGTGTTAAAAGCTTCAATTCTAAAGGAAAGCAAGGGCCCACTCGACTGAGGAGATTGGAGGATTAGTATTTCATGCATGATCTTTATACTTGCTAAGTTACAGTTTCAGTATTTTGGTTTGAATGATTATTTGAATGCAATCTTGTATTTCCTTGTTTTAGCAAATTTCCTTATTGTTATTCCCTTTGAGCAAGTATTTCAATTGATCAAGCATTTCCTTTCAAAAGCACTTCATTTCAGCAATGTTGTTTCAGTAGATTAAACACACTTTCTATATTGTTTTTTTCTATTTCAATAGCTTACAACTGTATTAGCTTTATGTAGTTGAGTAGTGTAGAACAAAAACAATATTGAACAAAATCCCCCAAAACATGAGATAACCACCATAGTACTGAGTTGCATATCACTTCTCTACATACAGCGTTAAATACAACCCTGGTTTATAATGACATCGACGTTTGAACAAGTTGATTAAATGATTGGAAGTTACAACGACCCATCCATAATATGATTTATGTCTATCGATTATATGATCATGTCCTCTCATGCATGCCCCCATATAATTTATATGCATTATTCTTAAAGGAAAAAATCTTAAAGTGGGAGATCTTTAGAGTTTTTCTATGCAAGATATAAAATTTGACGATGATAAGCAGTTTGTTAGAGAATACACAGCAGGAAATGATATCGCTAAGAATCTACTCTGTGAATTTTATGTTCGTAAGTTCATTTTCCCTAAAGAGATTGAGATTCCAATTAATTTATATGTGGGAGAGGTACAACTCAAGGAATTCATCTATACTTTGAGGCATTAGTCTGAATGGAGGGATCAAAGAGGAACATATGTCCGAAAAGAAGCTAACATAGGCCTCTAATGAGGCATGATCTCCCTACCCCCATCCAGTTTTTATAAGATTGCAATCTCAGGTATATTGTTTACAGTTGGTAGATAGGTATAAGGCAATTATGAGGACTTGTGTAAAGGATTTTAGGGAGAAGGTACTCCCAATGTTTAATGTTAATTTCATTTCTTTCCGGTTGAGATATGAATTGTTCGTAGATCACTAAAAGAAAAAGGGGGTGATTTATTCCACTAACCTCAAATGGTCATTAAAGAGGGCCAAATATCTCTGTAAGATTATTCTAAACAAGTAGGAAAAATGGGTTGGAATGAGGTATATGCCTCCATTAGTAATAGCCCTTATTCCATCATGAAATTCTACTGATGACCAACCTGAAGATAGTTATACAACCTGGAGGAATGCAGTCATTAAGTTCTTCGGTTTTTGTAACAATGAGTTAGATGAGACTTGGCAAACCTTTGTCAATGAATACAATTGTTCAGGGATCGTTGAGAGATTGCATATGTAGCTAAAGGACCTGCTAGATCTTAAGTGTGGGGGAGTGATGAACCCCCATTCTGCCATGTTTTATCCTATGTGAAACCCTATGTTACCATGATATCATTTTGCACTTTGTATAATATTGACGTTTTATAATTAAAACTTTATTATGTTTTGGAAGGAATATTGTGCATATTCTTGTTATTTTCATCTTGTTATTGTTTCTTCAAATATGGCTTGAATGAACCTATATGAATAGTAAGTGTATTTAGAAAATCATATCTTGAGTCATCATAGGAGTTAACTACAAACTATCGTAGGACTCGCTTATGAACTAGTGTAGGACTCACCTTATAGCGCATGACTCGCCTTTGTATTATCGCATGACTCATTGTGGAGCGCAGGACTCATCCAGATCACTGATTCAGATGCACTTGAAATGAGGAACTCGCGTAAAAGAGATAAATGGCTCGCATGGCTGAATAATGAGTTGATTTAGTTGGCACATAAATTAACAAAATGATATGAGTGTGAAACGTGTACTACTACCTCAACCTTCATGTAAATTATGAGGCCCATGCAATCCCAACTTAACTCCAGTTACTTGAAGACATGATGCAGACAAACACTCATGGACATATAATCATCATGATTATAAGAAATCACTTCAAGATCTATAATATCCTCTAGAGTTGATTGACCATCTCAACAGATTCAATTACAAGCCTCATTTGTAGTTAATAGAATGAACTCAATCTAAATACGACATAGATTAATCCTTCCACGGTTGTAACTTCTTAAACATTTAGTATTGTTGTAGGCATCTTTCAATTAAGTAGTAGTCATTTATTTCAAATAACTAGTCCTCTTTCAATGAGACCGGGTTTGCTCTAAATATAAAATAATAAGTGTTGTAGGATTAAAAACTTAGTTTGATTTATCGTTGTAAAAGGAATTTCTTTCCATTTAATAAAGTTTGGATTCAGGGGAAAACTCTACTTGTGTGACTTGAAACGTTGAACCATATCGAAGGGAAGGAGCAAGGGCCGCTCCTCCCCAACGAGAAGGGGTAATCTATTGTTCATTTCCTTGATGTGATTTCACATTAATTTGAATTATTAGCATTGCATTATTTTCAGCGCCTTTAATTTTGCATTCAGTAATCTTTTGTTACCAACCAACTTCATTTGTTTGTGGCACTTAGTATAACATTTTTTCAACTTTATTATTAAATAAGTACTGAGAACAATTCTAATTGTTCCCTTTATTGCAAATAGCCATGGGCAATGCTTTGGATTGACTAACATAAAATAACTAAAGTGCGAGTACCAACGACACTTTTCAGTTATTGTGTTGTTCAATAAATTAACCTGGAATTGAAATGAAGCTTATTTAAGAATATAAAAGTGTATATGGGTATTGTTTATACTCTTGAAAGAAAAGTATCGCTAGAATATGCCAAAAAAAGAAAAAATTGTTTGAGGTTTTTGTTTGATATACTCACAAGATAGATGATATAAATGGTTTGATATACTTCTCGATAAAGCATTTTCTGAAAATCGTAAAAGAGATCCCATTATGAGTCATCTAAAGATTGGGGTTTCTAATTTGGCAATCAATGCCAAAGTTTCTTATTCAGTAAGTGAATGAGCTATCAATAGCAATCACTTGTGGGATTTAGGATCTTGTGTATGGTTTAATACAGTATCCACAAAAAATTTATTAAGTTCCAGAGCATGCGATCGGGTCCTTGTGGGTTGCCCATATATTCACCAACAGTTACATTCCTGCGGGGACCTTAAACCCTTTGATATGTGTATCGATATTTTATTGCGAAATATATTAGGTCGCCATTCATAACCACCTAAAACCCCATTAAAAACTAAAACTATACAAAATATAATAGAAAAATTGAGGTATTTCACAAATCATGGTGAGCATTCTTTGAGCATGCCCGTGATTTTGAACCTAGGTCATTGTAAATTATATGGACCTAACTTTATGACCTTATCACTATACCTCAGGCTCATATACAATAAACTAGCAATTGCACATGAGTTTCAAAATACGTCTCAAGGAATGTCTATGTATAACCTTGTATGTGTACTTAAATCTCATACAACCATCAAGAGATGATCTCTCCATCATCTCCAAACATTAAATTTATTGTAAGCCCTTTTGTCACGTTTCTTTTTTGTGAAGCATCTTTCTAACTCCTCTAGGGGTACCACTCCTTTTATTACCTTTTCTCCACCTCCCACAACTTAGCATTCTAAATATGCTAAATTTTCATGAAACAAGTTCAATGTCAACAACACAGCCTAGATCGCCAAATGGTTTGTTTTTAAAGAAACTAAAAAAAAAAATTGGATCTCTCTATTTCGTTGTTGGTATTATATGATGCACCTTGTTAAAATGTCAACTTATATCTACTTCTTGTTTTATTGAGAATTACCAATAATATGTACAAGAACATTGTTTTTGTTTGAAATGATGGAACCTATTTGTATAAATGTTTGATAGAAGAACATAAGTTTCAGTATTCTAAAAGTTAAACTAAAAATAATTGTTGTATTTTAGCATGGTCCATATTCTTTTGTGTTGTATAAGTCCCAAGCAAACACGTCTATTCAAAATATTATTTTTGCATATACGATAAGCATGGAATTCCTTCTTTGATTGAAAGGATTCTTTTAAAATTCATTGTATATATATTTTGCAATCAAGACAATCCATGAGGCCACATCTGTTTAAGGTATTTTTTTGAACAATTTATGTGCATTATGTATGCCTCCACATTTTGCATACATGTTTACTAAAGCACTTGCCAATGCATCTAAAAAACATATATTTTCATTTTTCTTTGATAGATGTCCACACGTTGTCCATCTCCCATTTTGGAATAGGATAGGAAGTTAGTAGCAAAGGTTGTGAAGTGTGGCTTTAAACCTACAGAGTGCATTTTTCTAAAAGGTGTAAAAGCATTTTCAACAAAACCATTTTGTGCATATTTTGTAATCATTGTATTTTACTTCTTTTTATACAAATTATAATAATGTATTTTTAAATTAAAAAAATAAGTTGAAATCAAACTTATTTCTTTAGATTGTGATTTATAAATATATGATGTCAAGCAAAATTAGAAATCACTAACCATAAATGAAACAAAACTTGCATGATCATATATAAATTTATATACATAATGTGATCTCTGTGATTAAATCTTAAATGACATACTTGGAATAGAGGCAAGATTATAAAATTAATCCAAACAAAAAGACCATATAAATATTGATTCATGCAAATTAATTACTATACATTTGATTTTATGATGTCAGCAGATGTCAGCAGATGGTCTGTATCTCCAAAAAATTAGCAAAGGAAACTTATTAGAAATTTGTAATAAAACAAGCCCTTTCTTTATCACTACAGATATTTCAAGGTACATCTTATTATAGTGAAAGCCTATGTTTACAGACTCTAATGGTTGTTCTGTGGGATGCGATTTACAATCCAAATGTAATTGCCTGCTGTTCACTATGGTGGCAGAGAAATAAGTATTTTTCCTTCTCCTCCCCATCATTTGATACTTGTATAAATCTGTAAATATCCTACTTCCTTGATCTCTCAAGACAATTTCTCCAAATTTGATTAGATCTCCTATCCTTGTGGGTGTGATTTGTCTTTGTTTAATTGGTATTTTGATGTTGTTGTTCTATTTTTGGCACATGCAGATGGTACACTGGCAAAGGTGGCCTTATCAGGTTGGACATCTGTTGGTTGCATTTGGTGGAAAACCAGACGCGACCCCATCTCGCACCCATTTCGCTAGAATCACTCTCAAATTTTGTGGATGTCCACGCCCAATTTCAAAGCGAATGGACTACATTTGGTCAAATAGTATCAAATAGCTAAAAATTCACAGGGCTTCCTAGAATTCTACAGCTAGTTATGTTCTTTGTGGTCATATTGCTTTGCCAAATTCTAAAATAACATAAAATACAGAAGAATATTTAATAAACAGGGTGAAATTTACTCATATTGTATTGGAATGTCTCCTAGGCAAGATTTGGGACCCTAGACTAGAGGTGTCAGGATCTGCAACTTAGAGATGGTCAATCCCTTATTGCCAAGCTTATATGGAGGATGTACAAAGATTACGATAAAGGATGGAGCATTATTCTCATAAGTAAATACCTCTAGAAATTCAGGGGTGCCTAAATTCTTTTTACCTTGCACAATATCCCCATTGGCTCCACTATTTGGCATTGCATGGGGGAAACTAAAACCTCATCTTTGCCTATATTTTTTGGAAGCTCAAGAAGGGGAATGAAATTGATTTCTAGAATGAGGAAAGGACTAAACCTACCACATTAAGTTAGGACGGAGATTTGATAACATTCAAAGAACAAGCCATTCAAAAGCAGAGAAGCGAAGTCAAAGATTATTGGGATGAATGCAACCACAAGGGGATGGTCAAAAGAAACTAGAAACATTTCGAACATCTCCAAGGTACTACCAAGGATTTAAAATACAAAAAAATACATATTGGTTGGATATAGAAATCCCATTGATGGCATCAGAAAGGCACATGGGATTCTATAGTGGCTAAGGGATATGGACTTTTGGCCCAAAAGACTCACAATCCCAATCCCCAAGTAGAGTGGAAGAAGATACATACCGCATAAGCCTGGCCAAAAGCGAAAATGTTCCTTTGGATCTCTTTGCACGAAAAAATCCTCACATATGAGCATCTCAAGAAACTGGGGTTTGCAAGCGAAGTAGATGCCCACTACATGTAAGAGAGGAAGAAAGATCTAGCCATCTTCTTCATTGCCCATTCTCCAGAACTATATGGGACCTCTTTTTTAAAAGCCTTAACGGTAATTGCGTAGAAAATAAAGACATTAAAATGCAGGTGTGATAGTGGGAATACTTGGTGAAACTTAATATTCTGATCGATACCAAGGCTACGGCCTTGGCTATAATCTGCTAAGAGATTGTGGCTAGAAAGAAACTCGAGATATTCAAAAGGATTCCACAGCTATCTAGAAAGAAGTTAAAAGAAACAATGGAAATTCTCTCTAACAATGACAATAAGGAAGCCAATCCCAATGAAATGGACATCGTCGAAAATTGGCGTGACAGATTATCCTTTGACAAAAGACTTGGAAAAAGGGGAAAAGGGATGAAAAGGGAAAATTAGATAAAACCTCGGCAGGATGGTTCAAACTCAACCTTGACGATGCCTCGAAACACAACCCTGGGGAATCCAGAGCAGAATGCGTCATTAGAAATCATACATAGGACATCAAAGGTTTTGGAGCAATGTACACAGCAAAAAAAAATGAAAAATATGGTGGAAGGAGCAGGCCTTCTACAAGGACTTACCGTGGCCACCCAACTTGGCATTAAGCGGCTTGAAGTAGGAGATTCGTTGATCATGATTGATGTAGTCAACGAGAACAAAATGGAATATTGGCAAATGCAAAGTATCATTGAGGAGCCCAGAAATTTCAACTAAAAAAATGCTCACATTACTCATAAACACTGCTTGAGAAATTAGGTATATGGCTGCAGATTGGCTGACCAACTCTGGCACCAGGCACAAAGAAAGCTGGATAGTCAGGAACCAACTAGACTTGAACAGAAAATGTCAGTATGAGAGCCTGAATCAAATTGTCCAGAAGGAGAAAGATGGCAGAAAAAAGCACAAGGAAAGATGGCAGAAAATGTCAGTATGAGAGCCTGAATTAATGTCTACTTTTGATTATTTTATTATCATCAACAATATAATTATCAATTGCAGGAATAATACCTTCAAGAAGCAACAAAACAATGTGTATCATTTGGGTCATCATGAGGACTAAAACAATGCATGGTCGCTTTGCCAAGATGGCCAATCGGCTTTGTGAGCTGTATGTTTCTATTCAAATCTGCAGTAATGCAGAGGCAAAAAGATGGAAGTGGATGCTGCTTTTTAGCAAATGCATGAATAAACTTTCTGTTTCTACGGTCTTTACCTGTAGCTACAAACAGTCAGAGTTCAGTGACAGCATTTGGTTCAAGCACTTTCAGTCAGACATAGTAGGCACTTTTGTTTTCTTTCTTTTCAATATGAAAAGTGGGCACACTAGTGTGGCAACCCTGGAGAAATAGCCAAACAAAGCCCAAAAGTTAGACAAGTTTGGGATACGGCATGAGAACACAAATAGCAAGTTCAAGCTCATGAGTCTTATGTGCCAGCTCGCTCCAAGCTGTTTGATATATCACAACCTCTCACTCTCTGATTTAATTAGAGGGAATCTTAAGTGCTGGCTCACTCCAGGCTGGTCAACATATCTCAACCTCCCACTCTTCATTTTAATTAACTTCTTTTCAAGAGGCACTATGCATAAACAGAATCAACACAAAAAGATCAGAGATGCAGCTAAGAAGATCGTGTTACAAATATTCATCTGGTTGCTAGCCTTCTTTCATCGTTTCAATGGCAGCCAAAGCGATGCAAAAGATAATACAGCCAGGCATGGAAGGTACAAGCGACACTCTTAACGTCCTGCTAAAAGGAAAAATTTTCCCTTTCATGCTGATTCGCGTGCTTCACCGAACAGTAGAGATAGGTAGAGTTCGAAAATGAAAGTGTGACTGACATTGAAGTGCTGTTCGATCCCCCTAGACCAATATCTCTTCACACTGCTCTATTACAGAAGCAAATGAATAGCCATCAGATACGGGAGAATGAGAACAAAACTGGCATGTCACAGGTCACCAGGCTCATGGAGAATACCGGCATGAGAGAAGCGGAAGAATGATCCTTCCTAGTCCAAGTCAGCGGTGAAAGCCATACTATCTCTGAGAATATGGCTGAGGAGGAGAATACTGGTTGGGACATCTTTAAAAATCCCAATAAATGAAAGTTGTACAATGCTGAGGATGGGGACAACAATGATAAAAGTAATGCCAATGTGAATGAAGCAACTGAGGCAACAAGGAAAAGTGGCACAACAATAAATGAGCAGGAGATGGGAGAGATGACACTCGGAAGAACACAAGTCACTCCATACAAAAAATCGAAGGCTGCTATCCAGGAAGACACTATGATCAGCAGTAAATTCCAAAACCTCGTGACTGAGATCCAACAAGGTTTCCAACAGAATACTGTGGAACTTGTGGAAGGAAGAGCTGTTTTCCAGGCTCAAGGAGTCATGATGCATAAAATAACCAAGAGCCTCACCTCATTCACAAAGGACCAAATCACTCATATCAATAATGACAAGAGGAGTGCTGAAGCTGTCATTCATACACTGGTAAACACGGTCAATCAGGCTCAAGAAAGAAATGGATAGGCTCAACAGTAAACTTAGCATGTTAGAAAACAAGGAGGAATCCATTCACCTCTAAGGAGCAGAGAATGCCAGTCTGAAGCAGAACCCAATCAATCTAAGTGGGGATATGCATTGCACTAGCAATCATATTCATCGTTGGTTTTGCCACACAAAGGAAGAGTAGAATACTGAGGAAAAAGACAATGGAAAGATCACCCATTTTTTTGGAGAAAGAGGGGGAATCTTAACCCCTCTTTAACTCCATACTGACTGTTGACATCTACGAAGCTCCTGTATGAAAAGTTAAAAAACACACAGCAAAATGTGAAAGATCCCGATGGGTCTGCTTGACACTCCGATGAATTTTAAACCAGATAAAAACAGCAACTACAGATTTATGGATGTTATGGCAATTACCCTAATGCAGATCTGAATTTAATTAAGAAAATGCGACTAGGGTTTGAGCTGGATCTCAATGCAAATAACACTAAAAAATTAAACTGTCAATCCCAAATGATTACTGGTATTTTTAGACATCAAATCAAGCAAAAACCAGAATTTATTGCAGCCAAAACAACCCAGAAATCAGATCTGAAATCTGATTATTAATCTGCCTGAAACCCTCAAAATAACACTTTAGATAAATGAAAAATTACAGCGATTTGGTTTACAATAATATGGAGAATATTTGACAAATATTTTTGAAGGAAATACCTCTTGAAATGTTGCCAAAACCATCCACAATAAGTCGGCCCAACCCCTGTCATAAACCACTGAAAAACACCTTCACAAACACTACTGAAATTAACCTGGAAATCTGAATAAGAACGCTGGAAATTTCTGAGTGAAATCCCCTCTCAATCCCTTGGGGTTTTTCGTCCACAAGAGGTTTAATTCACAAGGGTTTTCATCCCTTGGAATTTCTGATAAAAGCAAGAGCTCTTGACAATGCAAAATCTGATAATAAAAATCTGGATGTCTCTAAGCAAGTTGACTTGCCCATATAAAGGAAAAACAACCCAACCACCACCTCTAAACCAGCCAATCACATTCTTTCTTTTCCCTATGCTAGTCGCATTTTTTCCCTATGGGCTTAATGACACATTTCCCTATTTATGACTCCCATAGGCAAGTCGCACTTTTCCTCCTCTAATACAATTAATTGTAATTGTATTTTGATATTGACATTTTAATTTATTAATAAGCTTTATTATTTATTATATGTGCAACTTATAATGTTATTTTATAAAAACATGAGCACAATATAATAAAATAATAAAAACTTAGTCACCCTAGAAACCTCCTTTGGCCGTCGGGTAGACAAAAAGGGCCAAAGGTCTTCGTCCAAGCTCATTCGAAAAGAGGGGACATTACAAAATGCAACAACTATTGCGAATTTGAAAATATCAATCAACAATTTTTATATAAGCCTAAAATTGAATTATATTAACATCCTCACTTCTGTGTGAGAATTCAATTTTGGCGTCAAGGTTCTATGACTTTTTATCGTGATTACAAGAGATGCACATGGACTCCTAATCCAAGTCATAAGAAAAATTCATGGAGCTCATGTCAACAATATTCAAGTTATAATTCAAGTGCCATTTTACAAAGAATTCAATCACCATAAGCATTGATCTCCATTCTTAGATTGATCAGTCCTAATTCTATTAGTTGCTAATCTAGAAACATACCAAAACTATATCATCTCTAGTACCCCACATGTGCTTTAATGTCAAAGTCTTTCTAACATAGGAAGGCACATTATAGACCTAATTAAGAATAATTAGTTACCAAGTCGCCATCAAGAGAGATGCCCTATCTCTTCAAAGGGACATACCCTATCTCTCGTGTCCCTTGAATTGTTTATATAATCCATCACCCCTATCCTATCTATTCACATATCAAATCATGTATTCCAGATCTATATTCAATTTATTGTATATGCACAAAGTGGGTACGTGACATGTTTGCCAATGATTTGTTTTGGGTACACGTATGATATTTTCAAATGTTGCGGTATGTGGGATCAGCATCATATGCGTGTGAGTGTGTATACACAGACACACACTAGCAGCAAGATATATTTCATATATACATTACAACATATTTAGTATAAAAAATTGTTATATAAATATGTGCTTTTATTATTCTATGTAAGTTTGTTTCATCTGTTTTTAATGTTCAAGCATCAATTGGACTCAAAAGTACAGATAGTTACAATCATAATGTACAAGGGTAAAATAACACCCGTCAAGTTAGCAACAAGATGACAAGGACCAAAGCAGGAAAGTTGAAACCAAGGCTGAAGATCAGTGCTGCCACAAATCCGTGTCGAAGCTGTAGAAGAACTGACAGCATCTTCAACTACCACCACAGTAGGCCAGCAAGTGATCATATAAAAGAAATTCCAAACTGAAACTAAATAAATGGTAACACATTTTGTTCGTCCAAACTTACATGTCAACTTGCAAGATTAACAACAAATCTAAGAAACCAATGTGAATGAATTTAACAAATTCTCAAATTAAAAATCAAAATGAGTTCATAACAGGTTCAAATCACTTACCTACAAAACTGAGGATTTTGAAAAATTCCATGCTTCCTTCGTGCTTGAAGATAGGTTTTCTCTTCAGTATGTGTGATGCTTGCATACTCATGCATGGTCTTGCTCAAATATGTTGCTTAGCTTTCACCCTAAGGTCTGTAACATAAACGAGATCAGTTTTAACTTGCCTCAACAAGTGAGTCTTTGGCGTTGTTGACTTCACTAACCATCTATATATGAACGTGTGAGACAAACATTGCGAAAAAACAGAAAAGTCTAATGATAATCATAATCTTGCATAGATTTTGCGAAGTTCATACTGGAAAGATCATTTTGTTTTCTTCCCATTGAGGTAAGATTTGAAGCAAATCTCTCCATGATGTGCATAAATAATGCTTCCAGTCATCCATAGCCTGAGTAAAGTTTTCATAATCAAATCCATGTTGCTCTTCACGAGAAGACACGGAATAGTTTACATTATATTCAGCCAGTACACTGTATCGCATCCTAAACTTCTCAAATAAAAGCTTTCTTAATGAATTATTATTCTTTGTCTGTAACTCTATGTGACCTGTAGATGACCCCGTAGCAGTTCCTGCTCCAGAACTAGAATTATAATCCTCCTCCACACAATTGCTTGATTGTTTCTGAATCTTCCAATGGTAAAACAATACAACCTGATCATTAGAATCCAAAAGTTAATTTGATAGACAACTCAATGCAAATCTACATATCATGATAGTGGCAAATTATGATCCCTGATAAAACAAAATAATAAAAGGTAACAAGGAAGCAAGGAAGCAAATTATTTTAGTTTTTATTACACTAGAAAAATAAGAAGTTACCTGAACAGCATGTAAACTGTTGCTAAATAGCTCAGGCAACAAAATTCCCTTCCATTTCAATTGTAGTGGCTTATCGAGGGCATCTGAAGAATATAAAGCACAATCATTGTTGCTTTCTTGCATTCTTGTTTCACATTCCTTCAAATTGCCCAGAGACTTATCAAAACAAAATTCAAACCCCAATAAGAAAATTCTGGCCAAACGAATATCAAAGCCTGAGGGTTGTTCTTGAATATCTACTAAATAATCCTGTGCCTCTTCCCTCACAAGATGATCTTGATTTACCCAATACATATTACTTGATGCTGGTGAAGGAAGCCAATTTTCTGATGTGAAATCTGATGCGAAATGCAAATGCCCAGAGACATTTAGATTAGGAACAATTTCTGAATCAGATAATGCTTCTACTCTTTTTGAATAGGAATCCCGCATTATCACCTCCTTGCTAATATGGGGCGTATTTAATTCAGAATTAGAATCCTTGGCCCAATTAGGTTTAAAAAATGAATAAAGGCGATCAGAAAGATGATTTATGAGTTTGTTGTCCTCATTATGTGAACTATCACGTGTGAACCACAGAGTCAATGTGCATCGTTCCCCTTCAGTAATCTGCAAAGATGTGTACAGAAGCAACCAAGGAAAACGACATTACATGTAACACTATCCAGTGCCATTTCCCAGAGCATAAGAACTTATATGGCACTAATTTCAGAGCCAGAGAGACAAAAAAACTTCTAGCCTCAAAATAAAAGGGTAGTGAGCAAACTTGATATTTCAGCCTCCAAAAATTGTAAATGTACATATCATTTATAAGAAAGTTTTCAATAAGCCAATATGGGAAGTTGTAGCATGACGTTCATCAAATGCTTGTTTAGAATATTTTCATCTACTAAACTGAAGACATTATTTACTAAATGGGTGTAGAAATCAATTCTGTACATGATAGTAAGGAGGTGCAGATGTGAACAGTACCTGCAACTTTCTATTTGAAGAAACTTCTGAAGTTAAAACCTAGAACATTAGCATCAAACACTTAAAACCATAAGTTGTCAACCTTCAGTACTTTAAGAGTGCATAAGATGATTACTAAGGGGTATTCAGAGCATCTTTTTAAGCCAAGTTCTTGTTGGACATTTTACCACCAATGACTACAACATTGTACCGACTCTCATGTGAAGGGCCCACGTAGTGTCCAAACACGGCTTTAAGATGGTTACAGGTGCTTTAATTAAAGTATTTTATTTATAAGAGCCATGTTCGCAAGTATAGCCATACTATGTTACCTTCTTCTTTGATCCATCTAAAAGAATGATTTAATCTCATTAAAACATCCATACTAACCCAACCATCACCCTTCACCAAAACAATTCCATCAAATCATTTCCAATAAGCAATCCTCCTATTGATCCTAATGGAGGAAAAAAAACATAGAAACATAGCTACCTAAATCTCAGGAATAGGGAGATGTGGAGATGGGGGGGGCAGAGTTTCTGGGACGGAAAACAGATTTGCCAGATTTCGGAGACAGTAGAAGGATGGATATTAAAATATATAATAATATATAATAATATATAAAAATTAAGAAATTAATGTTTATATCTATAAAAACAAATAAATTTATAAAACTATTAAAAAAAACATTGGGGACATTGCGAAGTCCCCGGAACATCCTCTAAAACAGGACATTTTTTAACATCTCCTCAAAGGGGGGATGTTTCAAAAAGTCCCCGAAACCCCCCCCTTTTTTTGGCATTTGGGGGCATGGGGGGACATTTCATCCCCATTCCCTCGTCCTTGCAATGTCCCGGACATCCAAGATGTCGCGAGGTTGGTGGGGAAGCATGCCCACAACACTGCATAAAAATGGATCTCGTTGGAGCTTCGAAAAAAAGTTTCTTTTAATTGACTTGAGGCTATATGGGTTGCTACAAGTACAAATTTAAATAAATACCACTATAACCGACTGTTATATGATCTCTTCTCTTCCAACCTCAAATGCAACAATGTTTCACTGATAGTTATATAAGATGAACCTAAAGAGCAAAATTTGAATAGTGATTTAGAGGAGGTGTTTATGGATCAGCCACAAGCATTCAAGGTACCAAGGAACATATCATTTGCGAATTGATAAAGGCTCTGTATGTTAAAGAGTGTAAAACCCATCTTGTCGAGTTCCTTTGCATTATTGATGATTGTGGTATAACATTGGGTTATGTGTAGGCTAATGTGAAACTATGTAGGTGAGTGCCTTTTATGGATCAGCCTACCTTTATCGAACTTGTTGATAGGTATATAGATAGAAACTATCCCTCCTTCGATCCATATCTTTTAAATTGTGACTCTTTGGTTGTCTTTCAAAACCACCACATATTTGCGTTCAATTCTTTGCTTGTGATGTTTTATATTTGTTTGATTATGGAGTCAGAGTCAAGGGCTTAAAACTCCCTAGGTTTTGGTCCTTTGCTGCTGCAACAGTGCACAGAGAAATGGCAATATCACACAAGGTGTTGGGTTGCAAATTGTTTCCTCCATAATTTTATGAACAGGAGATCCAATAATTTTGTAGGAAAAGGACAATTTCAGATCTCAAATCTGAATTCTTCGTGGAGATCTGAGACAATAGGAGCTTGTTCAAAGAGAACTGGGTTTGTGGAGCTCTCCCGGCACAAGATTTTGTTTGTATAGGAGTAAATCTCAGGAATTCATGCTCAGGTGCAGCATTTTCCAAATCTAATTGCAGTTTTGAATTCCTTATGGAAAAACAGCAAGGGTCCATTTTTTTATTCATCACATAATTCTTCTGTTTAGACCTCCAAAATTAGCTTTGAAGTTTGCAAGTCTAATGGCAGGGGGGCTAGCAGTCAGTCGGATGAAGGACCAATCACTTAAGAAATATGCCTATTGTATTCGGGAAAATCAGATGACTTGGATTTTGTTGACCCACATTGCACCTTAACTTCAATTTCAGCTCAAAAGGAAGGATACTCCGAATGAGATATGGTCTCAGTCAAAGAAGTTGCCTGACAAGGAATTGTTTGAGTATGATGATGTTCAATCTAGCAAAGAGATTGACAAGTTGAGGAAACTCAATTCATGGATTGAAAAGGACCTTGTTAAGGAAGAACTATGAAGACACTGTGACACATGCAAAGCATTGTGTTGATGCTTCCACTTCTAGTTTCTTGATGCTTCTACTTCTCATGATTTTCTGATTTTTGTTAGTGATGAACATGCTTGCGTTGGTGTTAATGATGTTTATCATGTTGATCGTATTGATGTTGATAGTAATATTGTTGATAATGGGGCCTATTTCTCCCGAATTGGACAGTTTGAGAAGCACACCAAAGGAATTGATGTGAAGTTGCTTCAGAAAATGGATTATGCAGGTGATGCACTTGGTAAGAATGGCCCAGATATTGTTCTTCTTGAAGCGATTTTCACATAGAGAATGGAGGAATTTGTTTCGGAGTGTTCTAATAATGCCAAACCTGTGGTGGATTCCCTTGGGAAAAGGAATTGAAGCCTTCAAAATCCTCTCATGACAGTGGCAAGGAGGGTAAGAAAGAGAAGACAAGATACTCTAAAGGAAAAGCATGACATTCTATGAGAAATTGCTTCAAAAGGCAAAGAGATGAGAAGAAGAGACACTTTAGGTGTTTTGGTTCATTCATGGAGTTGTTATTGTGGGACCCAATCGCCATTTGGGGGTCATTGGAGGGATTCCTGGCCTAAATTCAAGACATGTAGAGAGCATAGACAAGTTCTCAGAGATGTGATGATTAACATATGGAGTTGCAAGGAAATTACTTAGATAGATCAGAATAATAGCAGCAATATAACACCAAAGAACACCGAAAATAGAGAGATAAGATCAGAATATTCGAGTATAAATGACTTGGCCACTTCGAGGGGGCAACCTCCACACCTTACAATAAGACTCAAATGCTAAATATGATGATCAACTATTAGTTACTACCTCCTATATATACATTACTTATCTAAACCACTTAGACCGACCTACTAAGCATATGAAAGCATTAATAAAAGTGATATGACATGTTAAGAGATTAAGTTAGCCACATGTCAATATACATATCTAAACATATGACATAGGATTAAGAGTATAGCATGCCCCTCCCCTTCAAAGAAACATTGTCCCCAATGTTGATAAGTTTCGGAAGCTGCTTCAAACACGCATAGTCCTCAAAGTTGATGATCTCTGGATGTCGGTACAGAACATCGTCCTCCTCCCATGTTGCAGCTTCATTGTCTTGATTCTTCCACTATATTAGATACTCACTACTTACTCTCTTCTTCACCCCTTAGTGCGCATTTGAAGAATATTTCTAGATTCCAAACTGATTTGGCCTTCTTTATCCAGCTTAGGTAACTCTGGCTCGGCTGAAACATTTTTTGCACTGACATTCTCCATGCCAGAAATGTGATTGTTATGCAAAAGTGGAAAACTCTCTTTGAGACTAGAGTGTCCTTTGCTTGTGCTCATTATGTTCTTTGATTGTTCAAACCTTTGGTTGAATCTTCCAGGTTGAGATGGTGGATGGTGGTTGGAAAACAAGATATCTTTTGAAAAAAAAATGTCTCTAGCAGGTGGCTTGGCTAATGGCATATCCTCAACAATAACTGAATACTTTTCCACAAATTCCTAAAAATCTAGTCGTAAGTAGGCAAGTGACTGTTTTTCTTCCATTGAAAATAATTGTGTTCTAAGGCACTTGATTATCTACATTTGATGAGAGCTCACCCGTTGAGGTGAATTTACACGCAACCTTTCAATTCAAACATCTTGCCTTTTGAACAAAAACACATGAATAATACCTAGAAGTTCATTTCAATACTGCCAAAGGCTTTGAGCCATTGGACTCCCAAAACAATATTTTCTCCACCCATGGGAATAGCAAACATAGGATAATCTCGCTTGTAGTCTCCCATTTCAACTTTAATACTTAGGGATTAACCTGAACAATTAATTGTGCCACCATTTGCAATCATAACTTGAAATTCTGGAGTAGGGTAAATAAAACAGTTCAAACATGTGGCCAACTTCTTATTGATAAAATTATGTGTACTTAGTAAATCAATATTGTTACATTAAGTTCCTTTAGAATACACCTTACCTTGAGAGTTTGTGGAGAGATAACACCTGAGATTGCATGGAAAGAAATAGTCAATTGGGAATCTCCAAATTCGTCCACAACCTCTAATTATTTTTCTTCATCTCTGAGTTCATCATTAATGACCTCAATGTAGAACAACTTTTCAGCACAATTATGTCTTCTTTTGTACTTGCTATCACAATTGAAACATAAGCCTTTTTCTTTTTTCTCTTCAATTTTTTGAGGAGTTAATTTGGTACACTGAGGGAATGATTGTGCTCGAAGTTTATGGTCTTTGAATGTTTGCCTTTCGTTGGAAAAGAATATTTCCTCTACTATGTGTGTTAGACTAATAGAATCAAAAATATTGACTAGATCAAACATTTGTACCTCATGTTGGATGTGATCCTTGAGACCACCAAGGAATATGTCATTAAGATTATCATCTGTAATTGTCTCGATGCGCAATGATAAGTTATGGAAATGCTGAATATTATCCCTCACTGATTCTATTTGTTGCGACTTTACTAGTCGGCTGAAGTAGTTCTCAGCCACATTACTATAGTGCAATTGTAGCTCCTTCATAAAAACTGACCAAGTGACACTGAAAGCCTTCTTCTGAGGGCACAACCAGCAATGCCAAGTGAATTGTTCTGGTTCTAGATAAAAAGATGCTATATTAACCTTCTACCCACTTGGGATCATGATGTAGATCACAAAATTTTTCCATATGGTTGATCCTCATCCAGTTGAGCAGGTCATTGTCATCAAACTTACATGTGTCCACCTTAGGGATTGGGTTCCACAGCCCAAAGTTGATGCTCGCCCCAAAGGAATACGATCCAGAATTTGAACCATGATTTGGATGCCCATTAGATCCACCTTGAGTTATTTGAGAGGCTAATAACAACTCAATATTTTTGAATATCTTAGCCATATCTCCTTTCAGTACGTCCACCTCTCCTTTGCATGTTATAACCCTTACAGTCAACATCTCCCTTCAAGGTTTGCATGCTCTCCACTACAGGTTGTATTTTGTCATCCACCAGGAAGACAAAGCATCAAAATTTCCATCCCATTCCAACTCCGATTCAGCCTCCTCCTTGTTAGGCGTTTTCCCTGGAGTGGCAAAAAAAATTTCTTGGCCTCTAGTCAATCTCCTTGTCGTGACGATTAGGGTTTAGGTTTTTTGAATGATGTCATCCAAATAGACAAAAACACCAAGAACAAACCCAAATTCAAACTCAGCGAAATTTCTGAAAATGTAAACAATTTAGAGAAATTCCATAATTTGCGGCCTAGGGAGTGAATTGTGAAAAAATTAAAATGAATATAACATCCACAAGACATCAAAATCAACTGAAATTTGGAGGGTAACTTTCTCTACTTATGTCGTAACTCTGGTAAAAAAATTGCAAACAATTTTGCAACGGTTTGCGAGATATGGGCAGATCCTAAAAATAAGGGCTTTGACCTAATTTTGGCCCAAATCGAAGCTCTAACATCACTTGTAAGGAAATTACTTAGATCAGAATAATAGCAGCAAAATAACACCAAAATAGAGAGATAAGATCATAATATTCAAGCATAAATGACAAGCATAAATGACTTAGCCACTTCAAAGGGGCAACCTCCACACCTTACAATAAGACTCAAATGCTCAATATGATGATCAACTACTAGTCACTACCTCCTATATATACCATACTTATGTTATGCAAATCACCTAGGCCGGTCTACTAAGCATATGAAAGCATAAATAAATGTGTTATGACATATTAAGTGATTATGTTAGCCACATGTCAGATATACATATCCTAATATATGACATAGGATTGAGGGCGTAGTAGGAGTTGGCTATGATAGTCACACACATTGAAGGCAGCATAATGGCCCAATTTGTCCTTAGCCAAGAGATAGCATAACAAGAGCAACATGGAACCATTTAGCTCTCACTATTTATACTTCCTCGTATTTTTTATAGGTGGCCATGGAGGTGATGTGAGGTCACACTATGGTTGGGAGCATTGCTTTGCATCTAAGAGTAAGAAATGTTTGTTGACGACTCTTAAGAAGATGATGAGGTTGCTTTAGGGATGCATTGTCATTTGAGACTTTAGTTGGTGCTTGCTAGTCGGGGACCTATCTAATCATTTTGATTCAGCCAAAGATGGATGTGATTTTTGGTTGAATTGTTGGAGATGGCCTTGTTTTTAATTGGAAACATTTGGCTGTCATCATTGATGGACTTTCTGCTGCTTTTTGCTGGATGGGAGGTCTTATGTCGGGACCATCCCATGGATATATCATTATTATGTTGATTTTTCATTTCCTACCAAGAGCTGGTTTGGGATGTTATAGGAGGTCATTTATCAGAAAAGGGTTAACTTGAATTTTCCATGGTTTGGAGATGATTTTCGTGGTTGTAATGCAATAATGTCGAGTCTTGTGGCAGATTCTATAGATAGCAATCTTTCCATTTTGGATGACTGATTTTTAGTAACTTGCTTCATGTTTTGGACATGTGTCTTTAGATGATGCAGGTTTTGGAACTTGTGCACAAGGTTGGTACCATGGAGTGATATTTATTGTTCAGAATCACATGAAGCTTCAATATTCGGCCACCATCAGCATTAAAGTAGATTCTCCATGAGATACCTCTTTGGGGGGATGTTGTTTAGGGGTTGAGCCTACCACGCAATGGTTCCTTTGTGAAAATATTGGACCATTTTTTCTCATTTATATGGGAGTTGGATTTTATTCCTTCATGAAGAATCAGGATGTGTTTGGAACTTGTGCACAAGGTTGGTAGCATGGAGTGATATTTATTGTTTAGAATCACATGAAGCTTCAATATTCGGCCACCATCAGCATTAAAGTAGATTCTCCATGAGATACCTCTTTGGGGGGATGTTGTTTAGGGGTTGAGCCTACCACGCAATGGTTCCTTTGTGAAAATTTTGGACCATTTTTTCTCATTTATATGGGAGTTGGATTTTATTCCTTCATGAAGAATCAGGATGTGTATAACATTTCCTTTGCAGAGAGCAAAGATGTGCTTCCAGTTTGATCCGGTCCAAGTACTTGGTTATGTATGGAGTACCAATGTGGTCATCTTCGAAGCAGAGCATGGAGGAACATTGATTGCAGTGATGCATGTGACTTTGGTCATTGAATTTGGTTGCATTTTCAGATTGCTCAGCCCTTGTCGTGGCCAAGATTCGTCGGATTATGGTATTTGCTCTAGTTTTCAAGAGTTGTAATTAAAGGAGGATGCAAACAATAAAATTATACCTTCCTTGGGCCATCCAAATTGTATTTTATGGGGAATGAGTGTAAAAACTCTTGCTGGGTCCCTTTGAGTTATAGATGATTGCGGTATACTATTGGGTTATGTGTAGGTTAATGTGTAACTTGTGCTTTATATGTATCGGGTTGGTGCGTTTTATGGGTTGGCCTACCCTTATGTAACTTCTTGATAGGGGAACAAATAGAGGCTATGCCTCCCACCTATTCATCCACTTTGTATTCAAATTATTATATTTTATATTCTGATTCTTTGGGTGTCTTTAGATGCCATCATATATCTGTGTTTGAATTTCTGCTTGTGGAGTCATATGTTTTTTGGATTATGGCCCTTTAGAATTATTCTCGCACTTAACAGTTGGAAACAAACTTGAAGAGCCCAATATATAGATATAGTTAAAAATATTTTATCATGCTTATTCAAGAGAAGCCCTTATGACCCGAAGTATATGTCAAAAGCACTGGGAATGACATTGCTATTCTTGAAGTCTATGTTGATATTCTGCTCATCACAGGTGGTGGGACCGATGTGATATAGAAAGTAAAATCAGATTCGTGTTCAACATTTGACATGAACACAATTTAGATGTCCCTTAGCATGTCAAGCCCTTCTCAAACTTTTCCCAGTGATACTTACTGAAAACACACCCATCATAAACACCCTTGGAAGGTGAAATGGAAGGCCATAACCCATATTCAGCCAGCCCATCAACTGTATGCTTCTAAAATTCAAGTGCCCTGGTCGCTCACACAAAAGATAACTCTCAACATCCATCTTGGGTACCAAAGCACATGGCCCTTGAGCACTAAAAGGAACATCACAAAATCTAGTATATTTGTAAGCCTTGGCCCACTAATCAAGTGTACCAGTCACTACCAGCTAAAACTTTTTGTTAATATCCTTTACAACAAATCTATCAAACCAAAATTCAGCTTTTTCCTTGTTGAGTGATTTGGAAAATAAAAATAAGATTAGCACCCAAATCACATACATGGTAAATACCATGAATGACGCAATTCTCAAGCACAACACCATTATGCATAAACAATTATTGTTGATTAGTATGCAATAGAGATCTTATCATCAATCTTGCCAAGAGAAACGGACAAAAAATATCCTTGCCCATATAATGGGTACATCTAGAATCCACAATCCACTCACACTTGGAATTGCATGTATTGAAATATCTAGAGATATGGGCTACTATGGCACTTTCATTAGCATTGCTATGATGCTTGTTTCCTTAGCGTTCCTTGAGTTCCTTTTCTCTTTCAAGAGATCATTTACTTGTATCAATTGTCCTCCTTATGTCCCACCTTTCCGCAACATTAACAACCCTTCTTTCCATACTTGCCTCCCTTTACCTCAACATTGTCAGCACCTTTTTCTTGGTTCTCATCACTACCATGAGAACCCTTGTTCCACTCATCATTGCCTCCTTGATTTTCCTTTGTACAAACATCTTTGCATAGTTGTCCCTGCGATTCTGCTTACCTTTCCCCTTAGTCAAGTGAGTGTCTTGCTTTCAGCCAAGCTTCCCTAATTTGATCAACTTTTCCCATTCAAGAATCAAGAGTTAGCATAGACCATCAAAAGTCACAAATTTCTCACTATTTGCATCATATAGCTCTATTGGGAAGGAAGCGGGAAGAAACACATCATTAGGTGGCTTCAAGTTTTCAAGAACGATCTCAATCACTTAGTTGTCCTTTGAATCATCACCACACTCCTCCATAGAATATCCTTTGCTTGGGAAAGAAAGTCTCCATGTCCAACTTGATAACTTGTGTCTTATCTACCTTGTTGACCGACAATTATAGATGATCCCAAATCCCCCAAGGAGTCTTCTTCACCTTGATATGGAAATGAAATTTAGAAGCTGAATGCGCTTTGATATATGCCATCACCTGATGTTCCCCGCTGTTGTATGCATCCTTCTTCCCCACAGTTAGAACTATTTTTGTTCTCGAAGAATCCACCACAAGCCCTTCCCCTTCAAAGTCGTCTCCATCCCTGAATCACATAGCTAATAATTGTGCTCCATCATGATAGGCACCCCTGAAATTGGCTCCATACTTTGGCTCGGCCAAGAACAAGTTAGAAGTCTTTGGATGCTAAAAACTAACACGATTGTTCAGAGCTTTAAAAACCTTTCCAATAGTTGTAAGGAGAGGTCAAACACAATCCATATGGCATGGTTATGCGCTCTAGTAGACCAGGTCTCAAATGTATGTTGTGACGGTCAAACAGCCATCAAATTTCCATACATGGCTCTTATGATGGTCAAACGATTGTAGATTTTCCACACATTGCCTTGTGACATTCAAAAAACCTCAAATTTAACCTGCCTTTTTGAGGCTATGAATGTGGTGTAAGCTTACCCAAGTTGTGAAGCATTATGAATGCCGCACAAGCCTGTTTGAAGCTGTGAAATACTATGGGAGCCGCAAAAGCCTATCAGATGCCGCACAACACTATAAATGCCATGCAAGTTTGCCCAATGCCGCAATACACTACAAAGCCACAGAACACTAGCAATGACGCGGAATACCGCATTCTTGTGAGACCACTCCCCTTCACTTCAATGATGCGATCTGTGTCAGACAAGATCACCTATCAACATGAATACAATTAGCAGAAGATACATGTTGTTCTTAATATGGCTATTTCAATCATGGACTAACAAAATGATCCAATTGAACTCAATCCAACGAAGGCAAACTTCTGGAGCTGATTGATGGTCTTAAGAGGCAACCTAATATTTTGCAGGGGAGCCTTTCATGCTAAAGGCGTCTTGTTCTTCCTTCAGATTCAATAAAAAGAAGAGGGCTGCGAACATGTAAAGGGATCCAAATTCAGATCTACATCCAAACCAGCAAGAGAGAGGTTGAATTCCAAATTAAAGAATTGAGCGACTATATTTGAGAGTGTGAGCCAACTAAGGTTCTGTAGAAGGTTTGCAAAGTCTGCAAACTTAGAATAGGTGTATGATTAGAATTCTTAGAAGAATTCTTGCACAGTCTTGTCACAAGACTAGAATTCCAGTGTGTCATTGTGCCTAATTCTATAATCTTTACATATATTAATAGAAAAACTTTGTTATTTTCTTGTTAAATAGTTGTGCTTGAGGTCTTGCTTTGGTGAGATCTAACTCTGACAATGGTTGTGTGGCGCAAGGCGTCACTTCATTGGGGAACCTTGACCATGACTACATCAATTTGATATCACAGCATGTATTTGGAAGTTTTGCTGAAGAGATTGATATAGACATCAATATGGGTTGTGTGAGTGATTTTGAGATTTGTTGCTTCCATAGCAGGGGTGTGGTTAGAAAGTAGTTGCAAATATCTCTAACATTTGTGTCGTTGGGTAGAAGGTGTGAGGTCGCAAAATCTTGTTGCTGAGAGATTGTGAGGAAAGGATGGCACACTAAGTAAACAAATGGCCAAGACTTGCAGACTTTTCTAATGTTATTAGGGAAAAGCAAGCCCATTAGGAGGATATGGAAACTATGCAACGTAGAGGAGTTGTCATTGATGAGGACGAATGTGATGATGAATGTACGGTGAGAGCATTTCTAGATCAGGGAGCTGCAGTAGAGCATGTAGATGACAAGAGGATCAATTCTTGTGTGCAATCACGAGGATTTGAAGCAAGCCACAAATAGAAGTTCTGTGCTATTCTGGGAACTTAGATCCGGAAGATCTTATTGATTGGATTGCGGAAATGGAGAAATACTTTGAGTATGAAGGAATGGAAGATAACAAGAAGGTGAGATTTGCGAGTGCTAAGTCAAAAGGGCATGCATCCTTATGGTGGGATCATGTGCAAGCCAAGAGAGTCCAACAAGGCAAGGGTAAGCTTAAGAAGTTGGATCAAATGGTGACAAAGCTAAAGGCTGAGTTCATGCTTGTAGATTACCAGTCCCATTTGTTCAAGGTGTGGCAAAATGTACGTCACAAGGAACTGAGTGTGAAGAAATCTCAAGCTACATTAAAGGATTACACATTTCCATTCAAGATGAACTTGATATCATTAGACTGAGATCTTTGGAGTAAGCCTATCAGTTCACACTGCAGGTGGAGGACAAGTTGTCCTAAGTTCCTAACTGCAATAGAGCAATCCATGGGGCAAGGGAAAATTCCTAAGCAAAGGTGCAAGTTTGTGCAGTGATACACTAAGATATGTGAACAAGGGAGAAACAAGCACCTCACATGAACAAATTCATGTACAAAGAGGCGGAGGTAGATCTTCATTCAAAGGAAGAGGAAGAGGATTTAGGGAAACCTATTTATGTTGTGCATTCAAGTGTCCACAAGACACATAGAACAATGGTTGTAGGAGGAAGTAGGAACGATGCTTACAATCATGTTGCCCAGCTCACGGACGCAGAAAGTCATGCGTGTACGAGAAGCATAAAACAACCAGAATGTGCACAAGCACTCATGATGAAATGGGTGTTGTTGAAACCCATGAAGAAAGAGGAAGTGCTAGTAGAAAGAGAATTTGTTCAAAACCATTTACAAGTTTGGGGTGAGTGTTATAAGGTCAGTATTTGTTGGCTAGATTTTCTGCATAGCATCAAACCTAGGCAGTCATGAGATAAATCTCTCTCATTTAACCGGTGAGGCTCCCATGTTAGATTCGTCAATAAAATGTGTTATTATCTATCAGGGGTTTTACTTTAACCACTTAGTTCATGAACCATAACTAAGAAGTTCTGCAGCAAGTAAAGGAAATACAGAGAAGAAATGGGGAAGATGTGCATCCCAATTAGTAGATAGCAGAGCTAATTACATGCACATAGAAGAAACTTAATAGATATGAACACACAGAATTATAAAACAAAGACAGCTCTAGATCTAGATCTAAAATAACACAAAGTTTATCAAAAGATCTAAGACTCAAAGCAAGAAACACAATACACTGTGACACAAAGTTCTCCGGAAACCTGCTCCCTTGTATTCCTTTGCTCCAAGTTGCTCTCAGGAGTTCAGCACAAAGTCTAGAACTCAGGATTACTGCTTACAAATTCTGATCAATCATTAACCCGAAGGTTCTTCCTCTACTTATAGAATGTAGAGGTGCAATTACAAGTTGGAAGCTTTAGTTGAACTAGCACATGTGGAAGTCGGAAAAGAAACAACTGGCAATCTCCTTCCTGGAATTCCTCTTTGCATGACATGTATGATTTCCAACTGAAAATAGAACCTTCCATTTTGCACGTCTACCACCTATCTCCAAGTAGTTGACTTCTTCAAGTAATGGCTTTTAAACCAATCACTTAAGTTGTATAATTTAATTGATCGCTCAATTACTTTGTTAGAGGAAAGAAGAAGGAAGAGGAAAGCTGACTTTGTCAGAGGAAAGAAGAAGGAAGAGTAAAGTTGACTTTGTTCTTTTTCATGTCTGCATGCAGCTAATTCAAACTGGATCTAGAAGCAGCTGGATCTGGAAACAATCTGGAATTGCAAGCAGTTGGAATTGGAAGCAAGCTGGAATTTTGCCTTCGCCTTGTCTTCTCTTTTATCCTTTAAGCTTTTGCAGTTCTTCTTTTGTACATGCATCAATGCAATGTTTGCCGTAAATAACTCATCATCCTTATTTTTAATTGCATATGAGCAATTAAAAATTCTAGAAAGCACTCCAGATGAATGAAAATTCAATGAAGACTTCAACTGGAAGATGGGAGCATTTGCACAAGATCTTGGAAGGAATTTTCAATGCACTAACTTCTTCACGGGCTGTGTTCGAAACAAGAGGATGAAGCCTTTGTGTCGGAAGCTTTTGCAACTATGAGATCTGGATCTGGATCTGCATATGGATTTGCATCTGCATCTGCATTTGGATATGGATCTGCACCTGCATAACAAACTTTGGCAACTGGGCTATGGATGGAAAAGCTGCAACTCGAATAATTCCACTGCTTTTAATCTGCACACATGAGTGAAGTTTCTCCTGCTCTTGATTTGTCTATCAATTCAGCAAGAGGTTTCGAGCCTAAATCCGTGTCTCCAATATCTGCAAATTTAGAAGTGATGCATGACTCCGTTGTGCTTTCTTTTTCATCTTTCTTCGCCATAGCTTTGTCTATCTTTGTCTGAACAATTTTTTTTCTTCTTATTTGACTGGAATTCTTCAATACTGGTGCAGATCTAGACAATTCTTCAGATTCGGAGGATATATGCAATGTATTGGACATTGATAAAAACTCATTTTCCTTTGTAAAACACCTGTAATGAATTCCTGCAATTTATTCAGACAAAAATGGCCACCGGAGCATGAATAGTGAATTTTAATTGTAAAAATCTGCACTTTTCAGGCCTGCTGCCCCAAAAAATGGTGTTTAATTTGCACATAAAGAGAGCATGAATCCTTTCAACAACACCTGAGCTCCTGTAACACCTGTGCAAACAATTATGCAGACAAAGATCAACCTCCTTCAAAGCATGCACCAAATTTGGAAGCTTTTAGCCTTGTTTCCACCTTGCCTGAGCAAAATCCTTCTTCAAATGGGGGCGCACTTTTCCTCTTGGCTGCAATTCTTTACCTGTGAATTAAATAATTCACCCCATATGGCTGCCCATGCTTATATAACCTTCACAAATCTATAATTAATAATTGCCCTAACAATTAAAGGCAATTACTTAATTAAAAATCATGCTCTTCTCTTTTAAAAATAGCATGTTTAAGGACAACCATCCAATAAATTAAATTAATCTAATTTAATCCTTCACACATCACTTCACTTAAGTTTCACAGTGTGTTTTGACCATAGCCACTGAAAATAGAATTTAATATAGTCCTTTAATACTTTAAAAAGTATTAATTCCTTCTCAAAAGAGGCTGCATTAAATAAATTAAATTTATTTAATTTTGGAATTATATTTCCAATTGATTTATTCCCCTTTGCTTTTGTTGACTTTTCCACAAGCCTGGGTGCCAAAATTGGGTGAATAAATATTAACAAATATTTATTTAATGCATTGTTATTCACCCAAGGTGGGTCGCACTTTTTTGCATAATAGAATTCTATTTTTAAGAATTTCTGACAATGGGATTTTTTACCCTGCAAGGCAACCCCGGAAATCCCATGATCCACTTAAGTGAATTGACTTTGACAATGGGATTATTTACCCTACAAGGCAGGCAATAAATTCCCGCCTGCCTGCAACCTCTAACTTTCCCACTGCAGCTTAAGTGAATTTTCTATCACGAGAAAAAGTACCCTGCAAGGCAGGCAATAAAATCCCACCTGCCTGCTGCTTCTAATTTTCCCACTACAGCTTAAGTGAATTTTATAACTCGGGAAAAAGTACCCTGCCAGGCAGGTACAAAATTCTCACCCTGCCTGCGGCTTCTATTTTTCCCATTGCAGCTTAAATCCTTTGTTTTCCAAAAATGCGCCCATCCCCGCAGGGGCTTTTCAATGCACGACTTTACTTTTTCCCAGTGATCCAGACCTCCGATGGTGACTTCCTCCGGGCATAATGTGTGTATATGTTTTCCAGCTGCTCCAGGCCAAAAATCGGGCTTACCCGGCAAAGGAATTGTTCTAATGAAATTTCACAGAAAACGAAACGGGACACCACAAAAACACGAAAAATTGCCAAAAGTTACATATAAAGCCCAAAACTTATTACAAGTTAAAACCCTTCTGGCACATAGGAATAATAACATATTTGCTCATAACAGAGTTAAAACCGAGCGCAAATAGCCTCATACGGGGCTCAAAATAATTAAATACAAATTTCCCGCAGACAAATCCCGACGACAGAATATAACAACTTTGGGCATCTGGGTATTTGACGAAAAAGGCTAATATGGCTCTTTGGGATTATCTTGACGCAATACAAGAACTTTCAGGCAATAAAAACACAAAACGACCCATTATTTTAAAAGTACGAATTTTTTTCAAATAGGGTAGTCACAGATTTCAGGATGAAATCTGGGTACACCAGTATTGATAGCAGAAGCACTGATAATCTGGTTTCTAACGAGATGGTTAAGAAACATGGTCTGAAGAGAATCGCACATTGAACTTGTATACGGTATCATGGTTGTTGATTGGGCATTAATTGTTTTTGAATGAGCAATGCGAAGTACATATAAATATTGGCACATATGAAGATGAGGTCCTGTGTGATGTAATACCCAAGGACATATGTCATGTGTTGTTGTTATGTCCCTTTCATAGTTACCAGGTTCGGAAATCCGATTAAATTCGGAAGGGCAAAAAAATCCGAAAATTCGGAGATCTCGAAAAAATCCGAAAAAATACGGAAAAATCCGGTTCGGAATATATATACATATATTATTATAAATTTATATTATTGTATACTTATATCATTATATATAGACAAATCAGACAAAAAAGCATCCATCTACCATAATCATCATCATCATAATGATTCTTTCAAAAGATTGCAAGAAGTTGCTTGGTCCAAAAAGGTACAAAAATAGATTTTATGAAAATAAGAAAAATATTGCCATCAATGCGTAGAGCTCGAGAAAATATATACTTTTAGAGAAGACAACACCTAAAACAGAGCCATAGAATGAAAGTTATGGCACATGCAAGTTTTTGCTGCTACATCTTCCCGGACCCTTTCCAAAAATGGCAAATTTTTTTCCTTGCGAATTTTTTCACCCAAAAAAAAAAATATGCCAAAAAAGGAAAAAAAAAAAATTTCCCTGCAAAAACAGGCCCGAACCGAACCAAATTTATTCGGTTGCTTCAAAAAATACGGTTCGAACCGGATTTCATACAGATCCAACCGAACCTGGTAACTATGGTCCCTTTTTCTCCAAGTTCGAAGGCAAATTGGATTTTTGAGCAATTCTTCTCCATGGTCGAATTAAAGAAGATAAAGGAGAGAACAAAAATATGTCTATTAATATTATTTATATGTTTTAGCGTAATGGACTCAATTATATGGGTCGGCCTTGTATTAAGGCAAAATAAATAGATATAAGGGGTCGGCCAAGGCATAATGAAGGGACATAATGAAGGGACATGTCTTTTAATGTTTTGGCACCAAGACCTACAAGTATAAATAGGGGTGTTAGGCATCATTTGTGGATATGAACTATCATTTGTAAAAACTGATTTTGAGAGTGTTCTCTCATTATTCCACCATTGGGACGAAAACCCCATGTGAGGTCCATATGAAGGACGAAAACCCTTCATATTGACTTTAAACTATTTGTATTTAAAACTATATTATCAGATTTGAAGACATTATTGAGCATTTCCAGATTTTATTCAATTATTCCTAGAAGTACGACTTGCGTGAAGTTGGGTTTTGATTTATTGGCAAATAATTTCATCGAATCAATTTTGTAATCTGATTTGCCTTGTTTCTAAAGGCTGAAATCTCGAAGTTCGTGATTTTTGGTGCATTAATTCATGGGATATTAAATTTTATATGCTGTTGCGATTTCCAGTTACACAATCATTTCCAGCAGTGCGTATTTTGCACAAATCAAATAGATTTGGGCATAAGGGTTATCAAAATCAATAAATAAACATTTTACGAAGGTTTTTAACTCGCTGTAATTAAATTACAGTCTGCTGCAATAATTGCCAAAATTCTATAAAATTCATATAAACCCTCAAACAGGGTTATTACAGTTGTTGGGGATATTTTGGCAGTATGACAAACAAGCAATTCATGTTGGCCGCACAAATACCTACACATTGGTAAAAGGCAGATGGAAATACACTTTGAAGCCCTTGAAGGATTCAAGTGTAGAAGTTGAGAGGAGCCCACAGGTGTTATTGGTTTCGGGAAAAGAGTTCTTGAATATGGTGAAAAGACACGGTGGATGTTTTGCGTTCATTCCAAGGCTTGCATAGAAAATAGAGAAAGGCAAAGCCACACAAACAAAGGAGATCCCGCAAAAGGTGAAAAAAATGCTATGTGAGTACGCGGATATTGTGACAAAGGATATTCAGCATGGTTTACAGCCTACATGAAGTATCAGTCATTAGAAAGACTTGAAACCAAAGGCTTGTTTTCCAAACGAGGTTGCATATAGGATAACATCTATGGAGAAAGCGGAGATGAGGAAGCATGTGCAAGAATAGCTTGACAAAGGGTTGATTAGAGAATCTCTAAGCTCATGTGCAGTACCCACAGTATTGGCACCAAAGAAAGGAGACTAAAGAATGTGCATTGATTCTAGAGCCATCAATAAGATTACTATCAAGTATAGATTTTCATTGCCGCACATGGATGATTTGATGGACTATTTGATTGGAGCAAAGTACTTCACAAAGATTGATCTAAAAAGTGGAGACTACCAAATCAGAATCAGGTAAGGAAATGAGTGGAAGATTGCTTTCAAAATGCATGATGGATTGTATGAGTGGTTGGTCATGCCATTTGGGTAACCAACGCATCGAGCTTGTTGATGTGATTAATGAACAAAGTTTTGAAGTCTTTTCTAGGTAAGTTTGTCATTGTTTATCTGAATGACATTCTAATTTTCAACAAAATGTAGGAAGAGCACTTAGTCCATTTGCGAAGAGTATTTGAGTGTTTACGACAAGAGAAGTTGCTAGTTAATATGAAGAAATGCAATTTCATGCAGAAAGAGTTAGTATATTGGCGATTTGTAACATCTCAAGAAGGGTTGAAGATGGATCTTGAGAAGGTACAATCTTATAGTGGATTGGCCATCACTCAAGAATGTCACAAAGGCCCGAAGCTTCCATGGACTTGCAAGCTTCTACACAAAGTTCATTAGAGAATTTGGTGAGATTTGTGCACCGATCACAAAGGTGTTGCGGAAGGAAAAGGAGTCTTTGTGCATCGTGAATGCAGAGTATGAATTCCAAAAGATGAAGGAGAAGATCACAAAGTAGCCAGTCTTCACTTTGCCTGATTCCAATAAAGTATTTCAGGTTGATTGTGATGCTAGTGGAATAGCCATTAGAGTTGCGGTGAGTCAAGAGGGAAGACCAATTGCTTATTTTAGTGAGAAACTGAATGACGCAAAAAGAAGATATTCAGTGTATGACCAAGAGTTTTAAGCCATCATGCAAGCTTTGAATAAGTGGAGGCATCATTTGTTACCCAAGGAGTTCGAGTTGCATACGGACCACAAGCACTACAATTCATCAATATGAAGGGGAAGCTAAATCAGAAACACATGATATGTGTTGAGTTCTTGCAAGGCTACTCATTTGTCTTGAAGCACAAAAGCAGGAAATTAAACAAAGTTGCAAATGCACTAAGAGGGAGATTTGTCTTATCGACTAAGATGTAGGTAGGAGTAGTAGAGTTTGAAGTGATGAAGGAGCTCTATGCAGAGGATGTAGATTTTTCAAAAGCATGGAAGGCATGCACAAAACTAGTGAGTGTTGACCATGTGCCATTGTTAAAATATTTCCAACAAGAAGGATTATTGTTCGAAGGCACATAATTGCATGTACCACGAGGTCAATGAGGGAAAAGTTGATCCAAGAGAAGTATCATAGAAGAATTTCAAGTCACTTTGCAATAGATAAGACCTTGGCACAGTTAGGGGAGAAATATTTCTAGCCACGAATGGCTGCAAATGTGCACAAATATGTGCAAAGATGCAGAGTATGTCAATTAGCGAAGGGAAAATGTTTGAATGGATTGCTATATCAACCACTGTCAATAACTGCAAAAACTCAGGAGCATTTGAGTATGATTTTGTTTTGGGATTGCCCAGAACACATAAGGGTCATGATTATATCTTTGTTGTGGTAGATAGATTCTAAAAAATGGCTCATTTTATTGCTTGTAAGAAGACAAGTGATGGTACACACTACTAACTTATTTTTCAAGGAAGTTGTGAGACTGCATGGATTGTCATATACATTGTATCTGACAAAGATACAAAATTTGTGGGCCACTTTTGGTACACATTGTGGAAGAAACTAAGCACGAGGTTGCAGTTTAGTTTTGTGTATCACCTACAGACACATGGCCAAACAGAACATGAGCCTTAGCAATTTGCTGAGATGTTTGGCAAGAGAAGTTAGGAACATGTGATTCACGTAATGTCCCCTTAGGGCATAAAATAAAGAAATATTGATTTCCTACAAAATCCTTATGACAAACATGTAATAATCTGAATTTTCTTCAAACCCTCGTGGACAAAAATACAGCAGTCTGATTTCTTCCTTTTATTAATGAAATATCAACAAAATAGAAATACCTACAAGCTAGAAAATATTGATAAATCCTTCAAATGTATTGATTTGATGGCCAAGTTCACAAATATACCAAAAACTGAATTTTTTATTTATTGTTTTCCAATTGAAAATATGCAATAAAAACAGCTGACCCTATGAGCAAAATATGAAGGATGGAAGACTCCTATTGGCTATAAAGTATGCCTTGAGGCAGGTTATGGGCTCTTGCAAACCCTAGCACCTCCTATGCCTCGCTATGCAATTGGAAGGGTCCCCAAAGGGAGGCGTCCCTCTCCCCAAGTGGATCGATCTGCCCTAGAAGGGCTTCAAAACTCTGCTACAACTAACTTCAATGATATTCCCATTGAATGATGGCTGCCCTAACTGAGAAAAGACTGACAATCTGATTTGAATGTGTGCCCTAGCTACCGACCTCTAAACAACTGTTCTAAAATTGTGCCCTAGCTTGTCCAAACAGAAATAAACTGAAAATCCTTGTTTGTAGCTCAATTGCAACCCCCGTGATGGAGTTACCTCAAAAGGATTTGAGGGTTTTCGTCCTCCTTGCAGATGGGCGTTATATCAGTAGTCCAAAATCTCATTTACAAAATATAATGTATGCAAAAGATTCTTGCAAATGATCCCCCACACCTCCTTTTCTACTTTTTTGTCTCTATTTTTCAAGTGGGGCGCTCCATGTGGAACTTGCACTTTAATTAATAAAGAGACATTCTTATTTTCTATTTTAGCATTAAGTCACTTAAAATAGGAAGTCCCCTTTATTTTAATAATAATAACATAAGTTGTCTTTATAATATTACTTTTTAGCTAACTTAGTTATATTGTTACCTTATTTCCCTTTTCTCAGCCCCTTTAGCCAGCCGGAAATAAATGGACGGGTGTTCTATCAGCATTAATTCCAAGAAAGGGACACTCCAATTCAGTTCATGTGCAGGCAGAGTTTGCATATAACAATTTTGTCAATAGAAGCACTAGGAAGTCACTTCTCCAAATTGTGTATTGAACAATTCCATGAGGAATTGCAGAGCTGAGAGAGTTGTCACGACAGGAAGGGAGAAGTACAGAAGCAAAAGACTTTGCACAATACATGAAGTGCATGCATGAATAAGTACACAAACGGAGAAGAACAACGTGCAATACAAGGAATACGTAAATTTGCGGAGGAAACACTTGCAATTTAAGGTTGGAGATTTAGTTCTTGCACACCTATGTACAGAAAGGTTCTCACAGGGAACATATGATAAACTAAAGTGGAAGAAGATTAGACCGTGTGGATTCCTGAGGAAATTTGAGAAGAACGTGTATAAATTGGAGTTGCCAAAAGCGATAGTTATCTCGCCTATCTTTAGCATAACAGATCTGTAACGATATTTTCAGTGGTAGACAAGTGGCAAAGAAGGCTGCACAAAAGTAGGTTGGAGGCACCAATTACCAAAATAAAGGCGCATAGAAAATGAATGCATTTTAGATGATTGCATAGTGAAGACGACATGCATAAAGGAACATAAACAATATTCGGTGAAATGGAGAAGCAGAGGAATCAAGGATACTTCTTGGCTTACTGAACCGGAGATTGCTAGAATTGGTCATTCCATTTCTGACATTCAAAACCCACTTGAGCTAGAGCTCAACTTTCTTCTTGCTTGTTGTGTTTGATGTAGGAGCATCCGAGCTCATAAGCAATCTTGCACCACCCAAAAACAATTAGAGTTAGCAATCAAGGATTTGCACAATGTCACACCACTTTGAAGTAAGATGTACAAAGACCCATTGCCGTAGTCATTTCGCAGATACCGTGGAATCCTATCTAAAGTTGCGGAATACTATGAATGTCATGCAAGCTTACCCAACACTATGAATGTTGTTTAATCCTATCTGAAGCCGCGCAATACTATTGAAGTTGTCAAACCCTATTTGAAGCCGCACAATACTATTGAAGTAGTCAAACCCTATTTGAAGCCGCACAATAATATATATGTTGTGCAAGCTTGCATGATGTCGTAATAGACTGCAAAAGCTATCAAACACTAGCAACGCCACGGAATACCGCATGCTTGCGGGATCACTCCCACTCACTTCAATGATGAGATTTGTGTCTAACAAGATCGCATGTCGGACATCGATACAGTTAGCAGAAGATACATGTGTTTCTTGATCTGCCTATTTTGGCCAAAGACCAATAAAATGATACGATTAAGCTCAATCCAACGGAGCTCAACTAGAGCTCATAGATGGTCTTGAGAGGCAACCTAAGGAATATTTTGCAAGAGAACATTTTCTTGCTTAAGGCATATTGTTCTTCCTCCGGATTCTACAAATAGGAGGGGGCTATAAACATGTGAAGGGAACCAAATCGAGACCATCAAGAGAGAGATCGAATTCCAAATTAAGGAATCAAGCGACTGTCCTTCAGAGTGTGAGCCGAGTAAGGTTCTGTAGAAGTCTGCAAGCTTAGGATAGATCTAAGACTAGAATTATTGTAAAGTCTTGTTATAAGATTATATTAGAGTGTTGAGTCGTTATGCCTAATTTTGTAATCTATCCTTACATTAATAGAGAAACTTTGTTGTTTTTTGTTAAATAGTTGTGCCTGAGGTCTTGCTTCAGTGAGATTGAAGTCTGACAATGGTTGTGTGGTGTAAAGTGTCCCTTCATTTGGGAACCCTAACCATGACTACATCAACAAGGCATATGACTGATGGTGAAAAGAAATGAAGTAGATTGAAGAAGATTGCGTTGACTTCATAATAGTTAGAGGACCTCTTAGTATTTATTTCAACAATTTTATACGTACTAAATTGTCATCAATAGTTATAAAATGACTTCACAAAGGAGCTTCAATAGTTTAATTGATCTTAACAAATACATACCATTTTTGAACTTAACAAAATGTAAGACCCAATTTTAAATTGTGGACTCAAAAACTGACCAATTAATTCATCACATATGACTCATTTTAGGATTCTTAACTCCAAATTATAAATTTGAACTTATAAGTCCCTTTTCTTACCAATTTGCAACAAATATGTGGGACAATGCATCACAATTACAATGACTTAAGCCCTATCTGAAACTATAAAATGCCTTTATACTCAAAACTTTAGAGCACAACTGTAACAATACCATGAAGAAAGAGTTGGAAGCCTCTACGGACAGCTTAAAGTGTTATGATACACACCAAGTCATTTTAAAATAATAATTTGAATGGACCTTTCTTATTTTGAGTGGACTGTCCTTTACAGTTATGTGGTCTTCTTGAATCAGTGTTGAAGTGTTGGAGCTCAAACGGTTAAGTTTGGAGACTTCAGGAGCATTTTGCAGTCGTCTGCTGTGACGTTGTTGTGCAATCGTTGTGCCGTTACTGTTAATATGTTGTTAACATGCTGTTAATTGGCTGTTAACATCGGGAATGTTTTTCCAGCCATGGGAAGTTGAAAGATCGTGACTTTCAAACTTCTAGGGTCAGCTTTAGGACTTCTTAAAAGGATTGTAATCCTATAAATAGAGGTGTTAGGGTATCTTGAAGATATCTTGAGTGTTCAAGAGGTCTTGAGTCTTAGTGATCAAGAGGTGATCAAGAGTGATCAAGGTTAAGCAATTGGGTGTCAATTGTGGTTTAGATGTGGTTTAGCATCTTTGGAATTCTGTTGTGAGTTCATAATTGAGAGAAGACTATGAGAGTTGTTTTACTCTTGTTGATAATAAAATCTGAGCAAGTTCTTGGTGGACGTAGCCCACATTGGGTGAACCACATTAAATCTTGTCTTGTCTTCTTTTGTGCATTATTTATTTATGTTGTTATATTTCTGCAAGTATAATTCTGCTATATAGTTTCCTACTGCTGTGGTTTGAGGAATTGTTTCCGCATATTTGTTCTCTAATTCCTAACAATTGGTATCAGAGCTTTGGTGGTTTTTTGCTGAAGTTGTAAATCACAGGGAAAGTTTAGCTTGAGTGGGAGCTATGGCAGATGAGGGAAGATCAAGGGTTGAGAAGTTCAATGGGCAGAACTTTGGTTTGTGGAAGATGCAAATGGAGGATTACTTATATCAGAAGGACCTCCATGTTCCTTTGGCTGGAAAAGCAAAGAAACCTACAGCCATGTCGGATGAGGATTGGGAGTTGCTGGATAGAAAGGCGCTCGGGGCAATTTGTTTATGCCTTGCATCTTCGGTTGCTTTCAACATATCACAGGAGAAGACCACGGAAGGTCTCATGAGTGCGTTGGGGAAGTTATATGAAAAACCCTCTGCCTCTAATAAAATATTTTTGATGAAAAAGTTATTTAATATGAAGATGTCTGAGAATGGTTTTGTTGCTGATCATTTGAATGAATTTAATATGGTTGTGAGTATGTTAAACTCGGTAAAAATTGACTTTGATGATGAGGTCAGGGCTTTGTTGATTTTGTGCTCCTTACCAGATAGCTGGGACAACTTGGTTATGGCTGTAAGTAATTCAGTCTCTAATAACTCAAAGCTGAAGTTTGAGGATGTAATAGGTGTGATCCTAAGCGAGGAAATGTGAATGAAAAGCACCGAAGATTCTTCTACTTCTGGAAACACTTTGACGGTGGAGAGCAGAGGGAGACAAAAGAATAGAGGGAAAGGTAACCATGGGAAGTCGAATGATCGTGGAAGGTCAAAGTCCAAGAGTAAGTTAGAATGTTGGCACTGTGGGAAGGTTGGTCATGCTAAGAAAGATTGTTGGGCTCTTCGGATAAGAAGAACAAGGAGGAAACTAAAGAGGTAAATTTGGCAGCAGGTGATGTTTGTCAAGATGCCTTAATTCTTTCTTTAGATAATATTGTTGAATCTTGGGTGTTAGATTCAGGGGCTTCTTTCCATGCCACCCCACATAGACATTACTTTACTGATTTTGTTCAAGGTGATTTTGGACATGTATATCTTGGTGATGATGAACCATGCAGCATAGTAGGGAAAGGTTGTGTTCAGGTGAAAATGTAGAATGGGAACACATGGCTACTTAAGGACGTCAGGCATGTGCCTAAGTTGAGGCGGAACTTGATATCAGCGGGATAGCTAGGTAGTGATGGTTGTATGGTTAGTTTTACAGCGGATTCTTGGAAGGTTACTAAGGGAGCTCTTGTGGTTGCAAGAGGTAAGAAAACTGGTACTTTGTATTTAACCAGTGGTGCTGATTATTGCAATTTAGTTGTTACAGATGGAGATGCAACTTTGTGGCATCAGAGACTCGGTCATATGAGTCATAAGGGCATGCAGATTATAAAGGACAGGTTGCCCGGATTAAAGGAGTTAGATTTGGACTTCTGTGAGGACTGTGTTTATGGGAAATAGAAGCGGGTGAGATTCCTCAAGGTTGGACCTACCAGGAAGGAGGGTAAGTTGGAGTTAGTGCATACAGATGTATGGGGGCCAGCTAAGGTAAACTCTATTGGTGGTTCATGTTATTATGTCACTTTCATTGATGATGCAACTAGAAAAGTTTGGGTATATTGCATTAGAAAGAAATCTGATGTGTTTGAAACTTTCAAAAGATGGAAAGCCTTGGTTGAGAATGAAACAGGTCTCAAGTTGAAATGTCTCAGGTCGGATAATGGAGGGGAATATTACAGCAATGAATTTCTTGATTACTGTTTGGTAAATGGGATCCGCAGGCAAAGAACGGTTCCAAATACTCCACAGGAAAATGGAGTGTCAGAGAGAATGAACAGGACAATCATGGAGCGTGCTAGGTGCATGAGGTTACATGCGGGGCTACCACTCATGTTTTGGGCGGAAGCGGTAAGCACAGTTGTTTATCTGATTAACAGAGGACCCTCTATGGCTTTGGATGGAGGTATACCTGAGGAGGCTTGGTCTGGTAAGAAAATTGATTACTCATTTCTTAGAGTATTTGGATGTGAGGTATTTGTTCACATTGATAAAGATGATAGGACCAAGTTAGAGGCTAAGTCTGAGAAATGCACCTTTGTTGGATATGGTGAAGATGACTTTGGTTTCCGTGTTTGGAGTCTTAAAGACAAGAAAATATTTCGGTCTAGAGATATTGTCTTTAATGAAAAATTCATGTATAAAGATCAGTTGCAGGAACAGAAAGAGGAATCAAAGAAATAATACACAGTGTTAGAGGACATTGCGGACAACAAGGTGTCCAAGGGGCCGGTTCAGGTACAGCGTGTTCCGGCACAGCCAGTTCAGGTACCTACTCATCAGGAACCCCAAACTCCTGAGGTGAGAAGGTCTTCTAGGGTAAGAAGGGAACCTGAACAATTTACTCCATATTTGAATTATTTATTGCTCACTGACAGTGGAGAGCCAGAGTGCTTTGAGGAAGCAGTGCAAGTGGATGCCAGGAAGAAGTGGGAGCAGGCCATGGATGAAGAGCATAGATCTCTTATGGAAAACCAGACTTGGGATCTAGTGGAGCTACCCGAGGGAAAGAGAGCATTGCAGAACAAGTGGGTGTATAGAATCAAAGAGGAAGATGGAGGCAGGAAACGATACAAGGCCCAGTTGGTGGTCAAAGGATTTGCACAAAAGAAAGGTATAGACTTTGATGAATTTTTTTCTCTAGTTGTTAAAATGACTTCTATTAGGACTGTTCTTGGTTTAGTTGCAGTAGAAGACCTGCACTTAGAACAGTTGGATGTGAAGACTGCATTCCTTCATGGTGAGTTGGAGGAGGAATTGTACATGCAGCAGCCACAGGGTTATGAGGTCAAAGGGAAGGAGAGGTTAGTGTGCAAATTGAAGAAGAGCTTGTATGGCCTAAAACAAGCTCCACGACAGTGGTACATGAAGTTTGACAGTTTTATGCAGGAGCAGGGTTACTCCAGGTGTCACTCAGACCATTGCGTGTACATCAAGAAGTTTCTTGATGGTAGTTATATTATTTTATGCCTGTATGTAGATGATATGCTTGTTGCAGGGAAGAACATGCAGGAAATAAAGGTACTCAAGAAGCAGCTAGGTGACTCCTTTGCTATGAAGGATTTGGGGGCAGCAAAACAAATCCTTGGTATGAGAATAACTCAGAACAGGAAGGAGAGGAAGCTGGTATTATCTCAAGAAGAGTACATAAAGAAGGTCTTGGAGAGGTTTAGTATGCAGGATGCTAAACCGGTTGGTACTCCTTTGGCAGGTCACTTTAAATTATCAAAGGAGCAGAGTCCCAAGACTGAGGAGGATAGAATCTAGATGTCCAGGGTACCGTACTCATCAGCAGTTGGTAGCTTGATGTATGCTATGGTATGCACTAGGCCTGATATTTCCCATGCAGTGGGAGCAGTGAGCAGGTTTATGAGTGATCCAAGTAGAGAGCACTGGCAAACATTAAAGTGGATCCTTCGGTATTTGAGAGGGACCATGGGAGCAACATTGTGTTTCGGTGGATCGGACACTACATTACGTGGCTATGTAGATTCGGACATGGCAGGAGATTTGGACAACAGGAGGAGCACAACAAGTTATGTATTTACGGTTGGTGATACAACGGTGAGTTGGATTTCACGGTTACAAAAGGTTGTGGCTTTGTCAACCACAGAGGCTGAGTATGTTGCTGCCACAGAGGCAAGCAAGGAGATGATTTGGCTACAACAGTTGCTTGATGAGTTGGGTCATAAGCAGGAAGTTGGGAGACTACACAGTGATAGTCAGAGCGCTATTCATTTGGTGAAGAACTCTGCTTTCCACTCTAGGACGAAGCACATTTAGCTGAGATATCATTTCATCAAGGCAGCTTTGGAAGAAGATAAGTTGAAGCTGGAAAATATTCATACCAGTCAGAATCCTGCGGATATGATGACCAAGGTGGTCACAAGGGAGAAGTTGAAGTTGTGTTCAACTTTGATTTGCCTTCATGGTTGATAATGAAGGGTTAAGAACTTTTCTCAGTGGAAACAGTCTCCAAGTGGGAGATTGTTGGGGTGTGGAGCCTATTTTTTGGTCTTCTTGAATCAGTATTGAAGTGTTGGAGCTCAAACGGTTAAGTTTGGAGACTTCAGGAGCATTCTGCAGTCGTCTGTTGTGACGTTGTTGTGTCGTTGTTGTGTCGTCGTTGTTAATATGTTGTTAATTGGTTGTTAACGTCATGACTGTTTTTCCAGCCGTGGGAAGTTGAAAGATCGCGACTTTCAAACTTCTAGGGTCAGCTTTAGGACTTCTTAAAAGGATTGTAATCCTATAAATAGAGGTGTTAGGGTATCTTGAAGATATCTTGAGTGTTCAAGAGGTCTTGAGTCTTAGTGATCAAGAGGTGATCAAGAGTGATCAAGGTTAAGCAATTGGGTGTCAATTGTGGTTTAGATGTGGTTTAGCATCTTTGGAATTTTGTTGTGAGTTCATAACTGAGAGAAGACTGTGAGAGTTGTTTTTACTCTTGTTGATAATAAAATCTGAGCAAGTTCTTGGTGGACGTAGCCCACATTGGGTGAACCACGTTAAATATTGTCTTGTCTTCTTTTGTGCATTATTTATTTATGTTGTTATATTTCTGCAAGTATAATTCTGCTATATAGTTTCCTACTGCTGTGGTTTGAGGAATTGTTTCCACATATTTGTTCACTAATTCCTAACAATAAGACTCGTGGATATGGACTTTGACCCTTCACACATTTATGTGTTCATAGATGGGACTCTCAAATTTCAATTCCTATTTTGTTTTGCAGGTAACAACAAGATTTAAGAAGGCTCAAACAAATTTTCAAAAAAAGCAGGGGCATATAGTTGTCTACAAGTTCACTCCAAACATACACAAGAACTTAAATTGCCTAAATATTGTTTTTGAAGTAAAGCTTCATTAATCAAATAAACATTATAATATTTCTTTTGCTAAAGAAAGGGGCAACCACCCCACGAAAACATCATATGACCCATGGTTTGACAATGTAATAGAAATCATTGAAGATTGAATCCCACCAACTCAAGAAACAGCTCCAAAAAACAAAATAAAAATCCTGCTAGTGCAAAGATCAAAAAGACATTGCAAATGTTTGCACAAAACTCAAAAGGAGAAATGATAAGCAATAACCCCTTGTGTGGAGACAGGTCAAGATAACATGCATCTGAGGACACTAGCTAAGAAACAACAACTATTCCAGCGAATGGTGGCAGATCATCATTGTGTTGTCATTACACCTACGGTTGTCACCTTAGGGCTCAAGATTAGCGACTGGTGCCTCTTCAACCATCATTCATCTCTAGTTTGTGTGCACCCAACAATAGCCAACACCAAACTCAAGTACTTAATGACTAAGTTGCAAGCATCATTCTAGAAAAATCAACCTCTTAAACTTGGCTTATGAATGCAACCGACTGTAACCACTACCCAAGGGGTAAAAAAAAAAAGAGAAACTCTACTCATGCCCACATATGACCATAAGTAGATCAATGAGTCACAAAAAGTGCATTCAAACACAATAAAGAAGTTCTACCATAAAAAAATACCCTAGGTCTGAGAGGTTCAAGTTCGAGTTCGAGTTCGTCAAGGATGAAATTTGGTTTAAGTTCGTTCAATGGATAAAGTTCAGGAAAAAAATCGCCATTAAGTTCGAATAAGTGAATATCAAATAAAAATATTTAAATTCATTTAATGCATAAATAATAAATTTAAAAAATGATTAAAAATAATTAAAGGTTATATAAAACTAAAAGTGTGATTTAAAAAAAATAAATCTAATTAACAAATAGTAATTAAAAACGTAAATTCAATTTTAAAAAATAAATAAAAGCAAAATACATAAACTAAAATAAAAACAAGTCATAAATAATAAATTAAAAAATAAAAAATGAAATATGAAGTAAAATAAATAAATTTAAAAAGTTAAATGATATTAAATAAATAAATAAAAGTAATTACATAAAAAATAAAAATCATAAAAAAACTAAATAAAAACAAAATGAAAGTAAAATAGATAAAAACACACTGAAACAAAACAAATTTAATAAACTATTCATACAAAACAAATTTCAAAAAGAAAGAAGTGCAGAACAAACCCTACTCTGAAATTGCAGCAATGATGATAATCCATCCCACCATGACTCAAACTGACTTGATCCGAGACCACCAACACCACCATGGCAACAAGTCTGCTCCTCCTGTGAGTCGCGACCACTCAACAAGTCTTTTCTAATGCGGACTTCAAATCTGCAATGCGAACAACATTGCAACCCCTTCCACTGCTCCTCCATGGATGCAAAACTCCCTCACTCCGCTAGGAATTCTCTCAGCTCGACTGGTGCAACTCACTACTCAGCTTGGTTGTTTTGTGCTAAATAATTGTTTTCCCAGCAATTTTACAAATCCAAGCTCAACTCGTTTTCATGCTCTCTTTAGCGTTCATGATGAACTTTGTACCAAACGAGGGCAATTTTTAACAAATTTTGGTCGCATGATTAAATTCATCGAATTTTGAACTTTTCTCAAAAATTTCAGCGAACCTTGCGACTTAGCCCTTGGTTATGAAAGGTAATAGATTATTAAACACTAAAGACTTGTAATTATGATGAGGGTAAAACTAGAGTGGTTAAAACCTAAACCATAAGAACTAAGTTCAAGCATAGAAATCCTTGAGAGGGGAGCACTCCTTGATGAAACACAAGCAAATCAAAATGAAAGCGAGACATTGTGACATAAGGTCGGCGATGTCACATGTTTGTAACAAGGCTTAGGCTCATAGCAACGATGACATTATCATCTATCACCATGAAAGGGCCAATGCAAGATCTAATGGTATTTATAGAGTAATGTCCAAGACTAATGGGGTCGGGCTAGACAATCCTAAGAGGAAATGAGGTGCTCCTTGTACAACCTCTCCTAACCTCCACAATCAATGAACCCTTGGTAGCAAAGAAACAATAGCTTGTAAAGTGCACTTGCCTCCTTGACCCAAGCTGTAAACAAGGAGAAAGGCCCTCGACACTGAAGCAAAGCAGATTTAATCTTCCTAGAATGAAACTAAGTGGGTTGGGATACTCTAGATGTAACACAAAGAGGAATATTGTCCGACAAATAATTCCTATCTTTATGTGAATCAATTGTATCTTATGGGCACCTTACCGCCTCCAATTCTTGTAGGGGGCTTCAAGAAGGATTCAACCAAGCTAACAACTTTGGAGGTCCCCTAAAGGGATCTACAACTGAGAATGAAATTCTCCCAAAGAACAAGTGGCTAGGAACTCTAATCAGGGTATCAAAAGAAATTGGATGATGAATCATTTGCTTCTTTGCATGTATCTCGTAGTGTACTAGACAACTTTAAAAAAAATCCTTAGTATCCACAACCTAGAGGGAGAGACGATAAATACTACTGCCCCAAAAAATATGGAGTTAGTCTTAATTCATAACTAGTGGGAACACACCTTCAGATGAATAAGGGGAATCCTCAAGCCTTGTGATCAATGATGTTGGAGATTGGCTAAATTATGATGCCATCTACAATAACTAAGAAATGCTAAGCATAAAAACCCAATTTTGGGTTTACACAACTATGGAGGAGACATCCAAGTGACATGAATGTATTGTCAATATATATCCTCTCTGCTATGTACCTGCGGATATGATATTACGATGTATGCTTGATGGAGATGCTGACATGTAGCACACATCACCCTTAATTATATTGGTCTAATATATTGGATTGAATAGGTAACTTGTAGAATTAGTTATATTTAGTAATGAGTCAGCCTACATTGAGATAAGGGGTTTACGCAATCATTATTTGTAGCAAAAGTCTATATAAAGGATATGAATTTCATTGTGAAGGATGTCAAGTATGTGGAGTCTTCTACTAGGTAGAAACATACTAGAGGTTGTCGACCTCGAAGTGGAACTCCCTGTGGGGTGATTCCTTCCTAAATAAGTATTTTATGGTACTCCCCCACATCACGGGTAATTATTTTATTTCTGAACATATTGCCTATTAAGGCATCTTGTCCCACAAACATTTCAACTTGTTGATATTTATTCTATTCTGCATATTGTTATTATTCACAATATTCTTTTACTATATGTGAAGTTCTTACCAAGCAGCATCAGAGATGCAATTTGGGAGAAAGAGAAATTGATTTTGGGTAGATTTTGTAACATTGCAGATTTTTTCAAGAAGAATGAGTACATCTTTCAAAGGGTCATTCTCCTTACACAAGGGTCTGATTGAGGTGATTTTTGTGGGGCTAGAAAGAGTTTTTCATGCACTTTTCAAAAAGTGGTCACTTTAATGATTGTTAGCAATATCAAGGGAGATATGGTCATGCAAATTTGACCATGCAAACCTGATTTCTGGCCAAAAAAATCAGTGTGGAATCAGGGGAAAAACAGTTAAACTTCAGAGACTTCATTCTTCCTACCAGATTTTCTGATTGGGACACACCATACACCATTGGAAAGAACATTTTAGCATCTTTCCAAAAAGTGTTCACAATAAGGTTTGTAAGTGACATCAAGGAAGATATGGTCCTGCAAAGTTGACCCCAAGAATCTGATTTTTGGCAACTTTTTTGGCGCAAAATTGCGGCAAAAACAATCAACTTCAGAAGTTATATTCTTCCTACCAGATTATCTGATTCAGCCAATTCTTACACTAATAGAAAAATATTTTCAAGGGCTTTACGAAAAGTGGTCACACTAAAAATTCTTAGTATTAAGGAAGAAGTGTCCTTCCAATGTGGGCCTTCAAAATTGCAGATCTGTCAGTATTTCAGGGAATACGTATGGAAAAATATTCATATTTCATTTTGGGTAAGCAAATCAAGTGCTATTTTTTGCATTTCAAATGAAATATTCATATCTACGTGTCTACCTATTTTTATTCCAATACCCGAGGTAGGAAATGAGATCCGATGAATACTAGTGTTCTTGAAACCCTAGTTTTTGTGGATCACCGAGTTACCAAAGTTCTTTGGAGAGGATGATATCGATGCCAGAGAACGGTGGCTTCAATTATAGGAGACCAATTTTACATATTTTCAAGCAGGATATTGGCAATTTAGGTTTTCACAGTCTTAGAGTTCCAACATCGAGTTGGTTTCATCAGCTGGAATAAGGAAAGTATGACTGGCCTTGGGAAGAAATGGAACATGTTTTCTTTACTAAATGGGATGCAAAAGAAAAAGAAAAAGAAGAAGAAAATAATGAGGATGATGAGGAGGTGGAAGATGAGGATGAGGTAGAAGACGAAGAATTAAAAAAGGTTGTTGGTAACGAGATGAGAAGGATAAGGATGGGACAAAAGGAGAGATGGAAGATAAGGGTTCAAATAGTTTAGCTCCAAAAAAGGAAGCTTCAATATTTCAGCTTCATGGATGCATTCAAAAGAAGAAGATCATTGTGTCTATATATAACTTTATCAACATGGACATGGCTCAACATCTACAAGTTCAAGCAAACAATATCAAGGAAGCTCAAGCAGATCGTAAGAAGATTCAAATTTTTGAAGCTGACTATGGACAAACATGTTTTGCATTCAAATTTTTATGCTTGGATATGGATGTTTTGGATATTGTTCTTGTATATACTTGGTTAGAGACTTTGGGTAGAATCAATATTAACCTGCAAAAGAAGTGTATGAAATTTTGGTACAAGAGAAAGGTCACTATGCGAGGAACAACCACTATGGCTATACACAGACTCAAAGGAGCAACAAATATGGAACATGGAGTCATAGGAGTAATCACTACGGCTATGCATGGAAGCCAAGAATGAACAACTATGGTCATGGATGGAGTAAGAGTAGCAAAGATGGAGTAAGAGTAGCACAGCAGAATCGAGAACCAGGTTTAGAGAGCTATCACCCACTAAGATCACATATTAATCGAGCATGGCAACAAGTGTCATGATTCAAGGAACACTCATTATTTGGTTTCCACTTTCCTCCCATGTTTTGGGGACGAAATATGTTGAGGAATGGCATGCTATGTACCTAGGGATACAATTTTATGATGTATATAGGTTGATGGAAAAGCCAGCATGTGGCACTCATCCCCCTTAGTTATATTGGGACAAATAGGTAACTTGTGAAATTACTCATATTGAGTAATTAAACAGCCTACATTGGGTTTACAGGATTAGGGCTTTACCTGTATGCATGAGAAGATTAGTTATGTTAATAAACAAGAAACTAGCTAAGTAGTTCCATGATCTAACTAAACCTATCATAAACATCAAGATGAGTGCTAAACAAGATAGCTTCTACAATAGTGAATTAAACTAAAACACTATCATTTTATCTCTAACTACTCTATCATTACTTAAAACATAAATTGAACCTAGTTAAACCTATGAGCAATCAAATTAGATTTGTTGTTTGCTTCAATCGAGATGAAGAGGTCTCTCTAAAATGGCTACAAGGCCAAGTTAGATACCCTCCTACTAACCTACTATGAAGTTATGGATGCAAGATGGAGGAGCTTCTACAATGGAGGATAGCCAAGATCAAATGCCTATTAGCTTGGCTAATGCAAATGAGGTCTAATGCCAATATCTCCAAATGTGAGAGGGGACTTGTGCATGAAGTTGTAAGTTTTAAAGGGAGGGGTGACCCTTCTATTTATAGATTTCCAAATGAGAGGATGTTGAACTTTGGGTGCATGTGGGACTAAAGCTCAAAAAGCACTTTTAGATTAGATTAGGATAAACATGTTTTAGGCTTAGTTAAACTTGGTTTAGGCTAGTTAACTGGGGTTTAGGCTAGTTTGATTGGCAAGTGATTAGAGACTCATTGAGAGTTGGGAGGGGTCTGGATAACCAATTGTGACTGATAGATAGCCTACGAAGTCAATAGAAGTGGTCTAGAGAGAACTAGGGAGGTTCTGAATGGTCGAAAGGAGGAATATTTAGCTAATAAGAAAGATATTAGCCAAATAATCTGATTTATAGGAGGAATACGACCGAAAGAGGGTCGTGAATGGATATCCGAAAATGGAGCGAAGAATACAGAATTAACGAACTATCGTTAATCGGTTGAATTAGACAAAATCCTAAGTGTAAGCATACTTTAGGTGTCTACATTACCCATCCATTATTAGTAACACAGGTCTATATAAAGGTGATGAATGTCATTGTGAAGGATGTCAAGTAGAGAGACTTCTATTTGGTAGATGCATATTGGAAGTTGTCCCCCTTGAAGTGGCATTCCCAGATTGGGAGAGCTTGTGGAGTGATTCCTTCCTAAAAGAGTATTGTATGGTGTTGCCCCACCTCAACGTTAATTATTCTATTTCTAAATATTGCATATAAGGGCATCTTATCCCAAAAACATCTCATGTTGTTGATCTTCATTCTAATCTGCATATTGTTCTTATCATTCAAACTATTCTAAGGTTATGTGTGAAGATCTTACCACGCTCTAAAAGCCCTAATGATAAACCCCTTTGAGAGAAGAAGGCAAGGATGGACATCTAAGGAACTTGAATTGAGGAATACAATCAATAGATTTGCAATAGATTGAAAAAACAGACTAGTCTCAAGATACCAACAATTTCAATGCATTGTGGGACCTAAATATACAATCATCTTAGAAAAAGAAAGACCCAAATAGGGGCACCTCTCCCATCCTGAGGCTAAGTTGGCCACGGAACTGAGTCTATGAATATGGAAATTAAACCCAAAATTTATTCTCAAGACAAATGGGTTGTGTGGAAGACTCGGCTTGGATAATGCAATGAGAATCGTTCGTTTGAAACTAATCATATTTTGAAGCATTAACATCTAGGCCCGCTCTATACAAGTCTAGTTGGTAGATCCCAAATTGGGGCCTCAACGTCAAACGTGAACTACATGCCCAATCATTACATTCAAGGGGCACATCTTTAAAGGGATATTCTAGAAATATACTTAAAAATACTAGCACTCTAAGACAAAAAGTGAGGCATATTCCTTATAGTAGGTGATCTAAATGTTTGGCCTCCAAAGTAGGTGTAAGAAATCGTGATCTCTACATATTCTCGTTTGTAGAAAAATAGAAACTTGGAAAGAGCATTCTTGGAAGTGTTGAACATGACCTTGGTTTTACCAAGATTCACCAAACATTGGTGAAGCTTGCAAAGTCAAGCAAGAGCATCGATGTGTCTTTGTAACTATGAAGAACAAGGAGGACAACGTCGTTATCAAATGAGTATGTGATAGTAGCCTTCTGCTTTCCTCCCAGTTATTTTGAGAATGTGCCATAGTGTCCTTGGGTGGGACCCAACTCACTATAAACAAAGAACTACTATAATTGACTATTACCTTCCAAACGTGGTCACACTTTAGGAATTTTTCTCTGGTTAACATTGTACTTGAAAAGACATATTGATAACCACTAATCTTTGTCAGCCCAAGAAAAATCAATAATACAAGCTTGATTGCAAAATACAACCCAATTACAATGCTTCCAAAATAAATGTAACTTCTATTCCAAGTATTTGTTAAGATTTTAAAAAAAATTGAAGGGCCCAATGGTAAGAATCGCCTAAAATAGTCATTTTCCAAAAATAGCGTGAAAAAAGGTTTTTCCCAGACCCAAACAGCCTCGTCTTTGGGGAAAAAACAAAGAAAGTGCTTTTGAGACGCAACTTACAAGGTGTTTGAGAGATCAAGATGTTCAGCCTAGAGCCAAGAGAAAGCCTGTGATAGATCAAAGACAATGGAAAACAAGTGTTTTGGGTTCCATCAGAGTTTCCCAATCCACTATATTCTGGTCAACAAATCCCACCGCCCATTAAGCTTTTCTCCAATATTCGACATCTGTGAGAGCTACTGGTAAACTTCTCCCAATTCTCATCTGATATGGGATTTGTCAACCTTCCAAGATAAATAAGAGGATATAACTCGAAGCTTGTGAAAACAAACCAAGACTAAGTTTTGAATTTATCCAAGATAATCTTGTTAGTACTGAAAAGATTATTATTAGCCTTCAACTCCTAGAAGGCAATCCAGCTGCTCAACAGGTGAGAGAAAAGACTTCTTTCAAAAACAGAGAACAGCAATCACTAACAATGTTTCTACAATATGTTGCTAAAATATGACAAATGAGCTAAATGTATGCTGATTACCATAAATCTTACTCAAATGCAAGATGGTAAAGCCGGGAGCATTTTTCCATCAGGTTAATCTTTAAAAAGACATCAAATGGTAGTCAGGAAATTAAGAATCGTTTCTTCTGTTAATATAAGTGAATTTAAGGCATAAATTGATTTGAAAATGAGTTAATTGATTCATAAGGATGAACAAAAAACAATTGCAAAAAAAACGCCATACCTTATCAACACAATGAACATTGCATTCATCTGCTGTATAAAGTATTGCATCCTGATATAATCAGTTAAAACAGCAATGATCATTTCAATTTGCATGAGAATCACAACCTGAAAACTGGTATCGGTTTCAGATGTAATAGAAAATAACATAATAGTTGCATGTGCTCAGCGACAAAGTCTATGACTGTAAGTTGAAAAACATATTAGGCATGAATTTAAATGCCTAGTTTTCATCATCCACGAGCAAACCTCGGTGAACATGAAGTTGGAATTAATATCTTTTAATCAGATCTGTGCATTCAATTAATTACAGTCTATGATCATTGAACCCTTATATATATCTGATTAGAAAGAACATTCCTGAAGAAGAAATTTCAAAATCCGTTTTGAGTACATACTCACTCCAATCTTTGGTACAATAGTTGTTGGTTCGCCTTCCTGGAAGTGAAAAAGACCACCTTTAAAGTCTTCATTAAAGTTGTTTAGATAGCATACAGCCTGCACAGCCTCAATGAATACACAATTACAAACTTTTATCATGTCTGCTATAGTTGACCTAGCAATAATAGACCTCCAATAACAGCTATTATTTGAAAAATAATGAGGCTATAAAGCAGAAGTATAACAATTCCAAGAAATCCGTTGAAGAGAAGAGTAATTCAACCATACCAAGGGACAAAATTCAATGCAGCATGAGCATTAAATAATAAGCCTCCACTGCTCTTGTATATTTTCATGAAATGCATTTTATTAAGCACTATTGGAAAAATATGATGCGAAACAATTGATCAGATTAGTGAAAATGGCAGGCTTTAGACCTCAACCCCTGTATTGGCAGTTCGTCCCAATGTTTATAACCATTTCCATGTCTAACCTCAAAAGTTGATTTTGTACAATTCTGTTGTATTCTTGGATGCTCAGATTTTTCTGATATAGAGACTATGCTAGGTGTATGCCTGAAAAGATATGGACTTATGTTGGGGTACCATTGCGTTCATGAGCAGAAGGATTTGATGTACTTCCAAAAATACAAATAAAACAATTGGACGGAGTACAAACATGTCAAACACCAGAAGTAATGACTCCCAATAGAAACCTTAGAAAACTGGACTCTAATGAGAGGCATTTTCAACCAGCCTTAACCAATTATGCTCACAAAAATTATTAATTATAGTTTCGCAAAACATTAGATTTTCACTCTTAAAAACCTGTGTGAAAGCAGCCAAAAATTAATTTACGGTTTTGAAATGAAAAGTAGATGCAATCCCTCTATGCATCATAATCGTACAAATTGTATAGATACACTAGATCATTTATCTTGTAAACATTTTTTCACTCAGAACTCAATAATGTTTGACAAACCATCCCATTACTAGGATGACCAACAAAGGCGCATAGTATAATGACATTCAACAATCAACTAAAAAATGGTAAACTAGTTGGATAAATCTACAACTTACAACTAATAAAATAAAGCCATAATGTAGCTAGTCTAGTAGATGTTTCATACAATAGAGGGTAGAAACAACTAGTTGTGAATTTAAACTCAGAATTTTCTACAATTCATCCAAGAGCAGTGCGAAAGTCTTGTTTGGCTCTATAACTCGAGTTGAGAAGAATATTATTTCTTGCTTATAATCAACTAAAGCATGTTGTGCACCCATGCATGACTTACTTTACCAACAATCAAGCATAAGGTCTCGTTCATCTAATGTTTGCATCTCGTGATCAAGGCATATTATCTAAAGCCATAAGATAGCTAAAGAAAATTTAAACAATAAACTATAAACAGTAATTTATTTGGGTATAGCTACAGCTTGCAAGTCATAAGTTAAATCCATAAGGCAGCTATTCTAGTAGATGTCCCATGCAATAGCTTGATGCTTGGAAGCACCTAGCTGTAAGCCAAACCGAGTACTTTCTACAATTTATCCAAAAACCTGTCTGGAAATTAAGTTTGGTTCTCTATAAGGAAACAGGTAGAATGTTACAGTTGCTCATAATCAGTTAAACATGCTGTGAACCAATGCTCAATTTACTTTACCAACATTCGTGTATTAGATCTCGTCCATCTGATTTTGGCATTCATGAAAAAGGCATTTTAGGAGCTTTGTGCAGCATTAGCACTTTGCTTTGATGGTTCCGGACTTTTCTTGAGCTCAAATCTCCTCAATTAAATTATTAAACTAGTTTTTTTGTGAAAATGGGGAGTGTAAATACCAACTACCGTAGTGAGTGTACCGGGAAGCAATCCTTTTATACACGGTGCATGATAATACAGTGATTTCTGTGTCTATATTCTAAGCTCTAAATGTCAGAATTCATTGGATACCCCTACTATTTGCTTGGAAAACATATACAAACTATTTCAAAATGGGGGCCTAAATTTGAAAACGGAAGCCATGTGTGGTACTAATTAAAAATGGGACACCCTTACTAATTCCTTGGAAAGCATCTAGATACTATTTACTTTTAGAAATGGGCACGTAAATTTGAAAATGGACGCCATGTGTAGGCAGAGTAGACTAAGATATTAAGCAATTGACTTCACATTCAGAATTTTATCTATTCTTGAGATTGCATGAGCAAATTCAGCTTAGTGGTGTGGTTGTCAGATTATTGTTGAAGCACTAGACATTACCATTTAATATATTGGTCAGTTAGATCCCGAATCAACAGTAATGACTACTGTTGGTTGTAATGCTTGAGAACCAACAGTAACACATAAAGATTCAACAATATATGGCAATACCGCTAGGCAAAAATTAGCTCATCCTATTGGGCTGATGTAGCCTCAAAATGGGTGTAATGATCACCAATAAATCAAGAGTCTTGTATCTCCAAGATTCACAACGTAACAAGTACAGCATTTGAAGATGTATTTACATATTTCTCTAGATATTTTGGACCTTTCTAGGAGGGTAGATCAAGATAAGGTGGTGAAAACCAAAGGATTGGGGTATAGCTGGTGTTTTTCTTTCTTATAACACGTGATATGTTACCACCATAAGCAAAAACATTATCATCGAATCCTAGACATTACTACCACCAGTAACGTAGAAGTGGTAGTGATGTAAAAAAAGAGGCTCAAACACTAGCAATTGAAGGTAATGTCAATGGGCGCAATGGCAAGACCAATTGCAATGACTTTGTAGACTAATTAACTAACATTTCCCTCCATTTCAATCAATTAACGACACTTCATTAATTAACTAGCCTTTACCCCATTCCGGATGCCAATTAATGACACTTCGTTAGTTATAATCCTCTTTCAATCAATTAATTAACTATTATTAGTTAATTAAGCCTTTTTAACCTTGTATTTAATCAATAAACCTTCTTATTGGTTAAATCCCCCTTTTAAATCATCTAAATCATACCTATTTCCCTTTAAATCGTCTCCAAATAGCTTTTTCTAAGCTTATCCTAGCCTATTAATTAATCCTAGTTGATTAATTAAATCATCTCCAACTCCCATGAGTTGTTAATCACTTGTTAAATCTTCTAATCAAGATTATCCTTTCTAATTCTACTTTATCCTTTATCCCACATGCACTAGTTTGCAAGCTTCTCCCAAATTGGAAAGCTATATAAAGGACCCTCCTCCTTCCTTCTCACCTTACACCACACTTTTGCTAGTGATTACTATAGGCATATGATAAAGGCATTCTCCATTGTTGGAATAGCTTCTTCATCTTTGCATCCATTCTTCTCATAGTTGAGTAGTAAAGGAAGATCCAAACATGGCCTTGTAAGCCATTTTGGTGAGATGCTTTCCTCTTGGAGAAAACATAGAAATTGATTTCTCATGATCTAAATAGGTTCTAATAGTTCAGATACAATCATACATTTCAAGAGTAGGAATGGTTTAGCATTAGATGTTTCATTCATGTTTATGCATTAGAAATAGTTATTTCCTTTAAGCTTTATCATGATGTTAATAGTAGATTAACTTTGTTATTGAACTACTTGGTGTTAGTTTCATTCAATTAGCTTAGTTAGTTTAACATGCATACATTTGGCACACCCGGTGGGACACCCCATTGTCTCACACACATTAATTTATTTTTGTAGTTAAGTTTCAATTTTGCATACTAACCCTCTTTTTAGCATTATTGATATAATCTTGTGTTTCTTAACTAGTTTTGTTGAGTTTGCATGTTTTAGTGCTCTTTGTAGGTATAAAGGAGGTGAGGTGCTGTCAAAATTGAATCTTGATTGAAAAATATTTGAGATTTTTCATGTTTTCATTTTTTGAGCTTCAAAATTTTATCATTTTTTTTTGAATTTGTTGACAATGTTAAGTTTTTAGATATTAAATTTTGATAGTGTTGAATCTTCTTTGCATGTGAGGTAGTGTTGTGATAGTTTTGAAGTCTAAATTTTACATGCAAGGCCTAAGTGAGCATGTAGGTTAGATTGCTGTTGAGTCAAAATTGAGATGCTTGCTGTGAGAAAAATTCAAGATTTCTTCATGTTTTCATTTTTAGAGCTTCATTGTTCATCATTCTACAAGCTAGTTTTTTCAATTTGTTAAAATCTTAAGTTTTTGAACATGTAGGTTAGTGTTTGATAGTGTTTCTTCTTTTCTATGATATTAATGAGATGGGTTGCTGTCAAAATTGAATCTGAGTGTAGGAAAAATTTGATCTTTTTGCATATTTTGACATTAGCTTGGACTATTTTGAGTACAGATTAAGTGCACACCCGTGAGTATAAGAGCATATGCGTAACCCATCTTCCGGAGGCCATAAATTTTTCTCCCAAACTCGAAATGAATCCATTTTTTTGCGACGGTTTGAAGTGAACTATGCAATGGAAACATAAATTTGGGGTTTAGACTTATAAAAATTTAGGGTTTTCATTTATTATAAAACTGGTCATTTTCTTGCATGTTAGATTCATTTTTTTTCGACACTACGTATGCTAGCTTGCGCTAATGTTTCTGTGTTAGCAATTTTTGGCTCAGAATTTCAATGGTTTCTTTTGCATGAGTGATCTTGATTTTTGGATGATTTATTGTCATTTTACAGTTTTCATGGAAAAACTAATCATTTGAGGTTTTTACAAAATCAGTTTTCTAACATGTTTACATGCTTTAATGAATGTTGTATTTTTCCATTTTATGCTTGAGTTAGATCAAAGTTTGTGTATGCTCTTCTCTTGCACCTTTTGGTGATCTTGAGAATCAAAAGCAAACTTTGTCTTTCATTTTCTAACATTTGGATTAACTTTGGAAACTTCATTATTTATTTTTTGTTTTAAGGGAATGAATTGTTTATAAAACATTTTTATGGTTCTTTGATTTAGAGTTTTCCTTTAATATTTGGTTGGGTTAATTGTTGTCTATGTTCTTCTCTTGCATCTTTGGACGATCTTGAGAATCAGAAACAACTTTTGATCCTCTTTCAAATATTGTGGGAAAACTACTAATCTTTGAGTGTAGGACCTATATACGCTTGTCAAAGAATCAAGGATCTAAACAAATACTAACTACAAGTGTGTTGCAGGTTGTTAATGGTGTGCTAAACCACATTTTAATTCAAAAGATTAAAAAACACACCATTTATTCAAAACATTGTATTTGCAGGTTCAATAAGGGTTAAAACCCATCCGCTTTAAACTGTGGGAAGTATCTTGGCATAAGCCATAAAACTCATTATGAGGATTACCACAGAAACCCCAAAGTAGTCCACACCTTGAGAGAACTGGTGGATGAAATGGGAAGTGCCCCACTACCTACTTGACTAATAAAAACCCATGAGGAAAAGTTTCAAGTTACCCGTATGAGGCCTCTATCATTAATTTGATTGTGGGGTAATGGTCCATTGTCTAGGATTTATTCTAGAAATGTGTACCTCTCTTAGGTAAGAATTGGCAAGTTTGTGAACAAAATCCTAGGAAACCATTTGGCATTGGGGCCAACTTGACTTTATCCATCGTGTTCTAAAGAGCTCTCACAAAGCAACGAATTTTTCGGAGTCAAAACCTTGTTATTTGAACAAGGGGAGAGTCCATTAAAGTTGGAGCCACATGACATTCATCACGAAACTTACAAGGCATCACTTTGTCTTAGTTTCTACCTTGTTTCTTTTAAACAAGGTGAAACTCTGCCAAAGTTAGGCTAAGTATTTTTCATCACCACTTGTTCTATCTCCTTTGTTCTCTTGTTGCCCTTTTGGGACAAAAGAGAGCATACATACGTGGAACTGCCAAAAATAATCGTGTCCACCACTTTTGTAGTCACTTACATGACCATGTCGCGGCAGGAATGTAAGTGTTGAAAGTGTGTTGGTACGACTTCATGTTTTGGTAAACCTTGTCTTGATACCCACGTCAAGACTATCTCATTGTAGTTAGGTTGTCTCATCATTGATTTCCCCTTGAGTTGTTACGTTGCTCACATCATATCACTACAATTTTGATACTTACATCTTGTTTTCTTTGTAAAACTTGATTTAAGTTTCTAAATTGTGTTGTTACACTGCTCACATAATATCTTCTTGTTATACCTAGACCTTGTTTTTATCCAAATATTGCCTTGAGTTTTGAAAAGTGTTGTCATTACGTTGTTTGCATCATGTCAATACCATTTTGATACTAATATCTTGTTTTTCCTAAAAGCTTGATTAACGTATCCAAGTTGTATTGTTGTGTTGCTCGCATTTGTAGCCTCCATTTTCAAAACTTGGACTTTGTTTTTATTTAAACTCGTTTGAGTATACCTTGAATCGAAATCACTTCAACACCATTTTAATACTTAAGTCTTGTTTATCCCAAACTTGATTTAAGTATTGACATTGTGTTGTCATTGTTAAACCAAACCATCTTTGAGACATAGGGAGTAGATAATTTTTGTGATTAGATCCTTGTTTAGAACTTGCTTGATTTGTCCTTGGTACTTCTCATCATACGTTTCATATCCTTGGATTATTCTTTGATTCCTTGATTCATTTTCCCGTGATTCTTTGGATTCTTTTCCTTAGTTATTTGACATTCATTGTGACACTTGCAGTTGTCACGCTGCATGGTTTTGCCTAGGTTCATTGTAGTACTTGTACACATTTTTCAAACCTTAGCAAAAAAAATTCCTATCAAGAAACTTTTGAGACAATTTGAACATTGGAAAAGTTTCCTTTGCAGCCATTATGTTGCTAAATTTTGATCAACCATTTTGACATTTACACTTGCAACTTGTTGTCCAAACCTTGTTGGATTGTCAAAATTGTGTCATCAATATGTTTGTTTTCCTTAGATCCCCTTTGGAAAATCACATGAGCATCCCCATATTTGTAAAATGTCTAGTTGGTTGTCGTTATGCTCGAATCACATGGAACTTCCTTCCATTTGAAGGAGTTCAATCATACACTATCTAGGTCTAGGCATTTGGTCCCAACAATGCCAACCATGACTGACTATCACATGGTTCCTCACACTTACGACAATAGGGAACCTAGGTTTAGGCATTCACATCAAAATATGCCCATCATGACTAAACCTCGATTGGTTCTTCACGCTAGAGAACCCGTTCAGTTACCCCTTTCCCCACCTTCATCTCATAGTCGGTGGTATGATTATGATGATTCTAATCCATGTTATTCTTTTGATTCCCCTCAGTCTCCTGATTATTCTAATCCAAACTATTATTCAGATTCCCCTCAGTCTCCTGAGCCTCATCCAATCAACTTTCTTCTAAGGAATAACCAGTCTCCTAAATGACATTTTCCTCCTCTAAGGATTTGTGTCACCACAAATTCTCCCCATCATTCCTCTAATTTGACTCTTGAGTCGTGGTCCTCCCTTTCTCCGTAGGACCCCCTTTATCAGTCACCTCAATGACGTCTTCCTCCTTTGAAGATCCATGTGACTCCAAGTTCCTCCAATCAAACATCTAATTCAACTCTTGAGTCACAATCCTACCTTTCTTCACCCCCTTTATCAGGACCCACTTTTCATCAGTCACCTCAACGACATCACAACTCTTCCCTCCAAATCCTGAAGATCCATGTGACTCAAAATTTCCTCTAAAGATCAACCCCTAATCATCCCAAGTTGACCCCTATGTCACAATCTACTGATTTTCTATGCGATCCTATTTGTCTACCTGCACTATGTCATCTTCTAGGAAAACCAATACCAACCTATTCCAAATCCACATCTTCTTCCACTCATGAGACATCCAAATCCAAATCTACTTCGTCTCTTGAGTCATCTTCTTCTATTAATCAAAATCCAATCCCTCTTCGGCCCTTGAGTCAATAATGGGGCTAATCCATGATGATCATTTCTAAATCGACCATCATCATATGTCATTCTAGAAACCATGTGCTAAGATATCTAAAGCACATTCAACACCTTTGTGGACCTCTTTCTTCATCAATCAACCTAAATCTACACTTGTTGACCTCTTTCTTCCAATCAACCTACTATCATCGACCAACAACATACCGATCGATTTATTTCAGAATGAAGAAGCAATCAGAGAATTCATGGGGCTACATGATGACATTCCTCTAGAGGATCATGAGCAAGGATTTTCTTTTGACCTTGATGCATTCATGTATTGTGGGGAAGAAGTTGATTCCTTTTTCAGAAAATAGAGGAAGATCCTAAGATCATCAAACTTGATCCTCCTCTTATTCTTCCATCTTCACATTCCCCATTACATGGAGAAATGCCTGGGTCTATCATTGATCCTTGGCCTATATTCTCATCACCCAACTATTCTTTACAAATCACAATTCCTCAATCACGATCTCTCATTGGGTCACCTCCTATGGTAGCCCATCATCTTCTTCTATATGTGGGCCACCTCCTAGTAGCCCATCTTATCTTCTATTTTGGGTCACCCCTCATCTTCTATACTTGGGTACCCCATTATCCTCTATTCTTGGGACACCTCCTAGTAGCCCTTCATCTTCTATACTTGGGCCACCTAGTATCCCTCCATCTTCTATCTATGGGACACCTCCTAGTAGCCCATCCATCTATCTCTCTGGTAGCCTATCTTATACTTGGGCCACATCCTAGTAGCCCTTCATCTTCTATCTATGGGACACCTCCTGGTAGCCCATTCTCTTCCATCCTTGGGCCACATCCTAGTAGCCCTTCATCTTCTATCTGTGGCTCACCTCCTGGTAGCCCATCCTCTTCAATCCTTGGACCATATCCTCTTCGTCCATCATATCATCCTTCTATCAACAATTGTGGCAAGCCCACCATCATCCCTAACATTCCTATCATCAATCCTAAACATCCACTTTCTTCTCCCACTTCTTGGGATCAACAAAATCATGCATTAGTTGGTATGAAACATAAACAGTTTCTTCATCAAGCTAAAATAAAAAAATCTGAAGAGCTCCAAAGCTCCAAGTCAAATCCAACACTCACAAATCTAAAAATCAAACACGATTCAAGAATGCACACCAACGCAACCATCAAGTATGGCACAAAGTGCAGAAACCTATGGATAGGGAACTCAAGATCCCACATACAAAATCCATGTTGAAAGATAAGTCACAGTCACTTATCGAATATGATCTCACCATGGTCATCGAGATTGGAGATAATATTACTCTTGATAAGAAAAAGCTCCTAGTCTCCCTTATTAAATAAATCACAAACATCGTTGTTGGATCTTATCACGCAGAGTGACATTTTTGGTCCCAACTTCCCAATCATTCATCTTCATCATCTTCTCCCTTCACAGGTTTTCCCTTCGCAAAAACTTCAAAAATACTAAAAAAAAGAGAAAAACATTAAAACATTACAACAAAAAAAAATCAAAGGTACAAAGATCAAACATTGCAATCAGGTATTGCATACACATGGATGTTCTTTCTTCCCTTTCTTTCCATTCCTCTGCAAGTCATCCACCATTTTCATCCCTTCGATGATATTTTGGTTAGTCTATTCACACTCATTTTGTGACATTTATCTCTATAGTATCCATTTGACCTTGGTCTTTCATCACCTTGGTAAATTAAAGAACGACTGACCTCTTAGAGATCCTATCACTATCTACATCTAATAAACTTGTTGCGAAGAACTTTTGGACGTATTTGTTGACACTAGCCAATGTTGTCATCGCAATCACTTCCACATCCTTCCATCAAGCCATATGTGGGTCTTAACCCCTTATCAAGACAATCAAGATAGCTGAAATAATTTTCAAAAAAAAAATCAATCAAAAAATCAAAAATAAAAAGAAAAGAAATATATAACTCTCTTGGGGTATTTCCAGTATCTCTATCGGGGCTATGGATGCCTGGCTGGAAGTAGAGAAATGTTGTGACTAGAATCAAATACATCTCCGTCGGGGCTATGGATGTCTGGCTAGGCAGCAGAGCAATGTACGGCTCTCCTTCCACCCTCCATTCACAAATCACCTTTCAAAATAAATCATTCCTACACATTGGCTAGTGTGTCTTCACTTATTGTCTATCAAATCTTCACTACAAGAGGTAATTAATTTCCACATGCACACACTGGATCTCGATGAGAAAACATGATTAGTATGTTACCAAGTGTTGTTTGGACCTTGTTCAGACTCTTACTTTAGTCTGTATCTTGTCTCATGATTTGTGCCTTTGGCTAATCACTTTTTCATCACGAGTCTTCTAGCTACATTTTCCATATCCTTTCATAGCATTCATTGTTCTTCTATTTTTTTCAGAACATCCATGTGTATAAGATTTCCTTTTTACCATGTTTGAGGGAAAATTTGTCCCTTATTTCAATAAAAAATATTGTCCTTCTTTATATCTTATGTTTCTTGGTCATCTTGCACTGGGGCATTCTCGTTCCTTCCTAACACTTCATTGGTTTGATTTCATCATCACGTTGAACCTATCCGTCTTGGCCTTGATTTGTCTTATCTTCTTCTTGTATATACATGTGGGATTTGCCCTTGTAAATTTTCACCTCTCATTGGGGGCATCCTTGCATCTTCGTTTTCCTATACATAGCTTCAAGAAACTTTCAAAAAACGAAAAGAAAAAATTCACAAAATCCTAGAAAATCCTAAAAAAGATTGGTAAAATTCAAAAAATCCAAAAAATTGGTAAAATTTTCAAAAATGTAAAAAAGTGGTAAAAATAATTCACTTAGCTGAATAATTTACAAGACACAATGTCCTTGAACATGGAACATTATCCTACAAAACATCTTTCTTTAAATGCTCGCATGTTCTTGTCACATGACATGTGGATCATTTTGATCTACCCTCCATTAACAAAGTTGGTTTTCTTGCTATGTTTGTATTCCCTTGCACAAGCAATTGTTTGGGGCAGTTTCATAGTGCACGATTGCTTTTTCATGGGACTTCTACGTCCTCCATTTATTCACCTTGCATGTATCCTTGTTTAGGGCTCCATTTTTAACCCTTGTCGTTAACTCAAACATTTGGGAACTGAAGCTCGATAACAAAAACATTGGTACAATTATCTTAAACGTTGTTTGTTTATGTTTGTTTATACTTGTTTCTTTGTTGGTTTGCTTGTTTACTTTCTCGTATAGCATTACGTTATGTATGTTGCTTTGAGTCAGTCCTTGCATGTATATATTTAATAAAGAGCCGGTGACGTAGATCATAAAACAAAATAATGAAACAAAGTTGTTCCTAAGCCAGTTGATATGCTTGTTATCTCTATTTTTCTTCATCTCCACTTTTCTTCATTACCATTTCCTACTATCACACATTTTCTTCAGAACCACATGAGGAAATAGGGATTATATTTATCCCCCCCTTCCCACCCTTGTTTCTTCCATCCATTAAAACATCCCTCCAGATCATCTCTAATTAGCTTTCTAAGCTTATCCTAGCCTATTAATTAATCCTAGTTGATTAATTAAATCATCTCCAACTCCCATGAGTTGTTAATCACTTGTTAATTCCTCTAATAAAAGTTTACCCTTTCTAATTCTCCTTTATCCTTTATCCCACGTGCACTAGTTTGCAAGCTTCTCCCAAATTGGAAAGCTATATAAAGGACCCTCCTACCTTCCTTCACACCTACACCACACTTTTGTTTGTGATTACTATAGGCATATGATAAAGGAATTTTGAATTGTTGGAATAGCTTCTTCATCTTTGCATCCATTCTCTCATAGTTGAGTAGTAAGGGAAGATCCAAACATGGCCTTGTAGCCATTTCTTGGTGAGATCTTTTCCTCACTTTGGAGACAAACATACAATTTGATTGCTCGTGATCTAAATAGGCTCATACTTAGTAGCAATCATACATTACAAGAGTAGGAATGGTTTAGCATTAGATGTTTCATCCATGTTTATGCATTAGAATAGTTATTTCCTTTAAGCTTTTATCTTGATGTTAATTGTAGATTAGCTTTGTTATTGAGACTACTTGGTGTTAGTTTCATTCAATTAGCTTAGTTAGTTTAGTATGCATACAGACTCAAAGAAGACCCAAGTGACAAGGGTGGGTTGCGGCTAAACAGAGTAAAGGCAAAAACAAGTAATAGCCAAGTGATGATGACATGTGGGACCACTATTGGCGGACGAAACTAGACTTTCTCTAAAGATAGGAGTTGTGAGAACATGTTACCTTATTCCTTCAAGATTGATTAACTCCACAAAGAAATGTAATAAAGGTGTAACAATAATGGAAAAAGAGAGGATAGCACAAGAGAATGCAAGATGTGAATGGTCAACACAATGTACCAAATTAATACTAGAGCATCATAAATCAAGATGATCTATTTTGGGTACAACCCTCGTCTATTTATAAAATTAGTTAAGTTACCTAACCTTGGATGGTTAGTGCAAACTTTGGCCTCCTAATATACATAAAGGTAGCCCACGATAATTCTAGCACACCAAGGTGGGCCTAAATAAACTTGGATCCCAAGTTACCCCTGACTGGTAAACAACTAGGTCTAATAAAGAATAATCCCAAGGAACATCACAATCTGGTGTTTCAAGGTGATCTGGATTTGATTGGTAATTTAGTGGACAACACAATAAATTGCTAAATTTAAAAGTGCTAAAATCAAAATGAAATTGAAGAAAATAATACCAAAAAAGAAATTAAAAAAACAATATTACAATGTAAACAAGAGCTTTACTGATATGAAATACATGTGTAGTTACATCTACAAAGAAACGTCTTGCTAAGAAACTACTTTGATTTTTATATTTGGATGAAAATTCCTTTATACCTGATTTCTGGGACAAATGAAAAGCCATGTGACAAGTATTCCATTTGGAATTGAGAGGACATGTCATGACATGAATCTCATCAAAACGCTAAGTTGTGGTTTTCAAAAAAATTGAAGCTTTCTGTACTTTTGTATTTTGCAATTTCAGGTCCATTCATAGCATTATTTTCAAGGTCAAACTTTGCCAGCCAAAATGTATGCCTCCAACAACCACGTTGTTGGTTGCAGAGCATAACCTGTGATTTCCAATGCATTTTTTTGTTTCCAATTCCAATTAACAATGGAGTTACCCAACAAGTAAACCTACTAGTTTTTCAGTATTTTTCCTAAATTTGGGCCCAGACTGCCATGTGGAATAATTGTTCCCCCTTGAGAACTAAAGGGCCATATTGCTTGAAGCTTTTTGACCAAAAGTGAGAATTTTTGTTGAATTTGGTAGTGAAACGCTTCCCATAGTGAACAAAATGACCTGTCTTGACAATCGAGTAGAATTTGTTGATTTTGGACATTTAATTCTGCAACAACTATCTGACATGTTGTAGCTAGTATTGCAATATTCAGTTCTGTGATATTTAACTATTCAGCAACATGATTAGTGTCTAAAAAAGGAGGGAAGTGAAGCTGGAGAAGTTACAGACTGAAAACATGGTGCAAACTAAGAAGGTTGAGTTCTAAGACATTTCCCCTAGGTTCTTGGGTATGGTGCACAACCTGTATCTGAGAATTTTGAGTTTCTTGTTTGTCCCTTTTAGTCGTCTTTCTACAAAAGTAACTTGATATTGATGCTGTTGATTGCAATGGATGTGATGTTGCTTGTACATGGCACTAGTCTTTGCAGAATGTCATGTACCTGCTGGTGAATCTATTCAATGCGTTCCACAAACTTTCCTACGTTGTTTGATTCTTTTTTGGAATGGGTAGCATTTTCTACAGAGGCCGAAAGCAAGGCTACATCAAATGGGGCCAGTGGTTGAAACCTGAAACACGCATAAAAGGGGTTGTGTCCAGTCAAGCTATGGAAGGCTTAGTTGCAATTGCATTGAAACAGAATGTATGGCATCCTCTCGTCCCATGTGCAAGGATGTTTTACATGGTACATTCTAAGGAGGTGTACAATTATGGATTTGACTACCTCTGTCTGTCCATATGTTTGTTGATGAAAGGAATTCATTTTTGGTCAATTTCTTATCCATCATGGACTGGAGAGTGCACCCAAAGATACTCAGACTTGCTATCCTTGTATGACACAATTTTGTACATGCTCAAAGAAGAGTTTGACAGTGCCTTCAGTTGAGATGCCTTTCTTGTAGGGGTGTCAAAATTATTATCTCAGAGAATGTCAACTACCACATAAACACAATCTTGACCATTCTTTGTTGTAGACAGTCCTCAAATAAGATCCTTGGAGACTAACTCTCGATGTTCATCAGGCATCGACAGTGGGATGTGTGATTCATGCTCAATTATTTCCTTTGCAATGGCACATATGGTGCATAACAGGCTGTATCTACTAACATCACTGCATATCTTTGGCCAATTACAGTGATTTTGTGGTACTGCCAGTCTTCTCCACCATGAAGTTTCCTACCACCTAATTGTAATGTGTCTCCCAAACCATCTTATGATGTTCTCCTAATAAAATGCAAAGCTATCGCATATGACACAAAAGTTCTTCCTACGGATGAAAGTCAGAAATTTGTTTACCTAAAACCAATGCCTGATATTTGTCTGGGGCCAACTCGATGCCTCGTGTCTGCAGGAGTCGAGGATTGTTGTCAGTCCTATGATGGGAAGTTGAATCAAACAGTCAGCAACTCAATTGGTGCTTCCCTTTTGTGCATACTATTGAGATGGAATTATCACAGGTAGGTGGATCACTTTTGATGGCAGTCGTTCCGGAATTCGCTTTGGTCCAGCATGAATTTAAGAGGTTTGTGATGTGTAAATGATGGTCTATTTTCCTAGAATGTAGTGCTTCCATTGTTGATAGGCTTGGACAATGGCATGGAGCTGTCTATCATATGTCAAATATCTGTAATTCCTGTCAGTGAATGTCACCATGATAGGACACCTTGTGCCCGTGTTGGGTGAGGACATTACCAAGTGCATACTTTAAAGCATTCGTCTCAATCTGAAATGAATACCATAGATCCAAAATAATGAGAACTTATAAGTTATGTTGAGCATAGTCAAAACTTCAACTCATCAAATGACTTTCTATTGTGTCGCAGTCCATATGAACTCTGCCTCCACTCCTTTTATCACCTGAATCAGAGGCCTTGCAATGTGAGAGAATACCAACAGGAATCTGCAAGTTGTGAAGCTCTCTAAGGGTCCTCATTGTCGGCCAATCTCAACTTACTTGAATCTTTTTTGGATCCATGTCCACTCCATCCCCTTCAACCATGTAGCTGAGATATTAGATCCTTTGCATGTCAAACAAACATTTGAACAAATTTGTATATAGCTTGCATCAACAAAAGGTGTACAGCACCTGTTGAACAAGCCCAAGATGCTCCACTCATATTCTACTGAGAATATATTACAAGAAAACTGCGAAGGAATCTATAAAGGGTTAGAGAACACCATTTATCATTCTCATGAGCATTGGTCAAACTGAACAACACTACCAATCACTAGAATAATGCTTTCTTCGCATTGAACATTGCCTACCACACATTTTTTGGCTTAATTGGCACCTGGTGATTGTCCGACTTCAGATCAATTTTGGTGATATATATTGCACCTCTGAGTTGATCCAACAAATCACCAATCTAGGCATTTGGGCGCCTATTTTTCACAATGAGTTTGATCAGTGTTTTGCAGTCAATACAGAGTTCCACGTCCTATCTTTCTCCCATAGTAGCACAGCCGAGCTACCACGTGATGATGCACTTGGTCAGATGTTATCCTTCTATATCAGTTCCTAAATTTGGTTTGGTTGTCATTCGCCAGAACACGGCCTTTGTACCTTTGTACAGGGGGGCCACATTTGGCATAGGGGTGCTAGGGATCAACCCTATTGAGTGCTTATCTGACAGTATATGGGAACTTCTGTGGGCATTGTGAAGATGTCTCTATATACTCTACTATCATCTGATTCATTTTTCTTTGCTGCACCATCTGAAAGTTTGCAGGAGTCTTTGCAACCACAATGATATTGTCCTCTTGGGGTTTGATCGCAAACAGCACAAACTTTCCGATCTGATCAGTCACCTTTATAGTTATACACTGCTTCGAAAAGATCAAAAAGATTTTGGTAGCAAGACCTACTTTTGGTATTCAGTAGATAAGATCTCAGAGTGGTGATGAGACTCCGGGCCTTGACTTGTGGACCCACTTCTAGATGTAAGTTCTAAGTAGAACATTGCAAGCTAGGGCACTTCATCATAAAACAACTTGATTGCGTACTGGAAATTGCACTACTGACTAACACATATGCCACTGCCTTGATTCAACCAATTGACAGTGTATGGTTGAGGCTGAGATATAGTTGGCAGAATGAAACTCCTAGGAATGTCTACCAGAATGACTCTGACCGATCGTCCAGCACGAAGTGTAGAGTTGTACCCTTCAACCATTTTTGTGAGTAGAAAAGGTGCTATTGCTCATCTTACTCTACAGGAGAAAATTGGTGGAATAGGGTTTTGTATCCATGATTTGCTTCCCTTTGTCCAACATAGGTGGTGGTATTGGTACTAGTTTTGGGGTTATGGTTGAAGTCTGCACCTTGGCCAACAGTGTTTGTCTAGCATGAAATTCTTTGTCCAAGTGCCACTTGCTCTAGTGCTAAATCACAAGGTTAGAGTTCGAGTTCAAGTTTGACAAGGATGAGGTTCGGTTCAAATTCGCCAATGGAAAAAGTTCAAAAAATAAATTGGCATTAAGTTTGAATGATAAAAAATTTAAAAATGTTAAAAGATATAAAATATAATATTCTAAATTATAATTATAATTTATAAAATGAAAATATAAGATTATAAAATTTACGAATATTTATTATTTTTCATAAACAGCAAAAACTATAAAATAAATGACAAAATAAAATTTATAAAACATTAAATATAATGAAACTTAAATATAAATGAAAAACATAATAATAAACAAATAAAAAACATTTGAACTATTAAAAAAATGTTAACACAAAATAATTAAATATCATTGATTAAATTTTAAAAACATCAGGATAAACATTAAAACAACATAAAACCTAACATAACAAAAAACATATAAATTAAATAAAGCTCAATTTAAAAATCATTAAAAAACACTTAAAGCTGGCAACCATCGACTCCTCCAGCCACATGACAAGTGTTCCCTCGAGAAGCTAAGAGGATCAGTTGCAACATGTATCTCATCAAAACACAAAATTTTGGTCTTCTAAATTTTTGGCAATTTTCTACAATTAATATTTTGCAATTTCAAGATCCTTCAAAGAGTTTTTCGGGGTCAAACTTTGTCATACAAAATGTACACATGTGGCTAACATTTTGGTGGTCGAAGAGCATGACCTTAGTCCATTATATAGTTGCAAATTCCAATCAATAGTGAAGGATTTGTGCCTAGGCAAGGTGTCCTATCCCTTAGCTTCCCAAGGTACACCCAAAACTAGTAACCAAAGGGGCCCAACAAGGCAGGTTTACATCATAAGAGTTATAAAATGTTTCATAGGTGCCCGACAAGGTGGGTTTACATCAAACATGAAAATATGCACTACCATGAATTATAAAATGTGCCATAGGTGTAATTACAAAGACTCAATAGAATAACTATATTCAGAAACAGACAAGATATTTATACATGTTTGTTCTCCTATAAATGAGGATTCAATAGCTATCACTACTTATTCTCACTCACACTTCCTAATGTCTAGATTAGTTGTTATTAAAACACTTACACACACACACACTAGTTACATTATTATAAATTAAACTAATACAACCTTGGACTATGTTGTACTAACCTTAGGAAATCTCCAACATTCCCCCTTAGTACAAACATAGTTCAAAGATAAAGGAACAGTATTGCACAAGAATTGGGACATACTCTAATTTCGAACAAACAACGATGCATGGGAACATATCCCCAATCCAACACGTGTAGTATGAATTAGGACTTCACTAAGTTCATACAAATTAGATCTTTGTAGTGGGAACGACCTCATTACAACTTTGATCAACGATAGGAACACACATTAATCGGAGATCATACAAACAAAAGTGGTTTTGGCCACACATGCTATCAAACTCTAGAACTGTGAACAAACATATATTGTTCACATCACAATCAACTGCGTTGAGCCTTACTGACCTTTATAGCATCAAATGAATAGGAACACACTCTCTATTCAACTCAAGTGTGGCATGGGCCTCCACTTTCGCTTTTGTTATGCTCCTCTGATTGGTTGGACCTCACTGAGGAGGAACATATCCACTAATGGGACTAAGTCCTCACTATGCCTTTAGTGGGTGTTGACCACCTTATTGAACCTCGCATTTGTAGCCATTGCATTTGATCACTGCCACTAGATCACGAACAATAATATGATAAACACTACACTAAACAACATCCATAGCTTTAATGGATTTAGTATAGGGTTTTTTGAATCATTTGTAGCCTAAGTACATCGTCATTGTCGCTAACGAATACAGCCCTTCAACTATGTTGTCTTTTTGGCACTTTGGTTTTATCGTTATAGAAAACTACCAATCTTTTTGTCAGCAACAAACTCGAGATTAATAACAAATGGCCTCCTTACTCCGTTTCCTCCATCCTAGTGTCAACTTGGCTCAAACAGCTAGATTAACTTGCATGTCATGCTTTTTTGAGCAAATTACCCCTTCTACACCCCACACAAGAATAGGCAAATATTTGACTATGACAACTTATAAACAACACACAAAATTAGTTTTTTTAAGACTACGACATAGAACGACTCTATTTGGACTAATGACACTATTATTGACTGATGAAACTGTTAAAATGACCGCTTATTATTCTATAGACCTTGTAGTACCCTAAATTTGGATTGAGCACTTGGCAATGGCACTTTTTGTACTTAATATATAATCCATTCACACATATTTGACCAAGTTCAGTCATCTTTCTTCTCTTCCCACACCCTCTAAACCACTAGTCGACAATCCTTCTCTAGTTCAACTTACCATAAATCATCTAATATGTCATTTATTGCTTGTACAAACTCCTCCATGTCTCAATCCTGGTTTTTGTCACTCCTAGGACAAGTTCATAGGTCATGGACAATTTACTATCCATTCTCCACACTCATCCTTTTGTTTCTCTAATGATCGTAATTTCAAATGTGTAACTTGGCTTGGTTGGCCTAGTTTAGGGTTAGTTAAGCAAGAAAACTAATGAAGTGTTATCTATAAATACAAACACACACTAATCTATTAAGGGCATATTGGATCTCTCTATAAACGTCAAACTTATAGCTAAAGTATTGGGCATTCCTTAGAGCACATTATCACAGCAACAAGCTAAAAAATATGATGTCCCTTAAGTGTTGCCCAAGATCACACATTGACCTAAATTTGAAGTATAATTGTATGCTGCCAAGTGTTATAGTTAAACCAATGGCTCATTCTCTATCATATATTATGTTGCATACCATCATAGGATTGGGAGAACTACATGTGGCTTGATCCCTCTTCAGAGTAGTGGTATGTAGGCAATGCTCATCACATTAGTAGGGGTGTGCTAAGGCGTCCAACCCAATCATGTTAATCCTTTTTTCAGGTCAAGGCACAAAAGCCAAGGGTGGATCAAAGAAGAAGACAATATTTGTTTTCATCGCGATCATCATAAGGTTTCAGATCCAAAAAGTAGAATATACAAACACAAGAAAACCTTGCACAAAAAGAAAAAACAGGCACAGAGATAAAGAACAGGTTGGTAGCTCTCCAGGACAATTTCAGCCACAGTACTATCCAGTAGCCCACGAACCTGTCCAGAGCACACTTCCAGGTTTTGATATTATTTTAGCACTTTAACAATGATCTTTTCCACCTTTATACATCATCTAAGAACTTTGTTTTAGCTTTTGTCTGCTTACCCTAACCCTAATTGCACTTTGTCAAATTGTGAGTAGCGTAACATATCAAAAATTCAATATTTACATAATTCTAGACTATTTTAAGACCGCTTTTATTAGTCTTGAATTATTCATATTTGTTTGAATTAGATTATGGGTAAAACTTGATTTCGCTATCACATTTTGGTGAAGCCCTTTATTGAACACACAAAACCTAGGGTTTCATTCTTCACCTTTACGGTTTCATACTCAAGTCTAAATATTCTGTAATATCCCCTTTTGGGATATTATCTAAATCTGCACTTTAATTAACTCAAATCAACTCTAGAAGGATTAGATCCTCTTAGTTCAACTTCAAATAACCCAATGTCAGTTTTAATACAACCCAAATGGAGTTGGAGTAAGCCAAAGTAGTGGGTTAGATGGGAGAACCAATTAGAAAACTAATCTTTTCCAGATCTAATTTTATAACAGCAGTTAATTAAAATTGCACCCGGAACAACTAAAACTTCAAAAATTAATAATTGCTTCAATACTTGGTCTTTTTGCGTGAAATAAAATGCACAATAAACTAGAAATCAAGGCCTTTCCAATGAACTATGAATCTGAGATCATTGAAACCACCTCAAAAACAGCCCCAGAAATATGATATCAAGTCGCTAGGGTTAAAATAAATTGCATAAATTATTATCAACTCTTTCTAACCTTCTAACACACTCAAAATAGCTGCCCAAAACTTGGAAAAATATGTCAATACGGATCAAGTTGCAGTTCTAGCTCAAAAGACACCAAAACATGCCAAAACAACCTCTCATGCAAGTCGTTATGGCTCTAATAATTGCAGCAATAACAACAGATCATAAAGCACTATTAAACCCTTCAACAATAATCAATAACATGCAGATTTCCTTCTCAAATAAATGTGCCAATCACAGAATGAATATATCAAACAACATTCACTAAATGAAAGCTTAGAAGGCCTTACACTCTCCACAATAACGGTGGTGTTGAAGAACACCTTTATAATGTGATCACATGGACATACATCCCTCTTCAAGCATGAAAATATTTTAATAAAAGCCTCAACATGCCCCAAAGGGGTCGCCACATCTCCTTATATAGCTTTGGCATTTCAAATCTCCAAGTTTCCCTCCTCTTTATGGCGCATTTCTTCATGTAAAAGGGTCACTTTTAATAATAGTCTCCTTTCCTGAAAAGTCAAACTCCAAATAGAATATTAATTCCCTCTTTATAATATTTAAAAATAAAACATAAGAGGAGAATTAATTATTTAATTTTAAAATAAAAGGAGTAATGAGATTTTCCCAATTTTTATCCTTTAATCCATGGGAAGAGTGGATTAAAGATCTCCAATATTTTTAATTAATTAATGTCCCAAAAGGGGGACATTACATATTCTAACTTTAGGGTTTTTATCCAAACCCTTTCTTGCTTATGTGACTTACAATGTAAAATGATGGATAATAGTGACGTAAATGCTTCTTCATTAGATGCTAATGTTGATAATACAAATAATCATACTCTGGATGTTAGTGTGCAAATGTTAGATGACCTTAGGCAATACATTTTATTGAATCCTAACCAAGTCTCGTTGCTTTATGCTGCCCAAAAAGCAATAGAGGCCCTTGCTTTAAAAGCTTAAGAGGCCCTTGCTTAAAAAGCTTCACGTGGGGAACCTCAAGTGGAACCATTGATTGATACAAATTCACTTTCTACAGGGTTTCTTTCCACATCAGAAGCTCAATCCAATATAGTTGTTGCCCATATGCCTACTTCTAGTCTTCAAACCATGAAGGCATCACAAGTTGCTCCCCAAGTTACCATGCCTATTCCTACACAACATATGGCACCTTCACAAACTGGTCTACTTCCTTCTGCTTGTTATCTTGAAGTAAGGTGCTAAAATGTTTTATACTACAAGTCCTATTGGTTTATTGGATAGTCAACTAGCTCTTGAGGTCCTCATTATCCCCTATCCATAGGTTTTTGTTTCACCTAAGATTTCTCCATATAATGGAAAGACTAATCGAAAACATCTTCGAGCTTTTGTTGCTTCATGCATGGATTATGTAAGAAATGACAAATTATTGATCAAACTCTTTCAATGAAGTCTTAAAGAATATGTGTTACATTGGTTTTACACTCTTCCATAAGCTTTGGATATTCATTCCAATCCTTAACCGACAGTTTTTTAGCTCATTTCTCTATCAACATCAACCAAAGGATTTCTTTTGCCCAAATTGTACAAGTCAAGCAAGGACGTTATGAGAACATTGTTGACTATGTTACAATAATAGCAATCGCACATGAGGTGTGCAATGTTAACGCCGAAAGCGAAATATTAGTGAGTGGAAAAGGAAACCAAAACAGACAACAAAATATTATGATATTTGGAGGAAAATGAAAAACTACAAAGTAGTGGAAACTGGAGTAGAAGAAAATATCTAGATTGCAGAAGAAGTGGGGCAGTTTGAAAGGGGAGGCTTGTTGGGGATTAAAAGGGGAGTGTTAAGGGTAGCGAAAGAAGTCGGGATTTATCTTGCATGCGTGATGGAAGAAGAGGTGTTGAGGACAATTTTTTCATAGCGGTTGAATGAAAAAGGGGGTTAAATTGGAAGGGCGGATAAGGAGGGAACTCTTGATAGAGCTGGGAAAGTAAACCCACCCCCAATGTCAGCAGTGGCTCTCCGTAAAGTAAGCCCTTGAGATTTGTGGATTGAAAATGCCCAAGCTATTTTAAGTGGTTATTGCCCCTGTGCACCTCTAGAAATTGGTGGAATTGGAACATGGGAAGGGTTGTCTGTATCCAATTGGGCCCCTGTGTATCGATCAAATTTGACAACGACGAATAAAGGAAAACCAGGCAAACGGAATGAATTGTCGTAAACAATCTCGAGGATTTAACCAGTAGCACCATTTACAAGACATGTTTCACCCCACCAATTTGAGGAGAGTATGACGTTTTGGTTGACGCAGGGAAGAAGTTTGTGTTGCAATTGATACATAATCAGCCTTTCCTGAGTCAGTATGCCCGGTGTTCAGAGAAATGAATACTCAAAGGTCATAAACTTAATTTGATTGTTGATTCAATTGTTCCTTTTACAAATAATTTTATTTTGAGTTATGACTCTCATAAAACAATAACAACATTAACGATTCTATATTTAACATTTAAACTTTATAAGACACACATTGACTTCGACTAAATGGCAAACATGAGAAACTTATCTAATATATCTACAAGCTATTATTAAATAATATTTTTTGACACACACACATGTATATATTTACACTAAGAAGATGATAAAATATCAATAAAACGAAGATCGCCTATTTGAGTTTATCAAGCTATAAAAATTAGACTAAAACTAAACACTACTTCGATCACCAATTTACATGAAACTAAAACCTATTAAAAATTACAAATAATGTTTCAACCAAGATTTAGAATGAAAACAAGTCACATTGAATGGACTTGTATATTACAGTGGCGAAGTCTTACATGGGTTGATTAATCGATGTCGAGATGAACACATACAATGCAAGTTTGTTAAAATAGAAGATTCAAGAAGGGTAACAAAAAAATATGGTTGCAACTGTTAGAGCTTCTATGGAGGTAGCAACCTGAGATGGAAAATAATAGATTTGAATCGAATTCAGGTGAACGTGTTGGTGAGTTCAAGAATTGATTTTACACAAGATTCGAGGTGGTAGGTAAGGAAAGCAATGCTAGCTTCGATACGTCCATAAAATCAAAACATAGACATTAATGCTGGTCTAATGCATATATTTGACACATAACCATATGTAGACTTCAATGATTACATGTTTGGTGATGACGCAAAGCAGTATAAGCTACTCAAACATAGATAAACCCAAAATCATATCAAGACAACTATTCTAAGCCAAGTGTGATTCATGCAAGATTACAAATACATGGCCTCCCAAGCTACTCATTTGCTATCAATATGTGTAGCTGTCAGGAAAATACACCATTTCTTTAATTTCTAGTTTGTTTTTCTTCTTTGCATCACTTTGACTGTTTTTCTTCTCCTTTTTCTTGCCCTCTTTTTAGCTTCCTCGCCTCTCCACCTCGAGCATCCTCTTCTTCGTTTTTTCCCACAATATGTGCATGCTCGAGTTTGCGGTGGAATTGGGATGTTCAGAAATCAAAAGCCTGGAGTTTGCCATTAAAAAGGCCTTTGATGCAACAGTGCTCAGGTAATTTGCTTTGTTGCTCACTCTTCAATGGTACCAACCCAAGATGGAAAATATGAGATTTAACTCTAGATTCAGGTGAACGTGTCGGCGAGTTAAGGAATTGATTTTACACATGATTCGAGGTGATAGGTAAGGAAACCAATACTAGCTTGGATAAGTCCATATAATCAAAACGTAGACACTAATGCTGGTCTAATGCATATATTTGTCACATAACCATATGTAGACTTCAATGATTACATGTTTGGTGATGACATAGAGCAGTATAAGCTACTCAAACATAGATAAACCCAAAATCATATCAACACACAACTATTATAAGCCAAGTGTGATTCATGCACGATTTCAAATACATGGCCCCTCAAGCTACTCAATTGCTATCAATATGCATAGCTACCGGAAACTACACGATTTCTTTAATTTCTTGTTTGTTTTTATTCTTTGCATCACCTTGAAGCTTTTTCTCCTCCTTTTTCTTGCCCTCCTTTTATCTGTCGCGCTGCTCCACCTCGAACGTATTGTTCTTCGTATCTCTTTCCACAATATGTGAATGTGTGGGCTTCGGGTGGATTTGGGATGTTCAAATGTCAGACGCCTGGAGCTCGCCATTAAACAAGCCTTGGATACGACAGTGCTTAGGTAATTTGCTTTGCTGCTCACTCTTCATTCCCTTTCCCTAAATTTATCTTTTTTTGCAGGTTCATCGCTCCTTTTGCCATCTGGAAAAGCATGAGAATTTTGGGTATGGGGTCCGAGGAGAAACTGAAAGCGTGCATGCAAACCATCAATGCATTTGCAATACAATCAGGTTATGTAATCGTTTCCCCTAACGGAATCCATGGGGAATTTTTTTCAGCCTGGAGCTCACCATTAAACAAGCCTTGGATGCGACAGTGCTCAAGTAATTTGCTTTGCTGCTCACTCTTCAATGGAGGTACCAACCCAAGATGGAAAATAATAGATTTAACTCTAGATTCAAGTGAACGTGTTGGCGAGTTAAGGAATTGATTTTACACATGATTCGAGGTGATAGGTAAGGAAACCAATGCTAGCTTGGATACGTCCATATAATCAAAACGTAAACACTAATGTTGGTCTAATGCATATTTGTCACAAAACCATATGAAGACTTCAATGATTGCATGGTTGGTGATGACGCGGAGTAGTATAAGCTACTCAAACATAGATAAACCCAAAATCATATCAACACAACTATTATAAGCCAAGTGTGATTCATGCATGATTTCAAATACATGGCCCCTCAAGCTACTCAATTGCTATGAATATGCGTAGCTGCAAGAAACTACACGATTTCTTTAATTTCTTGTTTGTTTTTATTCTTTGCATCACCTTGAAGCTTTTTCTCCTCCTTTTTCTTGCCCTCTTTTTATCTGTCGCGTTGCTCCACCTCGAACATATTCTTCTTCGTTTCTCTTTCCACAATATGTGAATGTTCGGGCTTCGGGTGGATTTGGGATGTTCAAAAGTCGGACGCCTAGAGCTCGCCATTAAACAAGCCTTGGATGCGACAGTGCTTAGGTAATTTGCTTTGTTGCTCACTCTTCATTCACTTTCCCTAAATTTATCTTTTTTCGCAGGTTCATCGCTCCTTTTGCCATCTAGAAAAGCATGAGAATTTTGGGCATGGGGTCCAAGGGAGAAACTGAAAGCCTACATGCAAACCATCAATGAATCAGCGTAATTGCATGCAAACCATGGGGAAATGCATACCATTACAATTTAGATTCACCTTTAAATCCTAACGTTATGTAATCGTCTTGAAAATAAAATTCATAGAAAGCTTAGATGTGCAAGTGAACTGTTGTCGAGCTCCATAAGGAATCGTCATGATTCCCATTACCATGGAGGTGATTTCAATTCCACATGACCGTCATGCTTCATACACCAAAACCAAGTTGAGTAAATGTTGAGCACATGGTGAATGCATATTTAGCTCCACAACTTAACCAAAAATATGAGTACATTCGATGCATTCTTGGCAAGGTACTAGATTTATTTCTTATTTCAAGATAGATTAACTATCGAAATCATATCAACGACAACATCCTAAAGCCAAGATGTGAGTTCATGCTTGGTGACTGATTCAAATTGTGCACTTATGGCCCCATCAAGCTTTGGGGTATAGAATAAAACCTTTCACGTATTAAAATTTAATTGGCTTGTTATAGATATCCTTAATCCTGCATCCTTTTTCTCGAATAGGAAAGACATCTTCGTTTCTCTTTCCACAATATGTGAATGTGCTCGGGTTTCGGGTGGATTTGGGATGTTCAGTCGGACTTCTGGAGCTCGCCATTAAATAGGCCTTGGATGCAACAGTGCTCAGGTAATTTGCTTTGTTTCTCATCTTCATTCAAAATTTGTTTTTTACAGGTTCATCGCCCCTTCTACCATCTAGAAAAGCATGAGAAACATGGGGTCCTGAAAGCGTCCATGCAAACCATCAATGCATTTACAATGCATAATCAAGTTGATGTAATCGTTGCCCCTGAATGTTGAGAGATTTTTGTAATATTTAAATCAAAGGAAGATGACATCGTTCATCTTTGAAAAGAACTTAGCTCAACAAGTGTCGTGAGTCGTCAAGCTCCTTCAAGTTGTGTAAGTCCTGAGTTCATTCCCAGAGTGCAATTGCCAAGACCCGTTCAAATGCATAAACCAACTCATAGGCCAGTATTTGTGGACTTAACACCTCCACCACCATTACTGACATCTTCGCCACAGTCAGTTGAGCAGCAACAATTAATCCAAGTATAAAATTCTCGAGCGGGTAAATGCAAAAAAAAATGGAGCGGAGCGTTCTGCATGTGCTAGCGTATTAAAATTTTAAGATATTTTAGATTTATCCTCATCGTCTACACCATTATCAATATTTTAAGTTTAATGTAGTTTAAGGGCATTCAATATAAATATTCCTTAGATTGATAAGGTATGAATCATATAGCTTTAAAATTGTAGGATATTTTAAATTTATCCTCATTGTCATGCCATTATCAATAGTTTAAGTTTTATGTACGAAATTTAGGATTTGCATAGTAAGGACATATTTTAAGGGAATTCAATATAAATATTCCTTAGATTGATAACATATGAATTGTATAGCTTCAAAAGTATATGTTGTTTGTTTCTCCATGTATTTAACAACAAAATAAAACTTCAACGGGAAAAAAGACTCGTGTCAAACAAACCCACCAACCAGGTTATGCGCTCTTCAAAACCCGGGGCAGAACATGGAGAGTGACACATCCTAAACGGCCTTTCAGACCTGTCATTTTCCTTGCATAACAATACAAGCACTTTATTTCAGATCCAAAGGCGTTAACCGACACTCGTCAATGCAAAATAATTTTAATGCATGAGTGACATTTGTTGCAAACTCAAACCGATATCTGGCCTTTTACACACAAGTGAAAGTTGTGTAGATACTAAACTTCTAATTTCTTAGATGCGAATGTGTTTCTTGAAAATCAACCATTTCTCAAAGTTGCTTAATACAAATTCAGGAGAGTTATTTGATAGGATTATGGTGTTGCTACTGCTTACAAGAGCAAGAATGTAAGTATAGTCTGCCTGCATTGATTATTCCACTTCGCACAAATGGTTATAATAGTAATTGCTAACATTTATGATACACCACATGAAATTTACGGTGCCGGCATTGATTGTGCTTTTAGAGTGGCAATGCGATTGCGACTGAGCGATTTTATATATTAATAAATCATGTTCATCGTAAACAACCACAACATTGTTGAATTAATTAGCTGTTGATAATAAATGTGGAATACTTTTCACATGGGGAAAAACTCACCATCAGAATAATTTCAAGTGTGTATTTTGTTCAACTGTGCACAACCTAAAGTTATGACAGGGTGGGTATGCATTGCAAATTCTAATACTTGGCCATTTTCATGAAAGTGAAATACATTGTTGAAATACTTACATTGAAGGTGATGTTTCATTTAATTTAATCCACACGAACGTACACTAAAGTAGGAAGTTTTTTTCATGATCATCAAACCAAGTGAACTTCCTGTCTTTTCAAAACCACAAATCTTTTGCAGCCGTGAAAATATTTACACGTGAGTGTTAGTGGTGCGATTACCGAGAAGAAAACTCGAACCGATGCAGACTTTGGCCAATCCCATCCCAACATAAAGCTGGCACCGAGAGGTGTGATAGCTATGGCAGGAATTTTTATTAAATATTCTAAAACCTCAAATAAAATTGTCCGCATGTCCTTTGTATTCCTCAAGGGAATTAGCATTTCTAAGCATAAATGCCTGCGAAGAAGAAAGTGATACAAATTACCTAAGTACATATGCCAGGAATGAAAGGGTTTTCTTTGGGTTAGAAAAGAGAGCGACCCAGACCCACCTTGTCGTGGTGTGCGAAGTGGTTGTTGGACATGGTGATGGTCGTGGAAGCTATGGTGGCGTGGAAGCCATGAGGCCATTGGCATAGCGGGAGATGGAGCAGTGGTCGACCCACACATGGCTTCCTTCGAAGATGGAGACGTCGTCAAAGTCACACATAATGGTTTCTGGAGATTAGAAAATTTGGTCTTCCGCCTCGCCGTCCCCATCCACCGAACAAACCCTGAAAGAAAAACAGAAAACCCTTAAATTAATCTTGCAGGGGAGACGGCTGTCATGGAGAGCTTCACTATAAAACAGCCAACAATAATTAAACAACTCTTACAAACAAATAACCGGCATTCTAACATGAGAAACTGAAAGTTGTTTTCCCTAGGACAGGCCTGTAAACATATTTGTTGTATATAAATTCTGTTCGGCTCTCGGATTTAATTAGGAAAGAGGTTCAGAAGGGAAGTCATTGAATGTCCGTTGCAAGAGGATACGAGAAGTCGCCTAGGGTTTTCCCATTTCTAGGGCTTTACCTTCAGATCCACGGCCCATAATTTGATTTTTTCCCCCAAAATTAAATACTTCAATGCCTTCATTGATCGTCTATCTGCCTAACACAACCATACGACGCACCATCATCAACTACGAAAAGCCTCCAAATATTGCATGCCACGTGAACAGCAGACGATGGTCCGTGCATCGTCGACCAATGGATCATGATTGTTGATGGTTTTGTCACTTGTCAGAAGGAGTCGAGCTTTCTACCAGAGAACACGCCTTTCGGCGTAATAAGACTATGTTGTCTCTAGGACAAAAGCACATTGATGAGGTTGTGTTACAAGGAGTTTTCATCGCTGGTCTAGTTCCACAACTTAAGAATAAGGTCGTGTTTTCTAATAACTCATCTTTTGAAGACATATGCAAACAATGAAGGTTTATGAGCTATAACTCATTGTAGCTAACATGCTTAAGTATGGCAATAATGCTTCCAAATCTACTAGAGCTAAGTTTTAAAGCAAACCATTATACAAGGCTAAGCTTGATGAAACAAAGAAGACTAATACAAAGACCATTAATTCAACATGACAGGTTGCACCTCTCGTGCTTTCTGCTCCTCCACAAAGACAATTTATACGTTTTGTAATCCTCCCTCCTTATGAAGTGTTACGAACGCTGCTTGAATGCAATCTTTTGGCTTTACCTCCACCTTTCGAAGTTCACAAGAGTAAGCCGCAACAATCAAAGTTTGATAGTAAGTGATATTGGGATTAATGTCAATGCACTACACATACAACAAATGCATGAAGTTACCACATAAGATTAGAGACCTTATTGATGACAACACTATTTCAAGAGAAGATTTTAACACACCTACAAATAATGCAGTTGCCCTACACAACTCACACCTCAAGGTATTACTGACCATTTACCTAATCACAATGATACTCAAAATACTCGAGAGCAATGAAGTATACATGACTTTTGTGCCTCCTCCCAAGTCTTGTGATACTGACTCTCACTCTATCATCATTGGCATGATTATGAATAGGCATCCACACCAATCTATGACTAAATTTGATGATTCAGATATTCCCGATGGTGACGATGCTTCTAATAAGCCCTTATTCATTTGTGCTCATATTGATGCACAACTGATACAAAGTGTTATGGTTGACAATGGATTTAGCAAAAATATATGTACACATTACTTAATAGCCTTGGTTGTTCATTATTTAAATGGTACAGTGGCTACTGTCAATGGCTTTGATGGGCAACCGCAAAACCTATTTGCGGGCATTGTATTACCTTTACAGTTTGGTCCTAAGAAGATAGTTACATGGGCTTTAGTGTTACCTTCCAATGATATAGTCAACATATTACTTGGACGTCCATGGACTCATGAGATGCAAGTTATTTCTTCAATTTCGCATAGATGTTTGAAGTATATACATGACAACAAAGTGATTACAATTCAAAATGTTCCCTATGAGTATCCTATTAAACCCATCACATTGCCTGTCACACCTATGCACCAACTTATATTAACAACTGCACCACTGCAACCTTCGACTTGTTAAGCCTTAGCCTCCATGTACAGTTGATTTTATTCCTTGACAAATTTCACAGCGGTCACTAATACCAACGATTCGAGATCAACCCTTGCCACCGTTACCTAGCCATACATGATGAACAATTGTCTTACAACAGCCTTGTGAGCATGTCCCACAAGGGACACCGATGCATTCTCCCGACATACAATGGAGGCCACAGGTTACTTTGACTGCTAGATTCCCAAGGCCTGTCCATGACCATACCAGTAGCAACTATGATTCAAATTATCACACAACATGTGATCATTTTATCTGATTTTGACAGTGATTCAGCTACTTCAACCACTTCTCACTCACAATGTGCGAGATTTGCACCTAATGATCTAGGACTTTCACATGTGCATCCATTTGATGGGATCATAAGATAGCACTCCTACAATTTTCTTGCTCGCGCTTGGCTATATAGGTTAACGTATATAGTTTCTTTGTCACATGTTTTCTTGTTTCAGCACCTTCTTGTGTTGACTATTATCTCCTAAATTCTTCTATCTTGACATCAATATGTTTCACTTGTTTACACAGTCATAATTCTTCAAGCACTTGAGTTTTGAATTGATTCAACTATGCTACTATAGACATCTATGCATTACCCGACAATGCAGCACATACATAGATTCAATGTGATTGTTGAGGGAATCATAGTTTACCTAAAACCCTCCCCCATTTTTCTATTTTGGCAACCTACGGCCCCTGGCATCTTGCATGTTTTATTCAAGTTTTATCTTATGTGTGCACTTACTCAAAAAAGACAAACAATCAAATATTTCAAAATGCAAAAACATTCAAATATTGCAAAAATCCAAAACCAAGACCTGTTTGTAATTTGATTTGTTGTTACATACTTTCAGACATTGTTAATTATCATGCTTTAACATTATACATATCTACTTCTTTATGCACTTACTTTTAACAGTATACAAGTTAACTACAGGACATACAAGCTAGACATTGCCATAGACACCCACACTCTTCGGAACTCTTTATCCCTACAACCAAGGGTGACCTCTTCTACATTGGGGGCATTCCTACAATGGGGGCATATCACACGAATGTTTTCAAGTTACATCTTTTGTTTGCTCTAATCCATAGGAAAATACAGAGCTACTTACAGGATGTCTTGCACTAACTTATACTTTCTGACACATGTTTTAATACAGGTATTGTATTGTGCTTTACTTGATGATGACATTGATTGCTTATATGTGCTAACATTGCTTGCTCCACGCTTATTATTTGTTGATATTGACTTTTTTTACACTATGTTGTTTGCTTACATGTGTTCTTGCATATTTCTATGCCATTTTTCGTGTTTGACTATATGATTCTTGTTTTCTCTATGCTTTTGTATGCACTATATGACTGTTGTTTGCTTTACGTGTCACAATGAACTATGTGATTATTGTTTGTTCTATGCTTCTATGTGTACTATATGACTCATGTTTGCCCTATGCTTCTCTAGATGATCAATGAGTATTGTTTACTATATGATTTCATGTATGTTATGTGATTCTTGTGTGCTCTATGCTTCAAGCGTGATTGTTAGTGATATCAGTATTGGTCAACACATCATGCCATCAACTTGTCATGTCGGTCGAGTTGTCAAGTTGGTTTAATGTCTTGTGACAGGGCCCACCATGTCACAGGGCGTCATGTCGTGTGCGTGTGTGTGAGTCGAAGGATCCTTCGTGTTGCGTCATGTTAGCTAGTATACTTATGTGACCTTCATTGCTATGCTTCCGTTAATGATTTGTTTAAATTTCTAACAATATTCACATGTGCTTATTCCTTGGATAACGCGGTTTATGTTTGTTCTATAATGATGATATCATGTTTATGCAAACTTATCCAGCCATGTTTAGTACACGAGCCTTATAAGGTTGATTTTATATATTTTTCCCACATGGTGCATATAACCACTTTTCTTTTGAGATGAGTGATACATAGGGGCATCTAATGCAGCCAAATTAAGAACAACCAGATAGACTGCAATAAAATGAACTCCAAAAGAAAATAGATCTCCTTCTTCGTTTTAAATAATCAATTACAATGTTTCCTAAATAGGAAAATAACTCCCAACTCGAGTTTCCAAGTAAACTCTAGCTAACTCTGACTAAATCTACTCTAGGTGGCGGAAATTACTATTTTTAGCAGTTTACTAGAACCTGCTATTCTTAGTAAGTTCGCATGCTTATTCCTACGGGCACAGAAATTGCCACGCATCTTCTACATCCCTAAATTAGAGGAATTGCCAACTTTCTAACTCAAAATGCAATTAATAGACTAAAATTAACTAATGCTCAAAAATAGGAAAAAACCAAACTATAACTTAAATCCTAATTTTCGGCCTCAAGATGGCGGATTTAGGGCCCGAAAACGTGTCGAAAACTTGCCCCAATCGGTAGGGCACCTTTTTTGCCGCTGCGTTCGTCTCATCAAAACACGTGGTTTCAAAAAAAAACGGACTCAAACGGACACCCGGAGCTCAAGTTATGACCTTGTCAAGTTCCTGCTAATTCGGGCGCATCATTCTCCCCTGCTTGAAAAAAACGCAGCTCCTGCAAGTTGTCTTCTTCAAACTGCTTCCATTTATCTGCATCCAACTTCTGAATCTCTGACTCTGTGACCCAAGTATTGTCCTCTTGTTCCAGTCCTCTCCAATGTACCAAATATTTGTTGTATTTCCCATGTCGCGTGTCCATTGTTTTCTTATCTAGAATCTGATCCACTTCTTCTTTCTTCTTCACCGGAACCTGCTGCCGCCAATCTACTACTTCATCAGCATCATCCCTTTCTGCACCATCCCCATGAAAAGAATACAAATCTGAAACATTAAACACTGGAGAAATATCAAAATTCTCTGGCAATTCTACCTCATAAGCATTATCGTTTATTTTTTTTCACGATTTTGCAGGGTCCAATCTTCTTGTACTTCAGCTTGTTATAGGTTCCTCTTGGAAACCTTTCCTTCCGCAGATATACCATAACCAACTCACCAACTGTAAATACCTTTCTCCGTCTGTGCACATCTGCTATTTCCTTATACTTGTCATTACTATTTTGCAGCTTCTTCCGCACTTCTTCCTGCAATTGTTGTATATGTTCGGCAAATGCTTCGGCATCATCACTGACTCTGCCATCAACGGGTAGCTGTACCAAATCTAATACCCCATTTGGATTACTCCCATACACAATTGAAAATGGAGACTTTCCCGTGGATCTGTTTATGGAACTGTTATATGCAAACTCAGCTTGCGGTAATGCTAAGTCCCATTGTTTCGGCTTTTCCCCAACAATGCACCTTAACAGGTTTCCCAAACTCCTATTTACCACCTCTGTTTGCCCATCAGTCTGTGGATGATAAGCACTACTGAACTGTAGTTGAGTACCAAATTTCTTCCATAAAGTCCGCCAGAAGTGACTTAAGAACCTTGTGTCCCTATCTGAAGTAATGGTTTTTGGAACACCATGCAAACGAACAACTTCTCTGAAAAACAAATCTGCTACGCCTGTTGCATCGCTTGTTTTCTTTCAAGCAATAAAATGAACCATCTTAGAAAACCTATCAACAACCACAAAAATGGAATCATTACCTCGTTGTGTTTTTGGTAATCCCAAAACAAAGTCCATACTCAGATCTGTCCACGACCCTTTAGGAACAGGCAACGGCATATACAACCCTGTATTCTGTGCATGGCCTTTCGAGACTTGGCAAATTCGACATCTCTCCACATATCTTACCACATCTCTTTTCAGCTTTGGCCAATAGTATTTGTCTGCTACCAAGGCTATCGTCTTATCCTTACCAAAATGCCCAGCCAACCCTCCGCTATGCAACTCTTTCACTATATTTTCTCTCATAGACCCAACTGGAATACATAGTTGGCGTCCCTTGAATAGGTAGCCATCCTGTAAACTATACTCATCCAGGACATCTCCTACATTGTCTGACAATGGACTAATTAGTCTTTCAACAATATCCTTGAAATCAGAATCAGAAGAATACAAACCCTTTATTGCTTCAAAACCCACCACCTCATTTTCCATAGTGGTAAACAAAGTCACACGCCTACTCAATGCATCTGCAACTTGATTCTGTTTTCCGGATTTATGTTTTAGAGAAAAAGTATATCCCTGCAAAAATGATACCCACTTTGCATGCCTACTATTCAACTTCTTTTGGGTATTCACATACTTCAGGGCTATGTGGTCTGTAAATAACACAAACTCCTTAGGCACTAAGTAATGCCTCCAATGCCTTAATGCTTGTACAATTGCATAAAATTCCACATCATAAGTAGAGTAGTTCTTTCTTACCTCATTTAGTTTCTCACTAAAGAAAGCTACTGGCTTTCCTCCTTGACTTAGAACAGCTCCAATACCCACATGTGAGGCGTCACAATCAACCTCGAACACTTTATCAAAATCTGGTAGTGCCAAAATGGGTGCCTCTGTCACCTTCTTCTTCAAGAATTGAAAACTATCCTCAGCTGCCTTTGTCCACAAAAACTCCCTTCCTTTTGTGCAATCTGTGATAGGTGCTACAATACTGCTGAAATTTTTAATAAATTTTCTGTAAAATGTTGCTAGACCATGAAAGCTCCTTACCTCTGTTATACTCCGTGGAGTAGGCCATTCAATAATTGCCTTTATCTTTTCTGAGTCCATCTGTACCCCACCTGCTGAAATAATAAAGCCCAAGAATACCAAGCTCTCTTGCATAAATGTGCACTTCTTCATATTTGCATAGAGTTTCTCTTTCCTTAACACTTCAAATACCAATCTTAGATGCCTCAAATGTTCTTCTTTAGTTTTACTAAAGATCAAGATATCATCAAAATAAACCACAACAAACTTACCATTATACTCCCGTAGCACGGTGTTCATCAATCTCATAAAAGTACTAGGTGCATTGGATAACCCGAATGGCATCACCAACCACTCATATAATCCATTTCCTGTCTTGAATGCTGTTTTCCACTCATCTCCTTCTCTGATCCGAATCTGATGATAACCGCTTCGAAGATCAATCTTGGTGAAATAATTAGATCCGGCAAGCACATCCATCATATCATCAAGGCGAGGTATTGGGAACCGATACTTGATTGTAATTTTATTGATCGCTCTGCTATCCGTGCACATTCTCCATGTTCCATCCTTCTTTGGTGTTAATAAAGCTGGTGTTGCACACGGACTCATGCTCTCCCTTACGACCCCCTTTCGCACGAGCTCTGCCACTTGCCTATTCAACTCTGCATGTAATGTCGGGCTCATCCTATAAGCCGCTTGATTTGGGAGTGAAGACCCTGGAATCAAATCCATGTGGTGTTGAATATCTCTTTTGGGTGGTAATCCATCTGGTAGCTCATCAGGAATAACATCTGAAAATTCTTCTATTAATTCTGATGTTTCTATTGGTATTTGAGCACTTACAAGTTCATCCTTATTTGCAACTAGTGCATAACAGAAACCGGTTGCCTTTGCCTCCTTCACAAATTCCTTTGCAGAAAGCATATTTTCAGCCTTCCCCTCTTCTTTAAGAGGTATCAAAACTATTTTTGTGCCATCCTTCCAGAAAGTATAAGTATTTTTTCCCCCATCATGAATAACTTTTCTATCAAATTGCCATGGTCTTCCTAGCAGTATATGACATGCATCCATAGGAATAACATCACACCAAATCTCATCCTTATAACTGTTCCCAATAGAAAAGCTTATTAAACATCTCTTATCAACAGTAACTTCATTACCCTTCTTAAACCATGCAATACGATAAGGGTTAGGATTCTTCTCACAATGCAGACCCAATTTATCGACCATCTCATTTGAAACCATGTTCTCACAACTACCACCATCAATAATAACATTACATACCTTTCCTCCTGAAGTGCATCTTGTTCTGAAAATATTTGTACGTAGCCATGCATCCCCCTTGACCTCCTTTCTTGGAGCAATCATTGTCCTCTTGATCATCAAATTTTCTCCAACATCTGGTGGAATTTCGAGGTCCTGTTCATCTTCTACTTGCTCAGCTTCAACAAGATTTACTCTTGGAGCATCTCCTTGCCTTTTGTCATGTGTATAATTATGTGGGCATTCAAAAGCCCGATGCCCTTCTTCACCACATTTGTAACAAACAAATGGTCTTCGTGGAGCCTCCCATCCTCTATCGCCAGCATATCCTCTACCCCTAGAAAATCCTCTGCCTCTTTGTTGATTCTGGAAATCTTGTCTCGTATCCTCTTGCTTTTCCCATCCACGAGATGATTCTCCCCTACCTTGGTTGAAACTGAAACCAGCTCGTCCCCCTTTAAGAAAGGAAGATGAGGCCCCCCTATTCATTCCAGGGACAACTGATCATCTGTGTATTCCTAAAACTTTGACGATTTTGTTTTCATTCCAGGTGATCCTCAGCCTTTAAGGCTAATTGATAGGCATCCTCCATGCTTTTAATCCTATGCATACTTATCTCATCTTGAATAGAAAATTTTAATCCATTAACATACCTCGCAGCCATTTGTTCCTCAGTTTCTTCATGCTCTACACGAATGGACAACTTGTAGAACTCATCTGTGTATTCTTGCACCGTTTGTAAGTTCTGTCTGAGATTCTGAAACCTCCTGTAAAGGGTTTGTGCATAATCCACAGGTAGAAATTTATCTTTTAGCTTCTTCTCCATCTTACTCCACGTCCTAATTCTTTCTTTCCCCTTTCTTGACCGCTCTTTCTGTAGGCAATCCCACCATAACATAGCCTGACCTTTCAATTTTGTGCATGCAAATTTTACCTTCTTTTCTTTTGACATAGCCTTCCACTCAAAAAATTTTCCCATGCTAGTTCAACCAGTCTATCAGCTCCTCTGGTTTTAGACTACCACCATACTCTGAAACATCAACTCTTATCCCATCATTCTTTCCTTCTAATGCTCGAAGCATCCTTTCTTCAAAAGCTAATGGTGGTGCTTGCGTTTCCTCCTCTTCACAAACTTCTTCTTCATCTGTGTCATCTCCACCTTGATTTCCTCTTTGGGTTATCATTGCAGCAAGCGCAGCAACTTGTCTCTGCAGATCTTGCATATTTCTATTCATCTGGGCAATACCGCCTCCTCTTCCTCTTCCTCTTCCTGCCATTTTTAAACAAAATACTTCGAACCAGCTCTGATACCAGATAATGCAGCCAAATTAAGAACAACCAGATAGACTGCAATAAAATGAACTCCAAAAGAAAATAGATCTCCTTCTTCGTTAACAAATAATGAATTACAATGTTTCCTAAATAGGAAAATAACTCCCAACTCGAGTTTCCAAGTAAACTCTAGCTAACTCTGACTAAATCTACTCTAGGTGGCAGAAATTACTATTTTTAGCAGTTTACTAGAACCTGCTATTCTTAGTAAGTTCGCATGCTTATTCCTACGGGCACAGAAATTGCCACGCATCTTCTACATCCCTAAATTAGAGGAATTGCCAACTTTCTAACTCAAAATGCAATTAATAGACTAAAATTAACTAATGCTCAAAAATAGGAAAAAACCAAACTATAACTTAAATCCTAATTTTCGGCCTCAAGATGGCGGATTTAGGGCCCGAAAACGTGTCGAAAACTTGCCCCAACCGGTAGGGCTGGTTGCCGCTGCGTTCGTCTCATCAAAACACGTGGTTTCAAAAAAAAAAACGGACTCAAACGGACACCCGGAGCTCAAGTTATGACCTTGTCAAGTTCCTGCTAATTCGGGCGCATCAGCATCTCTCACCTCAAAAGGGGGTACATTGTGGGCTTGTTAGAAGTTCACACAAATTTCAATCGAGAGTACACAAATTCAGTCAGATCCATGACATTCTACATTTTTAAATCAAATCCTATTCAGTTTTTACAGATTTTAACAATTTTTGGCAGCAGATTATCGTCATATATGCAGAATATTGACCTCAACAACCCCAAAAGTTGATCTTCGCCTGAACAGCCCACAAAGTTGATCTTGGCCTCAATAGCCCAAAAAGTTGATCTTGGCCTTAATAGCCACAAAGTCGATCTTGGCTTTAATAGCCACAAAGTCGATCTTGGCCTCAATAGCCACTAAGTCAATCTTGGTCTCAACAACCCAAAAAAATGATATTGGCTCTAATTGTTCTAGAAGTCAGATTTCTGCAATCGAGAGTATTTTACCAAATCAGTTCAATGTTTCAGCATTGTCCAACAGGGGCACACTTCTTCACATTCAGAACTTAATTCACATGGGGACATGTGCACCCCATGGCACTTTCCAAATTTCAAAAAATTGGTGGCATGGTTTGGTATAACCACCAAGTGTAGTCATTCTTGTGCACATTTCATTTTACAACAAATTTCAAAAATATAAATTTTCAATCATTGGCAAATTCAAATTACAAATTCGTACACATCATTATCAAGCATTGATTTATGTGTCATTTACATGTGTTTGCAGATGTTTCATGTGGATTAGCAAATGTGTTCAAAAGTTTTGTACCGCCATCCTATGATAGAGATTCACAAGGTTTGAACTTCCTTCTTCCTTTGAATCAAGCATTTGTCAGTACTAGATTAAAAGGGGGGGCAGTATGTAGTACCCTAAATTTGGTCTGAGCCCTAGGCACTGGCATTTTTTGTACTTATTTTAATATATATGCCATTTGGCATTTACACATACTTGACCAAGTTCAAGTATCATCTTTCCGCTTTCCCACACGACAATGGCACTTGTTGTACTTATCTTACTGTATATTTCATTTACACATACTTGACCAAGTTCGATCATCTTTCTGCTCTTCCCGCACCCTCTAAACCACTAATCAATAGCCCTTCTCCAATTCAACTTACAAAAAATCATCTAATTTGCCATTGAATATCTGTATAGACTCCTCCATCTCTCAATCCCAATTTCTTTTACTCCTAAGACAGATTCGGAGGTCCTATACGGTTTCAGTCCCAATACCATCCACCCTCCACGAACCCGTCTTTTTTCTCTCTAACAGTCATAATTTCAACTGGGTAACTTGGTTGGGTCATCCTAGGCGAGATTTTAGGGTCAGTTGCGCGAGAAAACTAACCAAAGGTCATCTATAACTACAAACACCCTTACTTATAACGAGCATCTTGGATCTCTCTAGAAAGTCGAAGGAACAAGTGAAATATATCGCATGCCTTAGAGCACATTATCACATCAAGCTCCAAATCTGAAGTCATCTAAGTGTTTCCCTAGATCACACACTAAGCTGAATTTGAAATATAAGTGCATGTTGCCAAGCGTTAGGGCTGAATCAAGGGCTCATTCCCTATAATATACTGTTGCTTCTCATCATAAGATTGGGAGAAATACTTGTGGTTTGATCCCTCTTCTGAGTAATTGTATGTAGGCAACACTCGTCATGTTAACGGGGGTATGGTGAGGTCGTCTAGCCCAAATCATGTTAATCCTTTATTCAGTTCAAGGCGAGAAAGCTAAAGTTTGTTCAAAGAAGAAAATTATATCTTATTTAATCACAGTCATTGCGTGATTCTAGATCTCAAAAGCAGATATACAAACATAAGTGAATCTGGACTGAAAGAATGAACAGACACAGAAGAAAGATTTGTAGCGCTCTAGGATGGTTTCAGCCATGACACTGTCCAGCATGCACAAACCTAGCCAGAGCACACTACTAGGTTCTGATATTTTCTGAGTACTTTGAAAATGATCTTTCTCACCTCTGTACATCATCTGAGCACTGTGCCTTGCCTTTTGTCCACATTCTAGTATGTTTGTTCCATTCTTAACCCTAAGTGCACTTTGTCAAATTGTAAGCAGCGAAACATATCAGAAATTCAATCTTTCATAATTTTAAACTTTTCTAGGACTGTCTTTATTAGTCTTGAATTATTCATATTTGTTTTAGGTATATTATGGATAAAGCCTGATTCCCTATCACAGACCCATCTAAAATATTACACACCAAACAACCATAACATAAACTATAGTCTGTGGAAGAGCTATAGACTAAGAAATATATCCTATACTTAATTAACAAAACAATAAAATTATAGACTTCATTAATGCCGATAGGCGTTCTACATTGGCAGCCAGGGGTGGTGGTGGTAGGCTGTAATTTTCGTGAGTTGCTAACAATTAATTTCAACCTTAAATTTGGCGTCCATTTGACCATCACTTGGAAGTTTTATTCTTTTTCCTTGGAATAGTCCATCCAAAAATCATAATATCTTGTCCATAGAATGGAGTTTGAAGCCCATGTTTTTTTTGCCAGAAAAAATTTTTTTGAGCCTGACACATTGCTATAGCTAGATTGACATCATTTGTCAACAGTTATTGGGAAACTTGCGAAGAAGGTAATGAAGTCATTAATAATTTTTGTATGCATAAAATCCAAGATAAGGACATTCATATTGATATCTCTAAGGTTTTTCAGATAGATGTATTTAAAATATTTGTACTAGTCAATAAACATCCTAAAAACCTATACACAATATATTAAAACCACAAAAAACAAACTATATGAAATGGACAAACTCATTAATAAACCTAACCCTTATAGTCCAAACAAATTATTTACCTAATAAACTATTTTGACCTAATATCTATGGCTTACAGTTGTACTCCTTTATAAGATGTCCTTCACTTCTCTTGCACGGTAATACAATCAAATGAACAATGTCAAGTATCTAATCGAAATGGAAAGAGGAAAAATGTCTCTTTTTCACAACATAAGGTTACGTAAAACTTAAGACAGTAACCGAAGCATTTACGAACTAAGATTATATAAAAATAAACTCATCAATCTCAATCTCAATCTCTCTGCACCATGATTTTGTCTGCTCATTTAAATGTTTGATAGTATTTCATAAATCTCTACAGCCTCTCCTCCGACACACCACTTGTAAAACCAAACCAAAAACTGTTCCACACCCACCTAATCATGCCATCACTAACCATCTAGGTATTGATAGCGTCAACATGACAAAGTATGGACTTGGTCAATCACATGAAGTCAGATAGAGCAAAGACATAACTGCAATGTGAAGAAACGTATGGAAATGTTTGACTGTGTACAGAAGAGATCAGACCTGGATGGCGGATGGAGATGGAACAAATTCACGCTTGGATAGAGAGGATCTGCAGAAGCAAGGGTCCGTGGATGGTCATAGCAAATGCTTGTGGCTTGAGGATAGCAAAATGTCAGGAATGGCAGAGATGCTCACATAGATAGTAGATGGGTGAATGTTCATGAGATCACTGATTTGACAGAATCGTAGGACTGTACACTACCAAGTAGTGCCCTCTTTTTTGGCTGCAAAAATATGCTAAACTTTGTGAAAACAATTTACACTAAACTAATTATCTCTCATCCACAAGGGCAACCAAGTCTTGTAGTGGTTCTGCCCCATAATACCATTTAAGATCCCAAACCCACTCTGATACCAAACTAGAAAGACTTAGCAGATTAATTATATTTGGAAACAAGCGAGATACTGATATAGGTTTGTTCTCCTAGAAATGAGGAGTCTATCCCTCCCTATTCTCACTCACACTTCCTTGTATCTAGATGAGTTATTAAAAAACCCACACGCGCGCACACATGCATAGGCAAGGGGGCACGTGCAAACATGCACAAGTGCGTACAAACACACAGTCACACATACACGCGCACACACGCAAACACACACAGAAACACAAGCATGCACATGCGCCCCCACACACACACACATTAAGTATACAATCACAATGGAAAGGGGGCAAACGTATTTTTTCACAACATAAGAATGCCTAAAACTTGAGACAATAACCAAACCATTTCAAGACTTAGATTAGATAAAAATAAATTCCTCTTCAATCTCAATCTCTCTACACTCAGATTCAGTTTGCTCATTTAAAGGGTTTGACCATATTTCATAAATCTCTACAGCCTCTCCTCCAATGCACCACTTGTAAAAACAAACCAAAAACTGGTCCACCCCCACCTAATCATGCCATCACCAACAATCTAAGTATCAATAACCTTGACATGACAAAGTACAGACTTGACTGGTCTCATGAAGTTAGATAGACCAAAGACATGACTGCAATGTGAAGATGCAGACAGAAATGTTTCATTGTGTAGAACAAAGATCAGGCCTGGACGGTGCACAAAGATGGAACAAATTCATGCTTGGATGGAGAGAATCTGTCGAAGCAAGGGCCCATGCACAGTAATTGCAGATGCCCATGGCTCAAGGATAGCAGAATGTCCGGAATAGCAGAGATGTGCTCATGTCGATAATAGATGTGTGAATGTTCACAAGATCACCAATTTGACAGAGTCATAGGACCGTATGCTGCCAAGTAATACCCTCTTTTTTCTTGGCTGCAAAAAAATATTTACTCTGTGAAAACATTAGAGTAAAATACAAAGACACTAAACTAATATCTCTCATGGGCCTCTTCCTCATACTACCATTTAAGATCCCAAACCCGCTTGGATGCCAAATTAGAAAGACAATAGATTAGATATATTCAGAAACAAGTGAAATACTTATATACCTGTTTATTATCCTACAAATAAGAGTCTACAATTATCCCTCCCTATTCTCATTCATGCTTCCTTATATCTAGAGTTGTTATTATAACACACACATGTACACACACGGAGAAGACAACACAAAACAAACAAAACCAACACACACGAAACACAAAACACATGCGCAAGCTCGTGCACGCGCGCGCGCGCGCACGCACACACACACACACACACACAATTTATACTGTTACTAATAAGACTAATACAACATTGGACTACCTTGTACTAACCTAAGGAAGTCTCTAATAGGGGTGTTGACATTATTGGACATAATTTAGAATTGTGGAATGAAAAGGCACACATGCACGCACACACAAACACGTGCGCACACACAAATTAGACTAATACAACATTGGACTATGCTGTACTAACCTAAGGAAATCTCCAACAAGGGTGTTGTCATCATTGGACATATATTTTAGAATTGCAAAATAAAAAGGCATACTCACATATCCCAACAAACAGACACAAATTAAAATGTTACTAATTAGACTAATACAACATTGGACTATGTTATACTAACCTAAGGGAATCTCCAATAATGGTGTTGTCATCATTGGATAGATAATTTAGAATTGTGGAATGAAAAGGCATACTAGCATATCCGCCACAAGAAGACAATTAGACACAGTTACATAAGTGTCGTCGTTGAAGTTGGGACAAGCTTGTATGGTGTGATGGTGTAAGTGGCTGATAAGTTGTGGGTGTAGGGGTAATGAATAGTTTTTGAATGGCTAAGACAATAGGAACACTTGGGTGCACGGGAAGGGTAGAAAAGTAAAAAACATATCTAACAATGAAAGGGAACGGAAGTCGTGGAGGGAGTAAACCAAACGGTGAAGAGCATAGGCTAAAGGTTTATAAACCTACCTAGGGTAGGAAACAAGCTCAAAAGATTTTCACCAATGTTTTCAAAAAGTTTGAATCCCCAAGATAGGCTTTCGTAGCTTAGAAAACAGAGCACAAATGAGGAAATGAAAAGCAAATAAGGGAAGACAAGTATATATTAATATATTATTAAATTGCTTGTTAAATTGGAATCTTACCCAAATTAAAAATGTTATGTCCTTAACATTATATATTCATATGATTTCGACGGTTATATAGTGTTGTGGATAAACTTAACCTTTCATTTATTAGTTCTTCATAAATAAGTTAGGCCAACCTGATTAGGATGAACGGGGTACGACTCCTCATATTTATGTATATAAATATGGGTAGGTGTGATTCTCCAAAAGGCATCACATAACATAGCATTTAGTATATTTAATCATTTATTCGGATTGCAAGAGGTATCCCCCTTGAAGTGGACTATACTCAAGTAATTTGATAAAGTAATATCTTAACAAGTGGTATCAAAGCATCAATTTTTGGAAACAATTTTTTTCCCACCATATCTCTCACAAATCTGTGAATTTTTTAGAGATTTTTTCAAGGTTGTTATACGTAAAAAATTCTTCAGTCCAAATTTCAGCCTCTTTTGATTTGATTTGTTCAAGTTAAAGAAATTTCATTATTTTTGACAAATCCACTATATAGGCCGAACTAATTAGGATGAACGGGGTATGACCCCTCATATTTATGTATATAAATATGGGTTGGTGTGATTCTCCCAAAGGCATCACATAACATAGCATTCAGTATATGTAATCATTTTTTCAGTTTTCAGGAGGTATCCCCCTCGAAGTGGACTATACTCAAGTAATTTGATAAAGTAATATCTTAACAAGTGGTATCGGAGCATTGATTTTTGGCAACAATTTTTTTCCCACCATATCTCGCACAAATCTGTGAATTTTTCAGAGATTTTTTCAAGGTTGTTATATGTAATAAAAAGTCTTCAGTCCAAATTTCAGCCTCTTTTGATTTGATTTGTTCAAGTTATTGTGATTTCATTATTTTTGAAAATCCACTATATAGGCCAAACAATTCAGAATTACATTTTAAAAACCTCATAAAATTTGAGGTAGGGTCCATTCATTGTATTTTCTTATTTAAGGCACTCTTTATTTAGAAATTCTCGGGTCAAAGTTGGTCAAAGTTAATCAACGGGGGAACATCAAATTCATAAATAACACATTTTGACAGTTTATTGATGCAAGAGCATCATAAGCACTTTGTGCAAGTTTGTAAATATGTCTTCAAGAGATGGAATAAGGAGTTTTCAGAAGTCAGGGAAGAGTCAAATTTGTCCTTCCTAGGTCTATAGGAGTCAAACTCTTTTTCCCTCCAAAATGGGCGGTTTGAAAATTTAAATTATTTAGCAAGGCTATCAGGGATAATGAGCATTTGTAAGGAGTTTAAAACTTGTTGAAATAGTCATAAGCTACTATTATCATGTTAGAAATGTATTTACACCTCCATGTTAATGTAAATCCACCTCAAGAAGATACCTCGAATGTAGAAGGAGATAAAGATAGCCTATCCTCATATTAAATCCAGGGTTTCGGGGAAGATATTTGATAGAGCTAAGTTTGGGAAGTCAGTTTGATTTTGATAAGGTCGAATCATTTTATGAGGAGCCAAAAAGAGGTTACAAAACCATAAGAAGACTGAAGAATCAGAGAATTAAGTTAGAGGAAATTAATTCAGAGGGAGTGGATTCAAGGAGAGGAGATTAAGCATAGATTAGATATGGAAGATGAATAAGGAACTCCTAGTAATGTATGTCTTGTAAACATTTATGCATATGATGAATAAAGGAATTCTTGCATAAGCAATCTTTGGTGTTCTTAAGTTACTCTGTCAGTCAGATAGTATAAGAAGTAATATATGAGAATTTGTTGCAGAAATCCTCCTTTTCTGAGTTCATTAGATACATGTTGATGCCTGTGAGAAGAAAAGAAATTGATCTTGCAATGATAGTTTATAATATTTGTGTCCTACTCTCAAATCTGCCTGTATTTTTGTTAATTTCCATGTTGTTCTAAGCAAAGTTTATTGAAGAAGGAAGTCGCATAGGAGTGTAACAGAGCTCACTCAACTGGTTTTAGGCTTTGAAAGGTCAAAGAAGAAAGATAAGGTGAATTTTTCCCTTTCGGGTTCCTAGAAACCCTGATTTGGGGTTTTAAACAAAAATCTTCATATCTCAGATGATATATGGTTTTCGAAGCTAAAACTTGGATCAATTGATCTTCAGAGGGTGCTCTTCAAGATAAAAGAGGTTACAGAGAGTTTGGATTTCATCGGAGCAAGATCAAGTGTATATCTGCCTAGACCTAATTGGTCATCATACAAATGTGAACACAGCATAATCCGCAGAGGATTGAGTTATAAAACTTGGTGATCTTTATAAACGTGGAAAAGGGTATCTAGAAAGCCTTGCACAGTTTCAAGATACTGAGTTAGATGAAATCTAGACCTAATTTTGTCTAAAACAGGCCTAAAAGACAAGTGTTAAGACAGAGTACTAAAGGATCAAGGAGGAACTTTGCTTAAGTGGACTCTAACTGATCTCTTATGGGAGAATACATGATGGTATGACTGCAATGAGGTAACTGAGATTGTTCTCTGTTGCTAAATTACAAGATTCTCATGTTCTTAGCTCAAAAAGAAGAATTTGAATCCTCTTATCTAATTACTATGACAATAATGACCAATTGAATGATCTTGTGTTGAAATTGGGCCATCATATCTTAAAGGAATAGGCCTGACTAGGATAAGGAGTTGTAGATAGAGTTAGATCATTTGGGAAGGGTAACTAAACTACTATCAGTGCTTTTGAGTGTTTTGTAGTATATTGACCTTCCATAAGACAAGCATATTGTTACATGATACATCTATAAGGTGAAACCAGAATCATAGATAGTGTTTAAGTGGTTGGGCATCATTTTAGGATACTAATGCATGTGTTGTAAGTTGTAGAGTCATCTTGAATTCAGGATATAACTTCAAGGGAGTGTTCATTGGAAAATAAAAATTATTGCGCGATAGGTCTGAAAACACAGTCAATAACCCTGTTCTTTAACAGCCTAGAACTAGTACAAGGAAGAGATAGTCTAAAGTAGCATAGAGAATCCCAGGGAAGCCAAGACTGTAACATTCAAGTAATGATTAAATCATGATCAAAACATGACAAAGTGTACATTTATACTCATATTTAGGCTCTCTCATGAGTGAATGAAAACTGTGCAGTGCAGAAGAGAAGTTGTGAGATGTAAGAACATTGTTACGAGGTGATGGAGACATTGGAAAGGATCGAATACAGACTATACAGTAGTTCAAGAATCATATGGTAGTCTGGTGGTAAGGGATACGTGTACTTCACATGATAAAGAAAGTGGTTTGGAGGACAGTGAACAGTAAAGGTGACAATAGTACATGCCATTGATTGGAAACATCAACCAACTTTCCAAGATATCCTTTGTTTATATCTAGATAGATGGCATAGTATGAAAGATAGTTCCAATTCAATTGCAAGCTATTTGTGGAAGGATCTTGTCCTTGGCAATGTTTAATTTGATATCATTGAAGCAGATCTAGATAGATAACATATTGAAAAGAGGTTTTAAGGTGCAGGTGTCATCATTTATGGTTACTACTTGCTCGGGATACTTTCCCCCCGGATCAATAATAAATCAAGAATTAGAAAAAAATCCACATCGGTAGCCATGCATTTTGAAACAAACACATTTTTATCATTGATCCCAATGATGCTCTTTATTGTCCACCACCTAAAATTGAGGGTGATATTCTTGCAAGATGTGAAACAATGGTAACTTTTATACAGAAGAAATTGTTTGCCACATTTGCAAGATCTTTAAATGAGGGTTTAGATAGGTTTAAAAAGGATATAGTTTATGAGTTGAAAACCTTAATTAATCCACCTCATATAACCACTCACACACAACCAATCCATATAAGAGGGCAAAATAGACCAAATATAGGGCAATCATTCCAAGGGTCAAAATTGAACCTACCAAAGATGGACATCCATAAGTTCAATGGTACAGATGTAACCTCATGGATAAGTCTCATGGAGCAGTAATTTAAGTTGCACAATATACCAAATGATGTAATGGTTGACATAGCTTCACTACATTTAGAATATGAACCATATTAGCGGTACCAATAGATGATGAGTGACAAAAAAAGGAAGGTTCTTAGAAAATGGGATGAATTTATTAATGACTTAGTAATCCATTATGATCATCCATGGAAAGAGAATTTACATCATCGAATTAGACAAATCTTAAACCAAATAGGATTTGTAATTGAATATAATGTTGAGCATATGAAATCAGTGCAATCTAAACTCCAGAAGGAGACACCTTATCAGAGACTAAAATTTTACATTAATATACTAAATGGTCAAGTTAAGCATAATGTTCATTTGTTGCAGCCATGTACTAGTTACAGAAATCTATGCATCAAGCACTACATTTTGAACAACTAAAACTCTACTATTTGAAGAGATTCATGCAAGGTCAAAGTATGGGATGGGGAGATAAAAATGTGACTGAATATTATTGATAGAAATTTGGTTCAGCTCTTTTAACCCAAGTTAAATTACCAAGATTTCTCCTCAACATGAGGAAGAGAAAAGAGAAAAAGACTTGTATGTGTGCATTATGATAGTAAATGGTCTAGAGGTCATAACTGTGTACTAGGTGGAGAAAAAAAGAATTGTGGTTATTGAAAATGAGGCATTGGGACAAGGAAGAATTTGAATAATGCAGGAACCAATAATAGCACGTATGAGAATGCTAACTCAAAGAAGGAATAAAATCCATACTATCTCACTAAATGCATTAAATAGGATAAGCACACCACAAACACTCGAATTTGTTCAGTTATATTAAAAAGAAAAAAGTGATAGTTTTGATCAGATACAGGGAGTACTCATAACTTCATCAATAAAAAATTAGTTAATGCATTCAATTGCTTTATGTTTCCTTATCTCTAATTTTCAAGTCATGATTATTGATGGGAAACAACTCTCTTATGGTGGTAAATGTCATCATATCAAACTATCATTGGGTAAAATATATACTTGATCCTATAAATGTTTTCCATCCCAATAGGGGGAGAATATGCAGTTTTAGGTATTACAATGACTTAAACAGTTGGGGAATCAGTTTCTTTTAAATTTTCACGACTTATTCATGGTTTTCAGTATGAATAGAGAAAATTAAAAACTTCAGTGGGATACAATCATTACCAAGCCAAATTATTAGTTATCATAGGATGGATAAAACTAATTAAGAAGAGAGTCTTATGGCATAGTGGCACAAGTACATTTCTTAAAAGAAAATGATGTTGAAAACTAGGCTCCACCAAATTTTTAAGAGATTATTCAACACTATTAAAAAGAATTTCAAGAACCAAATATCCTACCTCTAATTTGATATCAAGATCTCACAATCAATTGGATTACTAGGAAGTATCCCTCCTAATATTAGACCTTACCATTATTCATATTAGTAAAATTCAGAAATTGAAAAGTTGGTCAATGAAATGCTTGACTCAATCATTGTTCATCTTGGTAAAAGTGTGTACTCGTCTCTAGTGATTATTGTTAAAAAAAGGATGAGTTATGGAGAATGTTCCCAAACTATAGGGGGGGTCAATAAGATAACTCTCAAATATAAGTTTCCCAGTCCCTAGCCACTGATTTAATCTAAATAGGAGGACTAAAATGGTTCTGTTTTCTTTACTAAGTTAGTGGACTCCCCAGATTTCAGTATGGAATCTGAGACTACCCCATGTTAAATAATTATATTACTGGGAAAATAATGGGTCCTAAGTATGCAAGTAAAGAAGGCCAGAAAGTGACATATCTGTTGTGTCAAGAAGACTGTCGCAGAGATTCATATTAGCCAGGTTCTGCCATAATACCCAGATGCTGGAAATCGTAAGATTCTGACCACTCAAAAGTTTGCCTTCGAGAGAATTTTATCTAGAGGATTCTGAGCCTCGACTGAGGCAAATTGTCCTAGGAAGGTAACCCTGTTGTGGTCTTACCCTGGTCTACAGATTCCCAGGTGCCAGTAGGGTATTAACCAGGAATGAATCTTGGGCTTCATCTGTGACTTCTGGCAACATTTTGCATTTTTGGTGTTTTTTCACAATATATTCTCTGTGAAAGTGTTCTCTAAGTCTATGCACGTTGCCGGATCTAGTTTGATTTCTATGCCTGGAGTATCTGTTGAGATTATCTATGAAATGTTGACCTGCAAGAAAGAAGTATGCCACAGGAGGTCTAGTTCTCTCTGAAAAAACTAAGTCATGCATGAAAAAGCTTCTTCTGCGCAGGTCGCATTTTTGGGAAAAGAAGGTTTTAAGCTACAATGGGATTTTTGGTAGCAGCAGGCAGGTAGGAATTTTGTACTTACCTAGCAGGGTACTTTTTCCCATGAAAACAAAGTCACTTAAGTCACAATGGTAAATTAGAGGCAGTAGGCAAGCGGGAATTTCTTACCTGCCTTGCAGGATGAAAATTCTCATTGTGAAATAAAAGAAAATCACTTAAGGCATTGATGGGAATTTCTTACCTGCCTTGCAAGGTAAAAAATCTCATTATGAAAGTCAAATAGCTTAAGTGGATCATGGGATTTTTGGAGTTGTGGTGCAGAGTGAATAATCCCATTAGAAATTTACTTTTAAAAATAGAATTCACCCTTGCCAAAAAGTGCGACCCACCTTGGATGAATAATAATGCATTTAATATTATTTATTAATATTTATTCACCTAATTTTGGTGCCCAAGCATGAGGAAAAGCCAACGCATGATGAAAGGATAAAGAAGATTGGAAATAAAATTCTAAAATTAAATAAATTTAATTTATTTAATGCAGCCCCCTCTCATGCAAAAAAGTGCGACCCATATTGAGGAGAAATAATACTTTTTAAAGTATTAATTAATGGAATTAATTCTTGTTTTTGGTGCATAAGGTCAAAGCACACTGGAAGTAGAAAGCTAAAATTAAATAAATTTAATTTATTTAATGACAGCCATGAGCATGCACAAAATAGGCGCCCAAATTGAAGAGAAAAGCATGTTAATTAATTAATTAATTGCCATGAATAGGAGAGGCAATTATTAATTATAGAATGGTGAAGATTATATAAGAATGGGTTGTCATAATGATGGATTAATTAATTCTTCAACAAGTGCGGCCCAGGCAATTTTGGTGCCCAGTAAAGAGGAATTTTGCACAGAAGGTGTTTTCACTGCCGGAAAGCTTCAAAGTTTGGCGCCTAGGTTTGAAGGAGTTTGAATTAAGTCTGATTAATTGTCTGCATAGTGGTACAAGTGCTCAGGTGAAGTTGACAAAATTCATGATTGCTTTGCATGCAAACAAAACATCAAATTTTGGGGCAGCAACCTTGATATATGCAGATTTTTATAATTAAAATCAAGTGTTCATGTTCCGGTTGCCATCTTTGTCTAAATTAATTGCAAGAATTCATTACAGGTGCTTTTATAAGAGAAAGGAAGCTTAAATCAATGTCCAATACATTGAACATATCCTCCGAATCTGAAGAAATCTCCAGATATGCACCAGTTGTAAAGAATTTCGGTTGAATAAAAAAAAAAATTGGTCAGACAAAGATCGCTCCAGCCATGGCAAAAATGAACAAGAAAGATCAGCAGAATCATGCATAGATCCAGATCCAGATCCATAATTGCAAAGGCTTCATCCTTTTGTTTCGAATGCAGCCCGTGAAGAAGTCAGTGCATGGAGAATTCCTTCCAAGACCTTGTGCATGTTCTCCCAATCTTCCAATTGAAGCCTTCATTGAATTTGCATTCACCTGGAGTGCTTTCCAGAATTTTTAATTGCTCATATGCAATTAAAAATAAAAATGATGAGTTATTTACGGCAAACATTGCACTGATGCATGTATTGGAAAAGAACTGCAAAAGCTTCAAGGATACGAGGGAAGACATGTCAAAGGCAATACCCGCAAGCAAATCACAGTCACTTGCTTCCAGATCCAGCCACTTCTAGATTCAGCTGCTTCCAGATCCAGTTTGGTGAGAATCAAAGGCAAAAGAATCAGCTGCATACAGAATATGAAAAAGGACAAGACTGCAGTTTTCCTCTTTCTTCTTCTTTCTCTTATTTCCTCCGACAAAATAATTGAGCGATCAATTAAATTATAAAACTTAAGTGATTGGTTTAAAAGTCATTACTTGAAGAAGTCAACTACTTGAAAATAGGTGGCAAACATGCAAAATAGAAGGTTCTATCTTCAGTTGCAAATCATGCATGTCATGCAAAGAGGAATTCCAGGAGGGAGATTGTCAGTTGTTTCCTTTCCAACTTCCACATGTGCCAGTTCAACTAAAAGCTTCCTATTTGTAATTTCCCCTCTACATGCTATAAGTAGAAGAAGAACCTATGGGTTAAAGGATGAGAATTTGTAAGCAGCATTCTTGTGTTCCAGACTTTGTGCTAAAATCTTTGATAGTTATTTGAAGCAAAGGAATAGAAAGGAGCAGATTTCCGAAGAACTTTCTGTCACGGTGCATTTTGTTTCTAGCTTATTGTCTTAGATCTACTTATAAACTTTGTGTTATTCTAGATCTAGATCTGAAAGTTGTCTTTGCCTATAATTTTGTGTGTTAATATCTATTGGTTCTGTCTATGTGCATGCAATCAACTCTATGATCTATTAATTGGGTTGCACATCTTCCCTCTTTCTTTCCTGTGTTTATATTATTTCCTTCTTCATTAGATATTTCCTTTCTTTAACAGCTACTTACTTGCTGCAAAACTATACAGCTATGGACTTCATTACGGGCCTTCCTAAGTCAAATAACTTGGATGTGATATTGGTGGTTGTGGATAGACTCACTAATTATGCACATTTTTGTGGACTTTCTCATCCATTTCAAACCAGTACAGTGGCCGAAGTATTCATGGAAAAGGTACATAAACTCCATGGTATTCCCAAAATAATTCTAAGTGATCAAGATCCTATCTTCACTAGCATATTTTGGACTAAATTGTTTACAACGTGGGGCACAAAACTAGCACATAGTTCATCTTATCATCCATAATCAAATGACCAAACAGAAATCATGAATAAATGTCTGGAAGGATATCTACATTGTTTTGCATCGGAAACACAAGGACAATGGTCCAAATGGATTTCATAGGCAGAGTGGTGGTATAACACATCATTTCACACATCAACAAAGATGACGCCATTTGAGGCTCTTTATGGTTACCCCCCACCTTCTACAACATCTTATTTACAAGGTCCACCTAAAGCCCATGAAGTCGAGGATCCTTTTCAACACCAGCAAGAAATATTTCAAGTCTTTAAGGAGAATTTGGTAGTGGCTCAGAATAGGATGAAACAACACACCGACCAGCACCGAAGTGAGAAGCATTTTAAGGAAGGAGATTGGGTATTCCTTCAATTGCAACCTTATAAACAAAAGTCACTTCAACAACACAAGAACATCAAGCTAGCACCAAAATTTTATGGAGCATATAAGGTTTTCAATCGGATAGGAAGTGTAACTTATAAGTTAGAACTTCCACCCTCTTCCAAAATTCATCCCCTATTTCATGTTCCCTGCTTGAAGAAAGTAATTGGTACCAAGCTTCCAGTCCAGTCTGAACTACCAAAGTTAGATGAAGAAGGTAAGTTCATTATGGAACCTGAGGGAGTCATCGAGAAAAGAGTGAAGCAACTAAGAAATCAAGCAATTACAAAATTTCTCATCAAATGGAAGAATCTACCAATTGAAGATGTGACATGGGAAGACGAACAGTTCATGCTACAACATCCTGAGTTGCTAAGCGTTGAGGGCAACGCTTCTCTCAAGGGGAAGGGCATGTTATGTCCTTAACATTATATATTCATATGATTTCTAAGGTCATGTAGTGGAGTGCATGACCTTAACCTTTCATATATTACTTCTTCATAAATAAGAAAGGGTGTGACCTAATTAGGATGAACGGGTGCGACCCCTCATATTTATGTATATAAATATGGGTGGGTGTGATTCTCCCGAAGGCATCACATAACATATCATTCACTACATTTAATCATTTATTCGGATTTCTAAAGGTATCCCCCTCGAAGTGGACTATATTCAAGTAATTTGATAAAGATATATCTTAACAAAAAATCATCTTTACTGCCTAACTTGGTAAGAAGAATATTTTATGAGAGCAATTGGGATTTTGAACACAAACGATGATCATAGGACACGCAAAGACAACCCTGGAGAGCTCTCAAGGAGGCCAAGGTAGCTAGGTAAGTTTCAAACCATTTCGATGGTCTAATTTCTCACTTTTTGAAAAGGTGGATTTCAAAAAAAGCAAGAAGAATGTCGTCAAGAAAAGATAAACCTAAATTTGAAAACAAAAGCCACAGGTAGGAAGCGTACGCTAAGACATTAGGCAAGTAGATTTTAGATTATAAATTTAATTGATCTTTAACCCATGTAAGCAAATGGGACACAATCATGCTACCAAAACACAAGCTAATACTATCAAACATCTTGATTAGATCCGATTCCAAGTTAAGGGTAATGATTACCACCATGCAAAAACACCTAAAAACAAACAAAAAATGCCTTAAGAGGCCGTGATAATTGGATAGAGAACCAAGAAACAAAAATTGATCAAGCATGCATGAATGACAAGGATCTTAGGCGAGGCATAAGACTAGATAAGATGGTATTGATTGTTGGTTGCTGATATGATTAGATGATTTCTTTGGCTATATATTAGTGATTCTTTGGCTGACCATAGTTTGATTGTTTTGCGGAGAGGTAAACAGCGAGGCATGCTCTGGCAAGGCAAGGAGTATTATGAGTTAGTTGGAGTGATGCATTGACCACTCAAAGGATTACATGGAATGCCATGAGACAAGTCCCTGAACTAATACCTACAACTAGAAATGATATTTCCAAAGAGGGGCCTCAAGATTAGGTCAAGCAAGCCACATAGGTTGAGGACGTGGCCCCAACCCAAGAGGCATGGAGATAGGATTGCAAAAGGTGGCTCTTATAGCTAGATGGAGTGCTCAATGAGTTGAGTGATTCTCATAAGTGAGTGTTGAGGAGAGTCAAACTAGACAAAGTGGCTATATCATCACATAGTGTGTCTATCAACAACATTGAAAATGATATCATTGGTTATTGGGTCTTTAATACCAACACATTCACCTACTTGGTTATTGGGTTTTTAAAACATATAGGAAGGTTGACATCACCTACTTGAAAATACAAGGAGGGTGCGAATCAGCGCTATAGATGAAGAGGTTAAACACAGCTTGCAAGATTCATAATGTCAAACGGAAAGAAGGATCAGCTAAAAACAACACCCTACACAAAGTAGCAAAGGAAAGTATAAAGATGTTTGTCACAATCCAATGGAAAATGCAAGTGGGCATCAACGAGTACCGAACATGTAGAGAATATGATTTGGTATAGGAGAATTGCAACATTGGATGTCAAGATGTGTCGGTAGTAAACAACACCTCAAACAAGGCAAACTAGATAGGCATGAAAGACGGATCTCCCGGAAAAATTGTTATACCCATAGTTACCAAGTCCAAAAATCTGGATCCGTTTAGGAGGTCAAAACAATCCGAAAATCCGGAACTCTTGAAAAAGTTCAGAAAAAAATGATGTGGAATATATTAATTTATAAATATGCAAAAATTGACAAATACAAAGAAAAACATTAATAACGTAATACAAAATGTTAATATATTTAATATTTAATATTTAATTGGGTATTGGGAGTTTTCTCATCACAAATAAAACTAAAAATAATAAAGCCGACTAGGACCAAATTTATCCAGTTTGGCTGAAAAATCCGGATCCAGCCAAATTTTGTGCAGATACGGCCGGATTTGGTAACTATGGTTATACCACAAGGTTTGCCTCAATAGCTTCAAAAATAGCACACAAAGAAGGAAAGAAACCAGATGGAACTTTTGCAAATACTCTGCTTCTTTGATTTGTTAAATTTGAAAACTTAAAACAGGTGATACATATAGAATTTCTTTACTTTGTACTACATTATATACTAACATAAATGATATTTTATTTCCAAAAAGAAAAGAATAACAGAAAAATCTCATATGATCATACAAATTACTTTATCCACATAAAAATTTAAAATAGAAAAAAATGCTACCCAACTTTATAAATCTAGATTCTACAAGGTATTTTACAGCACTTACTAAATGATGTTGTCATTGGACGTTAACTCTAGGATCCAAGAATTTGTGGATGTAATCTTGTTTAAACAACATTCATGTATAATGAAAAAATAAATGTCTTAGTGACACTATTTGACGATCTAGGACTTAATGACACACACTTCATGTAAACTAATAATATGCCTAGCTTATGAAATAAGCTTATAACTCTGATCTACAAAAGAATTCTCTCAAGTGTTTGTAGCTTGTTGTTCCCATAAAGCAATAGTTTAGTTGCATACAGCATAATGTCGCTGCTTGAGATATGGTCTATTATCATCGCTATGCCATCCTATGCTTGCTCCTTTTGTCCAACTGAAACAATAAATTTAATATATATAAGGTATTGACTAAAACAACACAATTTATGTTAATCATAGAAAAAAATAAGATAGAGAAAAATAAAAAAGGTACAATCACCTTGATCTTATCACTTTATTTCTTCCCAACATTACATGGCTAGTCTCAAAACTTTTACTCAATAGCAAATAGGTCAAACCAATAGAGTGCCACGTCATCTAGGTAGAACCATACACTCATTTTTTCTAATATTTAACTTGAAAGCTTGTGGTATAGAGTTACGTATCCAATCCGTTAAATTAGAGAAAAAAGCATACAAATGAGAAAATGGAAAAACATGAAACAAAGAACACAATGTCTAGGATTAAGAAAATGGCAAAACGTGAAACAAAGAACACAGTGATAGGGATGAAAGAAAACCTTCAGAAAGTCGTGTGTTATCAAGGGTGGATTTCAGATTTCTAGAAAGCTTGAGTGGCAGAAAATTGTGTGAATATAATCTCATGCTTCTGTTCGCACTTTAAGAGATGGATGATAAGTGACCTTCATTGACATTCTGGTTTCCGCACAGGTGTTGACTCATTGGATGTGTTTGCAACAATGTAATTTTGCTCATGGTTAAAACTGGTTGATCTAAAAAATTTAAATGGAGGAGTATGAGCAGAGATTCTGAGAAAGCACCTGTGACACAAAAGTTTGTAGCAAACTGCCCATATATCATAATGTTTGTCAAAAAATAATAATACATAGTGTACACTAAAGATGTTTGCCTTTGGTTCATGTTAAAATTTTAAATTTCTGACCTATTTTGCACCAAGAATGTGAAACAAGTACGTGGAACCTTCCAAAAGAGTGAGTATCAGAAGCAGGGATGGCTAGGTCAGCGAACAGCATAAACTCTGGGGTATGCTTCATAAGGAAACGCAAGAAACATGGAATTGGTAGAAAGCAGTTTTGGAGATGGTGGAAACTTCTGGATACTCTTAGGAACAGTGTAAGAAGCTTTTGGAAACTCCTTGAAACATCTTGAATAACTGAACAAATCATCTGAGAAACTGTGTTCCAAGGCAACCAACTCTGGAAACTCCTGGAAAACAGCTCCAAGGTGACACAAGAGTTTCCAAATATGGCACAAATATTCTGGAAGAGATTCACTCCTCTCTAGATGTTTATAGAAGTTTCCACTAATTTCTGGGATAGGAAAATCACTGAAATGTTTAGAAAATCTGGAAACAGGTTTCCACCTACTGGAAACCAGTTGAGAGGTCCAGAGGTTCTGAAACATATTTTAGGATTCATGAATGAGAGTTCTGTATAGTCAAAAGGAGCTCCAGACATGGGCGCATCTTACTTGCCACTGAGAGAAAATTGACTCCAGTGACTGCTACTAGGGTTTCCGAAGGTCCACATGTTCCTTATTTGATAAAACTTACGGCGAAGTCTACAGCTAGTAGGAAATGGTAAGGCCCTTGCTCTGCCAACCATGCGATTTTCAAAGTAATAGAGGACCCTCCTTTTGACTGTGTTTGATCTTCAATCCTAGAATTCAACCGAAAAAAGGGACTTTTCATGGAGATAGTTGAGCTTGGAACTGGGTTGTGGGTGGTTAGGTTTAAAATTGGGTAGCTGTTTGATGGCTCCATTTAATATAGCACCTAATTCTTATTTCAGCTGTCATTTACAACAAAAAGAAAAGGTAACCTGTTATCATATTCGCTTGGCATGAAACTAAGTAAAGCTACAGGCAAACCAATAAATACCATTCAGATAGAAAGAGGTAATCGGCAAAATTCACAATAATCAGGTGCTGGATTAGCCCATCTAACAGTTCAAAAAGGGGAAATCCTGGGGATTTATGACGGGAAAATGATAGTTTGATTAGTACTTACCTTATGAGACCGGTGAATTCTATAAAGAGCTCCAACTGGCAATCAAAGAAATCCTCTATAGTCTCCCTCAGCTTTTCTGATAAAATCATTGTCCCCCAATTTATTACAAAACATAAAATGTCATTCGCTCTTGCCATAAACCCTTCCAAATATTATTACACATATACAGCAAAATGGGGATTTAGTTACCTCTGATAGGAACGAAAGGCATGATAAGATAAGCACAGTTGGTGGCAATCAGGTGTGCAAGGGTGGTGGAGAAGACATTGGGTCTATACCCAACTGTGCTGCAGCTCTTGTGAATGAATTCCAGCTCCTGGGTGTTGAAAACAAAAACATAAATATTTTTCCAAACAATTTGAACCCTATAAAACAATCTGAACCCTCTAAAATGTAGGTTTTACTAAAGATAAAACTGAAAAGGAAAACAGTGGTTGAATATACCTTGCAGACATCGTGAGAGAGGAAGCCTGGAATGATTCGTCGTTTGTATTCCACCATTTCTGTAGCCAACTCTTGTAGGAATCATAAATTTACCCCGTAAAATTCAAAAAACTGTTTGCGTTTCCTCTTCTAAATTAGACGCTATGTAAAACGAACTTTGAATCTATCTCAAAAATTAGTCGTGCATTAATTGGCAATTTTGCCAAGAAAAAGTGGCCCTTCTATGAATATATTTAAACCATAATTTTTATGCCGATCATTGATAATGCGAAATGAAAGTGGCTCTCATATCGATATATCGACTAGTATTATATATTTGAAAAGTGTCTCCTACATATTGATTTTAACGTTTTTATTTTAGATTTAGCCTATCACATTGCTTAATACTTTTATTTCATTCTTTTTATATTTCCTTTTTATTAATAGTAAAATAACTAGAAATCGCATGTGTATAATGCAATGTGAATATCGAAGAGTGTATGTTATTTGATTTAGAGGGATAGTTATTACTTTTGTAGTTGATGTTGATAAGGGGTGTGATTGATTTTGTAAGTGTAGAAATATAGATGACGTATTACATTTAAAGGTTTTATCTCTACATTTCAAAGTTGTTACGAATTTGTACACATACATTGGCAAATCTTATATCATGAATGGTAGTGTTTTGCGGACTATTTTATTTGAACTAAACATGAATAGATTTGATACATTTGATACCGCTTTGGATAGTTAATTACTTTTGTAGTTGATGTGGATTGTTATTATTTTGGGAAATTGTGTTAGTGTTACATCAGTTGTTTGGTTGGTTTTTTTGTTGAAAAAGCCTTTTTTGTACTTTGCAAATCTTATATCACGAGATCTGAACTAAACATGTATACATGAAGACCTTCATACATTTGCAGATTTTGTATCATGAGTGGTAGCCTTTTGTGGACAATTTTATTTATGCTAAACATGAATACATTTGATACCCCTTGAATGGCACTACCAATTTGGATACAAGAAGTGTTGAGTAAAGTAGTAGTGGAGGTGGTATCAAAGTAGAGGGTAGTATTTACGATGGGTTGGGTGATAGTAGTCTTGACTCCTCCTTTCTTCTTGCTCCAAGTGTTGGTATGTGCACCATTTTTTAGTACTTTTTGAATGAAAAAGGAGGGGAAATGCGTAGATTTGCAAGCGAGGGAATTCTGGAGAAAGTTGTGAATGTCAAACCATGCCTTTCATGTTGAGATGTGGAGCTCAATTACTTCAGTATAACATGTCATATTAATTTGTTGTGAAACACAATAACTGACATCGGTTATGAAGGGACCAACATCGGTCACCTATGACCAGCATCGGTTAGGCAAAAAGGAACCAACATCGGTTACCTGTGCGTAAGTGTTTTATTTAACTCACGGGAATTAGATCTAATTTTAGTATTAAAGCAGATCTATTGATTGTAATTATATGGCTAAGTGCCCTAAGTTTGTATAAGGTATTTATAAGCTAGAAAGCTAGGGTTATGAGAGAGAGTTAATGATTATTGTGAAAATAAGTGTGTGAGAGAGAATCCTTGGAGAAAAAAGAGAAGCTTGAGAGAAAGAAAGTATTGTACATCGTGAGAGGTGTGGAAGATTGTAAATCTTCATTGTATAGCTTCTGAAATCTTTAGATAATAAATTGGCTTGTTTCTAAGTGGATGTAGCCCACACTAGGTGAAATACGTTAAATCTAGTGTTGATTTATATCTCTAGTTTTGTATATTTGTTCTTGTAGAATATCTGCTTTTATTGCATGTATGCTTAGATCTGATATATTATCTGTACAACCTTGTGTTAACCCCAACAACTGGTATCAGAGCTTTGTTTGAGGGTTTTATGTGTTGACAGATTTACTCACATAGGGTTTCTAATTGAGTGGGAGCTACAGCAATGGCAGAAGAAAACAAATACAAGATAGAGAATTTTAACAGCCAAAATTATCAATTATGGAAGATGTTGATTAAGGATTATTTGTATCAAATAGATTTATACTTACCATTGGATGAAAATTCTAGACATACGAAGAAGACTGATGAAGAATGGGAGATTCTTGACATAAAGGCTTTGGGATCTATAAGATTGAGTCTAACAACATCTGTGACTTCTAATATTACAGAAGCGACATCTACGGTAGAGTTAATGAAATATCTTACTAATTTATATGAAAACCCTAGTGTTTCAAATAAATTTTATTTGGTGAAAAAACTATTTAGTTCTAAGATGCATGAAGGTGGATCTGCATCTAGTCATTTCAATGATTTATGATCTATTGTAAATCAGTTAAAATCGATTGACCTTTTAATGATGAAGTGAAAGCACTCTTATTCTTATGTTCTTTACCTGGTAGTTGGGATAACTTGGTAATGGTTATTAGTAATATAACATCTGCTAATAATATTTTGAAGTTTGATTATGTGGTTAGTATAATCTTGAATGAAGAAATTCACAGGAAAAGTATAGAGGAATTATCATCTGGGAATGTTTTGAATGTAGAAAGCAGAGGCAGATAGAAGGAGAGATCCAAGAGTAAGAATAATGGGAAATCAAAATCAAGGAACTGCAAATCTAAATCCAGATGTAAGGGAATTACTTGTTGGAATTGTGGAAAGAAAGGACAAGCAAAGAAAGATTGTTGGTCAAAGGATAAAGAGAACTGTTAGGGAATAAGAGATAAAATATGCGGAATAATCCCTTACAAAATCGCAATAGTAGAAACTAATATGCATAAATTATTACATATCTCAAATAAAAGTGCAGAGTAAATAACACAACACAGAGAGACAAGATTTAACGTGGTTCACCCAATTTGGGCTATGTCCACCAAGAATCACTTGCTCAGATTTTATTACAAGCCTCCACTCTCTCAATACAATACCTAGATCCGTTTGGAGCTATGCTCAACAAACTCTACAGAATTCACACCCGAATTCAAAGCACATCTGCAATACATTTGTTTGTCTATCTATCATATGCATAAGACCATATAAATAGACAATTGCTTAAGCAGTTTGATACAAAACCATGGGTATCAAAACCATGGGCAAAAATCGTGGGTATCAAAACAATGGGCAAAAACCGTGGGTATCAAAACAATGGGTACCGAAAAACCATGGGCCCAAAAACAACCCATAACGGTTACCCATTACCCATGGGTTAATAAACCACCCATGAAAATTTACTTCGGAGGCTTCACCCCCGAACCCCCTTGACCCGCTCACCAGCGAGCGGGACCGCCGTAAAAATACCCGAGTGTAACACATAGAAGGTGTACCACACTCTAACATGAAAACAGGCTCCACAAACATAACAATCTCCCACTTGGAGACTGATTTCCACTGAGCAAGCTTCTCAACCCTTCACTTTCATCCACGAAGGCCAACCAAAGCTGAACATAGCTTTAGTTTATCCCTTGTGACCACCTTGGTCATCATGTCTACAGGATTCTGACTGGTATGAATCTTCTCCAACTTAAACTTATCTTCTTGCAAAGTTGTCCTGATGAAGTGATATCTCAACTATATATGCTTCGTCCTGGAGTGGAAAGCAGAGTTCTTAGCTAGGTGTATAGCACTCTGACTGTCACTATGCAACTTACATTCCTTCTGCTTATGCCCCAACTACTCAAGTAATTGGTGTAACCAAATCATCTCTTTGCTTACCTTTGTGGCAGCAACATACTCAACCTCTGTGGTTGATAAAGCCACTAGCTTCTGTAGTCATGAAATCTAGCTCACTGATGTCCCACCTACAGTGTAAATATAACCTGTCGTGCTCCTCTTGCTGTCAACATCTCCAGCCATGTCTGAATCTACATAACCACGTAAAGTGGTGTCTGATCCACTGTAGCACAAAACTGTCCCCACGGTCCCTCTCAAATACCGAAGGATCCACTTTACTACTTGCCAATGCTCTTTACCTGGATCACTCATAAATCTACTCACAACTCCCACTGCATGGGCAATATCAGGCCTAGTGCACACCATAGCATACATCAAACTGCCAACCGCTGATGAGTAAGGTACCTTGGACATCTGGTTTCTTTCCTGCTCTGTCTTGGGACACTGCTCCTTTGATAACTTAAAATGGCCTGCCAAAGGAGTCCCAACCAGTTTAGCATCCTGCATGTTAAACCTATCCAATACCTTCTTAATGTACTCTTCCTGAGATAAAGTCAGCTTCCGTTCCTTCCTATCCCGAGTTATCCTCATACCAAGGATTTGTCTGGCTACCCCCAAATCCTTCATATCAAAGGATTCACTTAGCTGTTTCTTGAGTACTTTTATTTCCTGCATGTTTTTACCTACAACCAACATGTCATCAACATACAAACACAGGATAATATAACTTCCATCCTCAAATTTCTTTGTATACACGCAATGGTTAGAATGACATCTAATATAACCTTGCTCCATCATGAAGCTATCAAACTTCTTATACCATTGACGTGGAGCTTGTTTCAGGCCATACAAGCTCTTCTTCAGTTTGCACACCATCTCCTCTTTACCTTTGACTTCATATCCTTCTGGCTGCTGCATATATAGCTCCTCCTCCAAATCACCATGGAGAAATGCAGTCTTTACATCTAACTGTTCTAAGTGCAAGTCTTCTGCTGCCACTATTCCAAGAACAGTTCTGATAGAAGTCATTTTTACTATAGGAGAAAAAATCTCATCAAAATATATACCTTGTTTCTGTGCAAACCCCTTGACCACCAACCGGGCCTTATATCTTTTCTTTCCTCCTTCTTCATCTTTAACTCTGTACACCCACTTGTTCTGCAATGCTCTTTTGCCTTCTGGTAGCTTCACCAAATCCCAAGTCTGGTTCTCCATGAGAGACTTATGCTCCTCATCCATGGCTTGCTCCCACTTCTTACTGGCATCTACCTGCATTGCTTCATCAAAGCTCTTTGGCTCTCCACTATCAGTGAGTAATAAATAATAAAGAGAAGGAGAAAAATGTTCAGGTTCTTTTCTTACCCTAGAAGACCTCCTCACTGTAGGAGTTTGGGGTTCCTGTTGAGTAGGTTCCTGAACTGATTCATGGGTCACTTTCCCATCTGGAAGATCCTCTACCACTGCATATTCTTTCTTGGATTCTTCCCTGTTTTCCTGCAACTGTTGCTTATACATGACTTTCTCATTAAAGACCACATCCCTAGACCGAATGATTTTCTTGTCTTTAATACTCCAACATTTAAATCCAAAGTCATCACCACCATAACCAATAAAAGTGCATTTTTCTGATTTAGCCTCTAGCTTGGTCCTATCATCCTTGTCAATATGAACAAACACCTCACATCCAAAGACTCTAAGAAATGAGTAATCAAATTTCTTACCGTACCAAGCCTCCTCAGGTATGCCTCCATCCAAGGCACTTGAGGGTCCTCTATTTATCAAGTACACAGTTGTGCTCACCGCTTCTGCCCAAAAATAAAGAGGTAGTCTTGCATGTATCCTCATGCTCCTAGCACATTCCATTATTGTTCTTTTCATCCTTTCTGACACCCCATTCTGCTGCGGGGTTCCTGGAACCGTCTTTTGCCTATGGATTCCATTCTTAGAACAATAATCATCAAATTCATTGCTGCAATACTCCCCTCCATTATCTGACCTGAGACATTTTAACTTAAGGCCTGTTTCATTCTCTACCAAGGCTTTCCATTTAACAAAAGTATCAAATACATCAGATTTTTTTCTAATACAATAAACCCAAACTTTCCTTGTTGCATCATCAATAAAAGTAACATAATAACTTGAACCCCCAAGAGATGATACCTGAGCTGGCCCCCACACATCAGAATGTACCAGCTCTAACTTACTCTCTTTCTTCGTAGGTCCAACCTTGAGAAACCTTACTCGCTTCTGTTTCCCATATATGCAGTTCTCACAGAAATCCAAACCTATTTCTGTATATCCAGGAAAATTCTTCTTTATGATGTCCATGCCCTTATGGCTCATATGACCGAGCCTATAGTGCCATAATGTTGTATCTGCATCTGAAGCCACAAGATTACAATCATTAGTACTATCAGTGGTTAAATACAAGGTTCCAACCTTCTTACCTCTTGCCACCACAAGAGCACCCTTGGTGACCTTCCAAGAGTCAGCTATAAATATCACAGTACAACCATCACTTCCTAATTACCCCGCCGATATCAAATTTCTCCTTAATGTAGGCACATGTCTGACATCCTTCAATAGCCATGTATTCCCATTCTGCATCTTAACCTGAATAGAACCTTTTCCAACTATACTGCAAGGCTCATCATCACCAAGAAAAACATGCCCAAAATCCCCTTGAACATAATCAACAAAATAATGCCTATGTGGAGTAGCATGAAAAGAAGCCCCTGAATCTAAAACCCAAGATTCAGTAATATTATGCAAAGAAAGAATCAAAGCATCCTGGCATACATTACCCGATGCCACATTTGCCTCCTTATTTTCTTCCTGTTGTTTCTTCTTATCCCGAAGCTCCCAACAGTCCTTCTTTACATGCCTAGACTTTCCACAGTGCCAGCATACTATCTTGCTTTTGGATTTTGACCTTGCCCGATCCTTTGATTTTCCACGGTTTCCTCTATTCTTCTGTCTCCCTCTAGTTTCCACTGTCAAAGCATTCCCTGAAGTAGAAGATTCACTAGAGATTTTTCTTCGCATTTCCTCACTTAGAATCACCCCTACAACATCCTCAAACTTCAACTTCGAGTTAGCTGGAACCGAGTTGCTTACCACCATTACCAGGCTATTCCAACTTTCAGGTAAAGAGCACATAATTAATAAAGCCCTAACTTCTTCATCAAATTCTATTGTAACCGAAGCTAGCATATTCACAACCGTATTGAAATCATTTAAATGATCTGCTACTGAACCATTCTCAGACATCTTCATATTAAACAACTTTTTCATTAAAAATATCTTATTAGAGGCAGAGGGTTTTTCATACAACTTCCCTAATGCATCCATCAGTTCTTTTGTAGTCTTTTCCTTTGAAACATTAAATAATACCGAAGATGCAAGACACAGCTAGATCATTCCAAGTGCCTTCTGATCCAACAAATCCCATTCCACATCTGTCATACTCGAGGGTTTGTTCACCTTCTCAGATAGTGGAGTATAAAGATCCTTCTGATAAAGGTAATCTTCCATCTGCATCTTCCAAAGACTGAAATTCTACCCGTTGAATTTATCAACCCTAGATCTTCCATCATCTGCCATAGCTCCCACTCAAGCTAAAAACTTTCCCTATGATTCAACACTTCAGCAAACCAAACCAGGCTCTTATACCAATTGTTAGGAAATAAGAGATAAAATATGCGGAATAATCCCTTACAGAATCGCAACAGTAGAAACTAATATGCAAAAAATATTACAGATCTCAAATAAAAGTGCAGAATAAATAACACAACATAGAGAGACAAGATTTAACGTGGTTCACCCAATTTGGGCTACGTCCACCAAGAATCACTTGCTCAGATTTTATTACAAGCCTCCACTCTCTCAATACAATACCCAGATCCGTTTGGAGCTATGCTCAACAAACTCTACAGAATTCACACCCGAATTCAAAGCACATCTGCAATACATTTGCTTGTCTATCTATCATATGCATAAGACCATATAAATAGACAATTGCTTAAGCAGTTTGATACAAAACCGTGGGTATCAAAACCATGGGCAAAAACCGTGGGTATCAAAACAATGGGTAAAAACCGTGGGTATCAAAACAATGGGTACCGAAAAACCATGGGTATTAAAACAATGGGTATTGAAAAACAAAAAATATCCCATAACGGTTACCCATTACCCATGGGTTAATAAACCACCCATGAAAATTTGCTTCGGGGGCTTCACCCCCAAACCCCCTTGACCCACTCACCGGCGAGTGGGACCGCCGTAAAAATACCCGAGTGTAACACATAGAAGGTGTACCACACTCTAACATGAAAACAGGCTCCACAAACATAACAAGAACCAACACCCAGACAAAGGTAAAGAGTCAAATAAAGAGGCAAATATTGCAACATAGGTAATACAAAATACTCTTATTATTTCTTTGGATAATAGAATAGAATCATGGGTTTTAGATTCAGGAGCTTATTTTCATGCAACCCCTAATAAGGGTTATTTCATAAATTATGTCTAGGGTAACTTTGGGCACGTTTATTTGGGTGATGATGAACCTTGTAGTATTACTGGTAAAGGGGAAGTTCATCTAAAATTACAGAATGGAAATACATGGGCATTGAAAGATGTGAGGCATGTGCCAAGCCTTGGGAGGAATCTTATTTCTGTAGGGAAACTAGGTGAATTTGGTTGTATGGTTACATTCACAGCAGACTCTTGGAAAATAACCAAGGGTGCTTTTTTTGTGGTAAGAGGTAAGAAGGTAGGAACATTATATTTATCTACCTATATTATTGATTCTTTTTCTGCATTATCTACTTCAGATCTAGATACATGCATGTGGCATAATCGGTTGGGCCATATGAGTCAAAAAGGAATGCAGATCTTAAAGGATAAGGGTAAGTTATCATATTTGAAATATTTAGATCTTGATTTCTGTGAGCATTATGTCTTTGGAAAGAAAAAGAGAGTGATATTTCTCAAAGTTGGAGTAACTAAGGAGAAGGAATTGGAGCTTGTACACTCATATGTGTGGGGACATGATCATGTAGCTTCTCATGGAGGATCCCAATATTATGTTACTTTCATTGATGATGCTACAAGAAAGGTATGGGTTTATTGTATTAAACGTAAATATGATGTTTTTGAGACTTTTAAAAGATGGAAATACCTTGTTGAGAATGAATCAAATTAAAAGTTAAAGTGCCTCAGATCTGAAAATGGTGGTGAATACTGTAGAAATTATTTCAATGATTATTGTTTAGTGAATGGGATACATAGAGAAAGAATGGTTTCAAGAACACCACGGGAGAATGGTGTTGTAGAAAGAATTTATAGGAAATTCATGGAACCTGTTAGAATTATGAGGATACATTCTAGATTACCTTTATAGTTTTGGGCAGAAGCAGTTGATATAATAGTTTATTTGATTAATTTTGGGCCTTCAAGTTCACTAGATGGAGGAATACCAAAGGAAGCTTGGACTAGAAAAGAGGTAGATATTTCCTTTTAAAAATTTTTTGGTTCAAAATATTTTTTTCATATTGATAAGGAAAATAGGAAAAAGTTAGATGAAACATCCAAGAGATGCAATTTCATTGGTTATGGATCTGGTGATTTCGGATTATGTTTTTGGGATTTAGAAAATTCTAAAATTATTAGGAGTTGGGACATTGAATGGAATGAAAAGAGAATGTACAAGGATAATATTTTGTACCCAAGGACAAACAAATTGATAAGTTTGTAAATGAAAATGAACTCTCAGATTTAAAATTAATACCAAAAGGGTTACACAGTAACCGGTGTCAGTTGATCCCTGACTGACATCGGTCAAAAGAACTGGTATCGGTTACAGAAGATCCAAACTAGCATCGGTTAGCAGAACCAGTGCCAGTTATAGGTGACTGGCATTGATCACTGATATAATTGGATACAAATGTCCATGAGGTCTAGAATGAGCCTCTAGTACCCCAAAATCTTGTGAGAAGGTCACAAAGGGTAAGTAAACCTCCAGAAATATTTACACCTCTATTTTACTTATTATTGACTGATAATGGTGAACCAGAAAGTTTTGAAGAAGTAATGCAGGATAAGACCCATGTCAAGTGGGAGCATGGCATGGATGAGGAGATGGACTCCTTAGAACAAAACCATACTTGGGATTTGGTTAAGTCACCAGGAGGTAAGAGGACATTACAGAACAAGTGAGTTTATAGGATCAAGGAAGAAAAGGGTGGACCAAAAAGGTAAAAGGAAAGGCTTGTAGTACATGTATTTTCAAAGAAAGTAGGTATTCATTTTGGTGAAATATTTTCTCTTGTTGTTAAGATGACTTCTATTTGTATTGTACTGAGTTTAGTTGTAGTAAATGATTTGCATTTAGAGAAACTAGATGTGAAGAAATATTTCCTTCATGGTGATTTGGATGAAGAGATTTATATGTAGCAACCGCTTGGGCATGAAGTCAAGGGTAAGGATAAATTAGTGTGTAGGTTGAAAAATAACATATATGCGATTAAACAAGATCTAAGGCAATGATACATGAGGTTTGATAGTTTTATGCATGAGCATGGTTACTTGAGATGTGAATCTGACCATTTTGTATATTTCAAGAATCTTGAAAATGGGAGCTATATTATTTTATTATTGTATGTGGGTGATATGCTTATTGCATGATCTAGTATGCAGGTCATTGGTGAGCTTAAGGGAAAACTATCTCACACATTTTATATGAAGGATTTAGGAGCTGCAAAAAGGATCCTTAGCATGAAAATACACAGATACATGAAGAACAAGAAATTATATTTGTCTTAGGAGGATTATATCTATAGGGTGTTAGAAACATTCAAGATGCAGAATGTAAAACCTATTAGTACACATATGGCTTAACACTTCAAATTGAGAAAATATCAGTTTCTGTCATCACATGAGGAGGTCAAATACATGACATGAGTGTCATATACTTTAGTAGTTGGGAGTATCTTGTATGCTATGGTTTATAACAGACCAAACATTGCACAGGTAGTGGGATTTATGAGTAGATATATGGCCAATCCAGGTAAAGAGCATTGGAAAGTAATCCAATGGATACTCAGGTATTTGAAAGGTAAATATAACATGCAATTATTCTATAGAGGTTCAAATATTTCATTATGTGACTATGTTGATTCAGATATGGCTTGAGATATGGATGGTAGGAGGAGCACTATTGGATATATTTTCATAGTAGGTGGGACATCAGTTAGCTAGATTTCAAGATTTCTGAAGGTTGTGGCTTTTTCTTCTATAGAGGGAGAGTATGTTACTGCTATAGAGGCTAGCAAGGAGATGATATGGATGAGTAGGTTCATGAAAGATTTGGGAAAGGAGAAAGATGATTTATTTTTTAGTGACAGTCAGAAAAATTCATTTGGAAAGGAACTCAATGTTTCATTCGAGAATGAAACACATTCAGTTGAGATATCACTTCATACAACATGTATTTGAGGATGGGTAATCGAATCTGGAAAATATTCATACGAGTGAAAACCTTGTGGATATGCTAACGAAGCCATTAGCAAAGGATAAGTTGGAGCTACAATCCACTTCTGTTGGTCTTCAATTTTTAGACCTGAACAGGAAGAAACAAAGATAAGGAAGGATCCAATAATGATGATGTACATGTATGGTGCAATAATTAATCTCCAAGTGGGATATTTTTGAGTTTTGGAGCTTAATTAATTTGGATTAGCATGCAGTATGAAACTTTCTAGAAAACACAGTAACTAAAATCAGTTATGAAGGGACCAAAATCGGTCACTTATGACTGGCATCGGTCAGGAAAGGAGGAATCGACATCGGTTAGGGCTAACCAGTGTTGGTTACCTGTGTGTGGGTGTTTTAATTAACTTACGGGAATTAGATATATTTTTAGTATTAAAGTAGATCTATTGATTGTAATTACATGGATAAGTGCCCTAAGTTTGTATACACCTATATAAGCATGAAAGATAGGGTTTAGAAGTAATAATTAAGAAGAAATTACAAAATTTGATGATTATTGTGAGAATAATTATGAGAGAGAGAATTCTTGGTGAAGAATCAAAATATTGCGAGTAAGACAATACTGTACATCTAAGAGGTGTGGAAGATTGTAAATCTTCATTGTATATCTTGTCAAAGCTTTGAATAATATATTGGCTTATTTCTTGGTAGACGTAGCCCACACTGGGTGAACCATGTTAAATTTGGTGTTGATTTATATCTCTTGTTTTGTATATTTCTTATGGTATAATATCCTCTTTTATTTGCATGTATGCTTAGATATAATATATTATCTGTACAACTAGTGTGCTAACCCTAAAATTCTAGCCTCTCTTAGCTATTTTTCACTCCATTATTTCTCCCTCAAACATATTATTTCACACCCTTATCTTGGTGCTATCACTACGATTAGTGTAGGATTTATCTATTTTCATACACTCTCCCTCTCTCCCATCGTTTGGAAATCATAGATTAGGAGTAGTTAGTATATTTTCCTTCACTAGAGTTAGTTTTTGCATTAATTTAGGAAGAGGAACCATCCTTCTCACACCTTGAGATAACTCCATGTTACCTAGTCACACTACTTGCCTTAACAAACTCACATGATAAGAAATTAGAGGGTGCTATTATTTGGTGATAACACATGAAATAAAAAAGGAAATGCATGCATATACATCATTTTATGAAAAAATAAATTTTTTAAATGATGGGGTCATACTGCATTCTAAAGGAGCCAATGCTAAAAACCTGAGTAAAATCCTATTCTTCATTAATATGGAAATAATATGATAAAATTTAAGTGTGGATCATGAAATGATTACAACATATGTGAAAACATTGTGCATCAAAATGCCAATAGAACGAGTCATGAGATGCCTACAATATAAATTAATTATGCAACTTGAGGTGAAAACTCAACCCAAAATATAAATGAAAGTGAAAACAAGAAGGTAGGAAAAAAGAAAGTAAAATCCCACTACACAAGCTAAGAAATCCTAACCATGTGTAAAAAAAGAGCCAAAATCCCACTACACAAGTAAATGTAAAAAAAGAGCCACCTAGTTGGTTCGTCAAACTTAGAGTTTAACAAATTGAAAGGCAATAAAAAAAAGTGTACACAAATACACTTGAATAAATGAACACCGATATGTATCTAATAAGAGAGAGAGAGAGAGAGAGAGAGAGAGAGAGAGAGGTACACTCAGAAAGTAGTACAAAGAGTGAAATCTCTTACAAGGTAAAATATGTGGATTAGTCAAAGTTACACTCATGCCACACTCTCTCATGATCAACATAGGTAGGGAGAATGTAACATAGGACATGTTGATTAAAAACATCACCAAGGTCCTTAAATATGTGAGAGTTACTGTCAAAGTTGAGACATGTCTATAAGGGATTGAATCGACAAGACTTGAAGAAGAAATACTGGTTATAATTTTCAAGAAAAGTAGGATAGAAACAAGCCCATATAAGCTAGTGTGTAGATCATATTCACTTTTAGAGACAATTCTAATAGGTTAGGGAGTTAGTAAGTGTAGAAGGACCTCACTCACATAAGATGAGACAAATCAAGAGACAATTCTAATAGGTTAGGGAGTTAGTAGGTGTAGAAGGACCTCACTACATAAGATGAGACAAATCAAAATGACATTATGCAACAAATAAAGAGGAAATACACATAAGAATGAGAAGAATATTCACAAAATATGGATAAATTCAAGACACATAGCATGGTAAAGTTAAAATTCCTAAAAGATATGATGTAAAAAATAGTGAGTATACCTTCTCCTCCTCTATCTCCGCATGATATAAGTATTTCTCTAGAAATGGTCACAGAAGAGGAAACAATTATGTAAAAAATGAAAGTAATAAAAAGGCTACAGTTCCTACTGCACAATTTTTTTTATAGAAGATTATAGTAACCACACAACTAGAAAGTTCCAGGGAACAATAATAGGAAGCATAATGCAACAAGAAAGAGTAAGCTAATAATGAAGTTGTGAAAAAAATAGGAGGAAGAAGAGTAAGAACAGAAAGAGAAAGGAACTAAACAACAAAAAATCTAGTGTGTAAGTTTATGAAAAGAAATATATTGCAAAAAAGAAGAGAAAAGGAAGATACAAGAAGAAGGGAAGGGAAAACAACAAGCTAAAAAAGGCAAAGAGAAAAAACTGAGGAATATGCTAATAAGGAGAAAGAGAACAAAAATAAATAATAAGATAAAAAGAAGATTAAATAGGAAAAGTATGTACAAGACAAAGAGGAGTAAGAGACAAAGAGGAGTAAGAGAAAAAGACCAAGGATGTACAAAGCAATTCATAAGAAAATTATAAATTAAAAACATGAGCTCATATTGTCAAGGATCAAACATCACTACAATCAATGATGGAAGCAAAGAAGAATAAAGTGAAATTAGAAGGATACAAATCAAAGGTAATGTACAAAACATAGTAACTCTCCGGGCGGAATCGACCACTACACAATTTCTCTCAAAACCAACATATAGTGTGATAAAGATTAGAGGCTCAACTTCAGAGAAACCATTAACAAAAGAAACTGCGGAAGGGGACACAAAAATGTTTTAGTGGGCATTAAAATCAACTACACAAATATGAAAGTGTAAATAAATCCTTTATTCATCTCATGTTTTCTCTACAACCCCCCATATTTCCCATACAAGTGCGCAAAACTTCCCAAAAATATAGCTTCCCAAACATTAGTTAGCAAAATCAAGGTGGTGAAGTTACAATTACAAACATAGATTGAAGGTGTGTACACCATACAAGAAAATATTAGTGAAATTTCAATATAGATGACACAATTAAAAATAATTCTAGAGTATATACTACACAATCTCAAGTCTCAAATCAAATATAATTGTCCACAACTTATCATCGACACCATAAGTAAGCTAATAATGACCGAACAAGTGTAACTGACCACTTTGGTTAGTAAGCTTGTGAAAAATGGCAAGAAAATGATACTGCAAAGAAATTTAAATCGCAAGTAGCTCAATCAAAAAAGGAGTTCAACGATGTAGTTTTGATTTCGTAAGAATGAAAAAATATTCTCTAACAAGAGAAAACAAAAACTAAGCAACTTAATTTTGAACTCTTAGATTAGAATGTGTAGATACAACCTATAATGATAGAAATTAAGAATGATACACATACAATAAATTAGAATAAAATGCAAGCCCAAATTTTGTTGGGGACATATGATCAAGAGGTTGAGAAGGAAATTCAAAAATATTTTTAGGATCGAGATAATTTTAGTAACAAATTGTGGGAATGGGAATGCAATACACCATACAATACATTTAGAGAAATAAAATCACTAAGAATGTAGGATCATCTAGAGGTATTAATTCAGGAGATACAAAATGCCATAAATCTCCATGGTAAATCTGTAAATAACACACAAGAGTATTATTTATGTAGATATACTTTGGTAGAGTGAAAAAACCTCTCACAAACTCTAATATGTATAAGACATACTTGGAAGCATTACTCCCCATTACAGAGACAATAAAGAACACTCCAAGGTATGCCCTACCATATATCCTTCTCTGTAAGATTAAAGTAGTGAATATCATTCCATCTCCACCTTTCGCCCCAATTATTCAGCCAACACAAGCCAATCAGTTTGAGTAACCACAATAGGATATGTGAGCAAGCTAATTTTTAGGCAGGTGATAAAATTTTAAAGTAGTTGCCAAATTTTTGCTAGATGTGTGTTGTACGCAAGTCTAGAGTGTGTCAAATAGGCTTGCATAGATTGAAAACCTAGAAGGGAGGTCTATGAAGAAATTTTTGAAGATTTAAAACATGAAAGGCTAGTCTTTGGAAAGTATTCTTAATTGAAAACTTGAAAGGGTGGTTATGTAGCATGTAATGGATGAAAGTTGGTAAATAACATCCTCTATGTTGTATACTAGTAGAGTATCATAATGTGCAATGCAATTAGTACTCAACAACCTCCCAAATCATCATATCATATATTGTCTTGGGATGAAACACATTTTTAAGTATGGGAAAGTATTAGGATTGTATAGGGGATTAAAAATTCAACATGAATATATTTAATATAATTCCATAATCCTAACGTATATATCTAGTCTATGTAAGACAACATAGAAGATATAATGATCTCTTAGAATATATTAAGAATACAAAGATCCTCTTTTGCAAAGGAAAATCAAATAAGGGATTTTTAACTCAATAGTTGCCTCATTTTGTATAAAAATATGTAAGCACATTATGCAGAAGTTTTATCTTTGATCCTAATTGAAATTCATATTGAATCGTTAAGTTTGATTCCAAAGTATATCTACGTTCTGATTCACTAATAAGTATTCCTATTTTATTATATATACATATTATCAATCACAGTCATTTTCTTCCTTGAATTATCTCAAATATGTAGCTATTGCACAATTATGGATCAAGTCTTGATATCTCTTTTCTACACCATTTAATTAGAAGATTATGAATTTAACCTAGATTGCCACTTATTACAATTCCTAATGTTGTGATCTAGGGAAATTTTCTAATAGATAGCTCTTGTGCTATCCCATTTCTTATATATATATTCAAAACATTACAAAAACATTCAAATAATCACATAATATAAAAGCATTCAAATATGAGAAAAATACAACATCAAGACATGTTCTATTTTTCTTGGCTAGCTTTTTACTTTATACATTATGTTGGTTATATTGATTTGACACATAACATATAAATTATTTACACACATGCATTCATAAAGTATATTGAGCTAAATTCAAGACACTCACATATTATTACATGAATATAGGATATAGGTTGGTTCCTTACACCACTCTCTTGGGGAAATATTTCAACACTTTTTAGGTAGATATTTCTAACAATGACCACAACTTCAATATTCCACATCCTTATATATATTGTTAGACATATAATACATGGCTGCTGTAGACACCCAAAAAAAACATTACACATTACAATGTCCAATAATAATATTTGGTCTCTTATTACATTCATATCCCATTCCCATGATTAATTAATTAATTATATCACTCTTATTATTCTTCCCCTATCATATTAGATAAGTTTATTAGCTAATTTCATATTAAAACAATTAGTAAAACCTCTATCCATTCATTTCCACCTCATATGCAACTCACTTTAACCTCTTTAGTTGACATCTCAAGTTGACTAAATAAAATAAAATCAATTAAGGATAAATCATCAAGAAGACACTTTTAAATTAAATCAAATCATATATTTGAGTTAATTAAACATATACCTTGACTAATGGATTTCCAAAATTAAATAAAATATCCCCAAAGCCAAATCTCACGTCACTTTTTGGGTGAATAAAAAGAAGACATGAACTTAATATTTCAATACAAATTCTAAAAATATTCAAAAGACAAGTCACCCTTTCCAACTCAATGATAGCTCACTCAATCAAGCTCAAAACAACAGTTTATCTTGTCAATCAAATTAGAAACTCAAACAAATCTCTCCAATCATGATTTAGTTAGCTTCAAATTAGACAAATTAATTACATAAATCTAGGATTTGGGATTCTCTTCCATAATCTAAAAATAAACACTCATTCCTCTCCATTTTTCATCTTTGGAAGCTTAAAAATCTACATTTTTATTGTGTCAAATTTTCATTAAATTTTACACACCATTATACATTCCATTTGATCAAGAATCCATTTGGAACATTTTTGAAGCAACCACATCCATTTGATTGTAGAGATTCAACAAGCTTGGTGCTTCATTCCAAGATTCAGTCAATCTCATCTGAGGTTGCAAGGAGATATGAAAGAAGGATCGGGTTTGCATGTTGTGTTTGTTTCTTCCCTTATTTTGTATTTTCTCTTATATACATGTCTGGCACGCTCAATGGGACACCCACGAATTCTTTGGCATTTTTTATAAATCTGACATCGTTTGTGTGTTCTTCTTAGTGTTTAAAGGTCACTGACCCAATTTCAGGTTATTCCATAAGCATGTTTGTGAGCCATTTGCAAAAAACTAGACAATTTGGTCGTGTTCTAACATTTTTTACTGGTACAGGTGATCTTTGTTTCTGTTTTCTTTTATGTGCTAGCGTAGCTCGTGATCTGTGCTAACATAGCTCGTATCTATGCTAGCATAACTCGTGATATGCGTTAGGGTAGCTCATAATTTGTGTTAGCGTACTTCTGTCTATTTTATTTTTGTAGGTATATGATAGTGTTGATACCTTTGCGCTACCATTTTACTTCTTGCACTAGCATGCATGTACTTGTATCTTTGTAACTCTTTCATGCATTTTTTTTTGTTATTTACAGTTTATCATATTTGTGTGTTTATGGTGATTTTTGGTTAGTTGCTACAATGTTGAAATACCAAAAACTCTAAATAAAACAGGGTTTACCGATACGTATGCCAACAAACACAATCTTGGGATAAGTGAATAAGCAAACAATGTAAGAGAATCCTCCTTTCACCAAGCGAGAAGACATGTATGTAAAGATAGTTGGACAAGACAAATATTAGATAAAGATTTAACAAGTTGCTCGATAAAGGCCGATCCCAAGAATCCAAAGGGCTTCCTTGAAGGGTGTCAACTCATGTTATACAATCAAGTGATATGATAATAAGATAAGATAAATTACAATGATTCAAAATTTGAGAGGGATAGAGAGGTCATGCTCTACTTGATATGCAACACATGTCAGGGCTGTGGCGAGCTCAAATTATAGGAAATAGTCAAACCAAGCTTGTTATGTTGCGTCTTGTATTTCTCGTATGATTTCAAGTTATTCCTCAATGTCTTCGATTTCGGGTGTGAGGGTAATGACGCACAGGCTAAGTCCATGTGTGATGTTGAACTGCTCCCACATAAAAGGTTATTAGATGATCAAAAAATTGCATATGCTTATGATGGGGTGTGATGGACCTAAAACATTCATCTATGAAGAATACATCTTGCAAGACAACATATCAGACCAAAACATATTGATAAAGATTTGATATATTTTAAAAATGACTAATTTGATTGAGATCGACGACGATCAAAGAAAAAAGACTTATTTTGATAAAAAGATTGATAAAACATATTGTAATCAATGCAAAATGAATTTTGACAATGTTAATACATACTAGGAGGGTTCTAGAAAAAAATAAGATTCATAAACAAAGATATTGACAAGTATTAAAGCCTAATGAGAAACAAAGGGGTTAAGGCACCGATCGGTGACAATCACTGTTAACATTATAGATATTCTAAAAGTTGATCAAATGATTAAATGACGGACTGGATGTAAAGTGGCCATGAAGGATAAGGTAGATGATTGATTGTAGAATACTAGTAATGCCAAATATGATTGAAAAGTATGAATGAAAATGTGCTAACCTTGTTGAATACTTTTGAGGATGACATATGATTTAATATAATTTAATTAAATCATATTTTCATAGTAACTACTGTAATGAATGATATACAAATGATAATATACAGTAAATGGACAAAGCAACAAGCATGCAATAATATGAAACCTTGAGAGAGAGAGAGAGGGTGACTTAGTTGATTTCATGCAACTTGGAGATGATCTGGGCAAGTGAATAGTCGAAACAGACTAGAATTTGTTTCGTCAAAGCTCACTGGAGGTTCTAGAACTCAAAATGTGTAGGACGGAAGCACCTGCAGGAGGACAAGAGCACCTAGGCACTAGTGATGGATCTGGGCGCGCTAGAGTCCAATTAGATGCTCAGGTTCTGTCCTTTTCTGTACATGAGGAGTTTTGTTGTTGGGTTCCTATTTTCACTCTGGTTTCACTCCTAGATCATCGATTGTACATGTAACCTATAAAACAGTTGTCTAACTACACATGTCCACAAACCACATCAAATATAATAAAAAAGATGTAGAATATGGAGTCAGACTGACCTTGATGGTCATCTGAAGAGCAAACTTAGTACCAAGTGTTTCACTGCATTTTAGACTCCATGTAGTTCTGTGTGAATGTGTGTGTAATGATGCCCTAGGTTTCCCTTGTGCAAGTTGTAGACACCCCAAAATTACACACTTTTTTCCACCTGTTCCCAGTTCACTTTCTAATACACCATGTTATTCACCCATTTGTGATTAATTGATTACATTGATTAGTTCATACACATTGTACCCTTTGGATTAATTAAATTAATCCTTAGTACTCCCTTGTGCTAAGTTAATTCTAATTTATTAATTAAATCATTAATTAATTGTGTGCATATCCTGGTCAACTGCCACTCACATCCTCAATCAACAATCACTTGAACTCCACCCAAACTCCACTTCACCAGTCTAGTTAACTGCACTTTTAGAATCCTAAAAAGGTGGGGGAAATTGAATTACACATACAACCTCCTTTCCAGATGTAACTTCTGCAATTAATTCATTAATTTCTCTTGGATGCCTTGAAACTATTGCAACCTCCCCAAATGATATTTTTACATTGTGCATTTACCTGCTAGTAACCAACTTCCAACTACTTATGCCTCTATAAAATGCAGGCCTACTCTCTATCAAACCCTCTTGGATTCACAATATAGTAACTCTACTAAATTTTCAAGCAATAATCCAAGTCACAATCTCTATGTTCATAGCAATTGTACCCACATTTGTAGGCAATTCAAGAGCACCTACAGTTCCACAAGGTTACACAAGCTCCTAAGCTTGACACAACCTAATGAGGTTTGCATTGGAAGGTTTCTAGGAGGTTTGCAAGTTTATTTGTTCTCTTTCCAATCACTATTTCTTTTCTCTGCTTACATTTTGGTGCGCTCGGTGGGACTCCCACCCCATTATATTTCTTTTTAATTTTTCATTCCTTAATCATGTTTTTTATATGTTTCACAATACATATTTTGTTTCTGTGTAGTTTTTTCATGATTCACTGGGGGTTTATCATTATTTACATGTGTTTTGAATTTACAGGATTTTCAAGGATTCACATCATTTACATGAGGGGTTGCTTTTACATGTAATATACTTGTTTTCTCTCTTCTGGTTTATACTCTTGCTTTCTACATTTCTATATTTGATTTGGTTTCTGGAAACTTTCACTTTGTTTTCTGGAAAATTTACCAACACATTTTGCAACACCTACACACAAAAAGCACAAGAAATCAGCTTTTTTTATTAGAAACGCAAAAAAAAAATACAAAAAAATAATATTTCTGAAAATTAAAAATAGAGTTATGTTTTTAATCTTAAAAATAAAGCAAAAATAAAAAAATAAATGATAAATTGTTTAAACCCTAGATCCACCCCCTTTCTCCCCTCCCCACTTCTAGCTTCCAAGTTGACAAACCTACTCCTCCCTATTATACCCTCCCTATACCTTGCCCCTTACCCCCCTCACCCCCCTAAGCCCGTCTTGAACTCAACCCTCACCTTCCCCTCTCCCACCCCTTTCCCGAACTCCCTGAGTCACCCGCTTCAATCCCCTACTTTCTAAACCTAACCTCGTGTCATTCGCTTCACTCCTTTATGGATCCCAAGTGACTTAGACTCATCCTCTCTCTCATTGAGGTTCCAGAGCCCCATCCTCCTCCTGAGCCTCCCCAATTACGATTCACTCCTCACACCTCAACTCCTCAAGTCTTCTCATGACTCGCCCTGCTCCCAAACTCCTCAATGCTGACCCACTTTCAACTCTCCCTACATTGACCCGCAACCATTCGCTGGTTACGGGAACCCTTCACACCTTTCCATGCAGAGCTCCCCGAGTTCCCGTTTTGCTTCACTCCATCCTTGAATCCACAAACATATTCCACTTAGCTTACCTTTTTTAGGTTTATAGTATAAGCTTTTAGGTTAGGGTTATTTTAATTCGGGATTTACTATAAGTTTCACCACTTAGGGTTCTTTTTCTGTAGGTTATGTTATTTCTTTCATCATTAATTAATTCATCATTTTTTATTTAATTATTTATTTTAATTCATTAGTTCATTTAATTTATTAATTAGTTTATTTAATTCGTTCATCTAATTCATTAGTTTGTTTAATTTAATTACTTAGTTTAAGTCCTTAGCTATTTTATTTAATTAATTAGTTCTTTTACTTTAATTAGGCCTTTTCCATTAAATTACAACCTTTATTACTTTTTCGTCATTTTTCGTACATAGGAATAATTGTGACACTTGTTTTTATAGGGCTAACAAGTGTTTTCCAATCACCTTAAACATTTTATCAACATAAAATCACTTTTTCAGCACCTTTTAAAGGAATTTTACGTCACTTCTGCCAATTTTGCCTACTCATTAGCGTTGCCCCTATAAGGTTACTGTACATTTTGGTTCACCTTGTTGTCACTTTTTAGCCACTTTTGCACATGTTTAATCATTCTTGTCTATTCACTAACATTTTTCTAATGTGTTTTGAATACTTTTTGTTTGTCATTTTGTTTTGTTTTTGTGAGACTAATCATGACACGACCACATGTATGTTCTTTGCTTGCGCTTCTTAAGAAATCTTGGAAATCAGAGACATGATCATTTTTGTTTATTTTTGGGGAATTAACATTATTTTTAATCAAATATTGTTCACATATATGATCTTTCCTTGCACTTTCTAAGTGATCTGGGAAATCAGAAAAAAAACTTCCTTCTATTGTCTTGTCCTCTTACCTTCCCTCAGGAAAACTGTTTAGCCCTTTCTTGTAGGGACCTGCTCTCACAACGGTTGAGATAACACTTAAAAACTAAAAAAATGTAGGTTTCATTTTCTCGTGCGCTATAAACTACTAATTCTTGTGTGCAGGAAATTGCAGATAAATATGATAAAAATGAACATTTTTCTACACACTGTATTTACATGTTCGGATAAGGTTAAAAAACCATCCACATATCTGTGGGAAGTACCTTGGCATAAGACATACAAATATTTTTAGGATTACCACAGGAACCCCAAAGTAGTCAGAACCTTGAGGGAACTATTTGATGAAATGGGTACCACCATCCTGACCTACTATTAAAGCATTGTGAGTTAGAGTCACAAATACCTAGTAATGGTGACCCCCTTGCGATTCATTTTGATCAAGATATTTTCTCAAGGTTTCAAAGGGGGTAAAAAATAAATCCATTAGCTAGCAATAACGCCACACTTGCTTGGGGGAACTGCTGACACCTAATTGAGAGAGCCACCTATGGAGCCAAATATTGTCCAATCCAATCTAAGGTAAAGGCCATAAACAAATCAAATAAAAAAAAAATTATTTTTCTATTTTTTATTTTTTTCTTTCTTTTCGTAATAGTTCTCTAAACTCACTTTTTCCCAAACAATCCTTGTTTTGGATCCATCATTCACATTCATATCTTCTCATAGTTTTCAAACACTCCTTGTTTGGATTCTCTCTTCACGTTTGTATCTTTTTATCATTTCCCAACACTCCTTATTTGGATTCTACTTTCATCCTCTTTGCATCTTACAAAGTACACTCTACTTGGATTGCTTTTCACTTTCTTTTTGATATCCCAAATACTACTTGTTCGGGTTTATATTTTATGTTGTTCATTATCTCCACATTTATCCTTATTTGGACTTTTCATTCACTTCTTTTTCTTGTTATCGTTTCTCTTCATCATTGGTCATTCACTATCTTTCATTTTATTCTCGAAATTCCCCTTTACATTGCTTTCATCTCTTTTTCATTATTCTAATATTTTCATCCTCATTGCACTCTCCATTTTATCCTCTTTCATTCATTCAGATTTCTCATTTAATTATGTGATTCTTCCTCTTTTACAATCATCAAATTTTATTCTCTCTTGTACTCACCTCATTTTTATTTTATCTCCCATTTCATTTGACACTTAAATATTTGGATTACATTTCCCAAAGTTTAAGTTTTCACCTACTTCTTGACATCAAGTATTGAGTTGTTGATATCCACGTCTTCACTCAAGTGATATCAACTTACAACTCACATCTTGATAGTGATATATTCCAATTTTCACAAATCAATTCCATCACATCTTATCTTCATCCTCTTCTTATGTCATTTAGTTTGACATCATCATTGTTAAACTATATACGTTTGCTTTCTTCACATCTCTAACTTGAAAAAATATTTGTTACCTTTTAAACACTTCATCATATCTTCTTTTCCCAACATTTACATTGTCAATATTTAAGTATTATCCTTTCATTAGCATCTTCATTCTTAACTATTTTTTTTAAGGGTTGAGCACATCACATATGAACAAACTAACTCTTCATACCCTCTTCCCATCTAGCATTCACTTTGCTAGGTGGTAGAGTACATTTGTAATCAATCTATCCTCGCTCTTCCATTCTAGCATTCACATTGGTAAAGGTTGAGCACATTTGGACTTTTGTCACTATAATCATCCTCCGTTCTAGCATTCACTTTGCTAGAGGATGAGAAGTTTCACCACATCAAACCACTCTTCCATCTTGGCATTCACTTTGTCAAGGGTTGAGTTTATCAAACACTTTTGCATTTTCCATCTTGACATTCACTTTGTTAAGGGTTGTGTCATCCATATCTTCCAAACTTCTTGCCCATCTTAGCATTCACTTTGTTAAGGGACAAGTTATTACCAATCTTAATCGCACACCTCTCTTGCATCATCGCATTCACTTTGCTATGGGTTGAGTTATCTTTCACATCTCTCTTTTGCTCCTGCCCTCTTTTAAAAATGGTGGGAACATGACACAAAGATTATAGTCCTTTTGGAAGGGGCGAATGACATCGAAATCCTTTTGGAAATTTTGATAGTGATAATGACCAAAACTCTGACGATGATCAGAATGACATTTCACTCGAAGAACAATCCCGTGTCGAAAATATCTTGGGTTTCAAATTTGCACTTTAGGTGAAACCACAGTCAGGGGATAAACAAGTCCCTCCTCTTTGATGGGAGAGGTTCCCTTATTGAAAGCCAGAAACAAGATTATTTACAAATCTACAACTTTCATCAAATGTGGTCTTCTGACATATGAAAATGTGTTTTCTCTAAGGAAAAACACCAGCACAAGAGAATGGAAGAATGAAGGGGAAAGAGAAGGCAGAAGAAGGCAATACTTTCGAGGAAAAGAGATTGTAGAGAGAACCCCTAATTACATTGGATAAATGAATTACAGAGAAGAATCATTCACGTTTTTACCAGGTGTAATCACATAGACACAAAGTTCTCATAATTACATTTTGAAGAACACAAAGTTTCTTAGCTTCTATTTGATCAAATGATTCACAAAATAGAGCAGAGGGAGAGAGGGAAACATAGGAAAAAGAAAAAGAAGCTCTTGTATTGATTTTTCAGTTCAAAATTACAGTCTTGACATATCAGAATTCCCACCCCTCGACAATGGCTTCCAGAACCCATCAAATAGCTCATGAAAAGTGGTTACAACTTCCTCTAGGTGAGCAAAATGGTTTGCAAATGAATTCCATCTTTCGTGCCCTTCCAAAATCATCCAATCGTGAAGAAAAACCATGGCGGAAAACCAATTTACGCGAATACACAGACATTTCATTTTATTTGCCAGTTTTGATATGAACCATCGATTTGCTGCTAAAATGTTCAAATCGGACTGTCCACGTGGAAGGAGAAGATTGGAGCAGGCGTGGGGAAATCCCCTTTCCATTTTCATGAATTTTTGTGTTTTGGCACTTTGGAACAAATTGCCCCGCAGCCCCGCCTTGAATTTTTGACTTGGACACGTGGTGGGCTATGATTGGAAATGGGGTCACGGTGCAATTCTAAACATTTTGACCTATTTTGCAAAAAAATGCAAAATCTCATTTACCTCTGCCGGCCCGTAGCTCCAATTCAGTGTGGACACGTGGCACGAGCTGATTGGAAATGGGTGCACGACTCTCATTGCATCATTTTCACCTTTTTGGGAAAAGGCACAAAAACTTGTTTTATCCCACTGACCCATTGCTCTGCTTTGGCTCTTTGGACACGTGGTGCCCTTAGATCCGCTGTGGGTTATGGGGAAAATGGCTTACCTTAACACTTTTTAACCTTTTGGCAAAAGGTTCAAAACCTTGAATTCTTCCATGGCTCCACTGATCCGATCCTCCCTTTGGACGCGTGGCAGCCTTTGATTGGTTGCGGTCCTTAGGAGCTTTTTGTTTCAATTCTCCCCGCAGGCTCACGGGCCAAATCTCACCAACTTAGCTTTTTGCAAAAAAATCAAAGTGCACAAATACCTCCGCATCTCCGCCAGTCCGCCAAAGGGAAAATTTTCCAACTTAGCCCACCGAGCCATAACTTAAAAAGTACAAGGAGTTAGGAGGACTTCTTTACCTTTTTGGAAAGGGGAAGAAATTTCCCATCTGATGCAATGATTTTCATGAGCCCTCCAATTCTTAGAAAGTTCCAAATTCAAAAATACCTCTTTTCAAGTATACTTTAAGGGCACCAACTCAAAATTTTGCAATTTTAGACTTAGAAATTAAAGGGAAATTTGAGGGTGACAACAACTGGCTCTTTCTGGGGATGACTTGGCTTGAAACAAAGGCACAAGGAAAGATCAAAAACTATAGAACAACAGACCAACTCTGGGAAATGAAGACCAGTTCCTTATCCATTGGGTGAAAGGAGTCAAAGGAAAAACCAATACAAGACAACACACACAAGGCAGGAAAGGAAACAAACCAAAAAGGAGGGCCCAAAACAAACACCCCACACAACAAGGAAGAAAAAGGAAACAAACAAGCCAAAAACAAAGAAAATACACAATGTACAAAGGGACTCCCTAATCACCTAGGACCTGAACAACTTTAAGTACTTCCCACTATAAGGGAGTGGGAGAGAAGATCCATCCATGTAACTCAAATAAAAAGAGTTCTCACCAGAAAAATGTCTGATTCTGAAGGGGCCAAGCCAAAGTGAGTCAAACTTACCATGGCTTCCTCGAGGCTCATGTCTCTTATCCCATAGCAACACTGTGTCCCCCACCTGGAAAACTCTGGATTTGGCTTTCTTTTCAAACAAAGCCTTCACTTTCAACTGATGGGTTGTTATTCTATCAACCACCTGTAATCTATCTTCATTCAACTTCTGAAGGTACATGATTCTCTTGTCTAGAGCACTGCTGAAGCTTGAATCTTCAATAGTTTTCATCAAATGCAAAGCTGGAAACTCCACCATCACTGGCAGTTGAGCTTCCACACCATACACTACTTGGAAAGGAGACATTCCAATGGCTCTCTTAGGTGTAATCCTATCATCCCAAAGTGCATCATATAATTTCTTATGCCAATTTCTTTGAGAATCATTCACAAGTTTCCTGACAATGGTCACCAAATTCTTGTTCGTTGATTCAACTTGTCCATTCCCTTGAGGATAATAATCAGAAGAGTGAGCAAGAGATATTCCATATCCATAACAAAAATCCATTATCTCAGCAGAGGAGAAGTTAGAAGCATTATCAGTCACAACTTTGTTTGGAATTCCAAATCTTATCAATATGTTTTCCTTTATGAAGTTGCATACTACTTCAGAAGTAGTACTCTTGACTAGGATGGCTTCCACCCACTTGGTGAAATAATCCGTGGCAGTCAACACATGAGTATGTCCAGCACTTGAAGATGGATTGAGAGCTCCGATGAAATCCAAACCCCATTGTTGAAAGGGCTCCTCGATCACCACTGGCTTGAGAGGCAAAGCAACCAACCTTGGTCTTCCAACAAATGTTTGGCATGCTTCACATTTACTCACCCACTTTGATGCATCTTGGAATAGAGTGGGCCAATAATAGCCAGCACGAAGGATTTTGTGAGTTGTTACAGTAGAGGAGAAATGCCCCCACAAGCTTGATCATGAAAAGCAGAAAATAATTTCTTTTGCTGCTCTTTATCTACACATTTTAAAAACCTTCCATCTACACCTCGTTTGAAAAGAGCATTTTCCCAAAGAACATACTGTGCAAATCTAAGTTTGATGGCTCTTTTTTCTTTTGCAGTCAAGTGAGATGGGCATTCACCATAGGTCAGAAAATGAGCAATATCAGCATACCATACATCTGTCGAGCTGAGAAACAAAACCACAGGCAGATCCGCTTCATCTTTGGACAATGTTTCATCAGCACCTTCAACAATGAGCTCACACAGGCCCTTACCACAAACCAACTTGGTTGGCTTGATATCCAAATCGTATTCTTGCACTTTTTCCACCCAATTACCTCTCTTAGTTCCAAATTCTTGTTGTGTGAGAATCGATTTGACACTTGTATCAAGCACAAACACAACAACATGAGAATTTAGAATATAAAATCTGAATTGTTTAACAACTTTTACAACAACAAAAGTGTGTTTCTCCAATCATGGTGTATTTCAGTTCGTGGGCTTTCAAAACGTAGCTCATGAATGCTATGGGAAATTCGTGATCTTCAGCATTCTTTTGAGTTAAAACAACGGCCAAAGTGTTTTCAGTGGCATAGCAATATATAATAAAATCTCTGTTGAAGTCTGGACACGCCAAAGTGGGAGTATTTGCAATGGATTTTTCTATATCTTCAAAGCAAGCTTTCCTTCAGAGGACCAGCCAAAAGTTTGCTTCCCTTTCATCATGTGAGCAATGCTCATAGTAAGTTTGGAAAAATCGGGTATGAATCTCCTCAAGAAATTAATCTTACCAAAGAAGGAATGAACGCCTTTCTTACTCGTGGGAAGAGGAATCTGCTGTATGGCCTGAATTCTTTCCAGATCAATTTTGATTCCATCTTTTGAGACAATGTGTCCCAACAACTTACCTTCAGTTACACAAAACACAAACTTCTTAGGATTCAAAGAAACTCTGTGCTCTCTACATTTTTGTAGGACTTTTTCAAGGTGTTGAACATGATCTGCTCTGATTTTTGAAAAGATAGTCAAATCATCCAGGTATACCACGATGCATTTCCCTTTCAAACTACAAAAATCTAGATCCATAGCCCTCTAAAAAGTAGCACCAACATTGATGATTCCAAAAGGCATTCTCTTGTAGGAAAAAGTGCCCTAAGGAGTGGTAAAGGTAGTCTTATGCTGATCTGTAGTGTTTACCTCTACTTGGTTGTACCTGAGAATCCGTCTAACATTGATAACATCTCTAAGCCTGTGATATCTTGTAGCACTTGGTCCATCATGGGAAGAGGATAATTATCTTTCAAGGAAGCCTGATTTAGATTTCTAAAGTCAACACAGATTCTAATCTCCCCATTTTTCTTTCTGACAGGCACTATGTTAGCAATCCAAGTGGAATGATGAATGGGAAAGATGATCTGAGCCTTTAAAAGCTTTTGTATTTCTTGAAAGATAGTGTCAGCAATCTTTGGATTATACTGTCTTTGCTTTTGTTTGAAAGGCTTAATGTCAGGCTTAAGAGGGATGGAATGTTGCATTTCTTTTGGTTTGAAAGCTTTGAGATCTTCATACGAGTAAGAAAGCACATCAACATACCTCTTCAAAATATTTATCACCTTCTCTCTTTCTTCTTGAGTGCAACATTTCCCGATGTTCACCATTTTAGGTTCATCTATACTTCCTATATTTATTTTTTCAGTTTCAGCAGATTGCTGATTTCCTTGGGAAACTTTAGATTTGACATACCTATCATGTTTATCAAAATATCCTCCAAACTCACCAAACCCTTAGGAATTTTTTTGCCTTTCAGTCTGATACATCCATCCTGATCCATCTCTTCTTTGACACTTTCTTCATTTGAAGACACACATTCTCTGGGAAAGTTATCACTTCCTTCAAAATACAACTAATCAAAGTTATCTCTCAACTCCAAGAAAGAGAGTAGATGTTGGTCATCATTGAAGACCTGCCAATTGTTTACATTGTCAGGAATGCTAGGCCTGTGAATCATTTCAATGGAGAATTTGTCTTGAGAGAAGTCAGGATGAGGAATTAACAAAGATCCAGAGACTATTAGGGAATCATCCCTAGTATTTTCTCCTCTTGGTACTACTGCAATGGAGAAAGCATCGAGGAATTCAATAGAATCCCAAACCAGATTTCTATAGTGCTTCAATCTTCTATTTTTTACTTGATAAAGGTCTCGGACCTGCTTTACAATAATCTTAGCATCACCATGAGCAAAAAGGTTCTTAACTCCCATCTCCTTCACCATATTCAACCCAAGAATGAGGGCTTCATATTCAGCAGTATTATTGGTATTCTCAAACTAAAACTTAAAGGCGAAAGGATAAATCTTACCGTCAGGAGAGATCAACACTATACCAGCTCCAGATTCAACTGAGGAACAACTCCCATCAAAATCCAATGTCCAGACATCATTAGGATCAAACAATACACCTTTTTATGGACTTGCTTCATCTAATGACATAATCATATAGTTCCCATGCCCAATGTCTTCATACAAAATCTGTGCTTTTGGATCATTTGTTTTTTGCACAATATACTCAGCTTGCTTCTCAGGCATCAACTTCTTCATCTTGCCATTAACTGGAATAATGGCATGTGACCAATCCATTTTGATTTCCCCTCCAACATCCTTGCAAAAGTTCCTACTCAATAGCATGTCGTAGGAAGGAGGAATGTCAGCAACTAAGATGGTTGCCAAAACCTTTTTCTTTGGACAAGTAGCAAAGCTACTTGTGCATCCTTGATTCTCCCAACTAAAGGCACTTCCCTACTTTCTATAGAATAACAAGAACCATATGTGTGGGTAAGAGTGAGACCCAAAGCATGAGCTAATTTAGCAGGCATTACATTGTCAGATGCTCCAAAATCAATAACACAATTACTAAGCTTGTGGCCTGCTATAAGGAGAGTCACATAGAAAGGTCTGATTTTCTCATTGGCTGATGTGACAACAGCTATAAGATTTGGTTGGGAAGAGGAAGAAGGAGTTGGTAAAAGACCTTTGGAAATAATGGATGGGATTTTAGATTTGGAGTTAAAAAATCAACCATTTTGGTAAAGGCTTGGGATGGGTTTGATAAAACTCAGCCTCAGAAATCTGAACCTTAGTTCTCTTTATGTGATCAATAATATCAAAGGATCCAGATGTGGATGGGGTATCATTACAAGGAATGGAAGAGACCTTAGACGTATCAGCTTTATCATTTGACACTGCAAAAGCTTTAGAAGTAGAATTGGAGGGAGAAAAACCAGCAGAGGTTACCTTTTGTGTGGAGGTGGTGGGGATAGGAGAACCTCTCTTTGCAAGCACTGGAATGGTATTGGAAGACTCCTTTGATTTCTTTGCAGGCTGCACAACTTTCTCCTTTTTGCTGGTCTGTTCTCGAGTCATGACAACATATGACTCGCTATTCATGTCAGCCACTATATCATTATAATCATCCTCATCATCAACACCTTCAGTGGTGAGGAAGTTGACTCTAGAACCGCCAGGCTGCTCCAACTCTTCATCAACATTTTCTTCTTGATCATCATACAATTCATTCTCTTCTTCATCATCAGGTTCAAGAACTTCAAATGTTGCATTGACAGGCACTTTGAAAGGTGGACCTTCAATTTCCAACCTTGTTTGAGAAGAAGGCAATCTGTTCCTAGGCTAAAAATTCTTCCTTGTAACATCCTAGTATGGAGCATGCTAATCCAATTGTTTTTATTGTAATGAGGTCATTGGATAGCTTTTGTACCAACTGATCTGAATTACCTCTAGGAGAAGAGGAAGAAGATGATGTCTTGGATTTCTAGGATTCTCTTTTTAGTTTTCCTGACATGATCAAGTCATCTTCCACACTGACTGCCAGCCTCTGATCATCATCTAAAGTTGCTAGATTGGCTCTCCTCAAAGCATAGCTTACTTCAGGTAGTTTTGCATTCAAAAAGAAACATTCTTGGATTTGATCAACGAGTTTAGTATTTTGTGGAATTTTATTGATCAGTTTATTAAATTTAGCTACAAATTCCCTCATGGGCTCTTGTGGTTCTTTCTTGATTTGAGAAATCTAAGCAAGCAAGGCATGTACATCTTCAACAAGCTTGAAATGGTTCTCAAACTCAGTTCTCATGGTTTTCCAATTTGTGATTGCTCTAGTAGGGAAATGGTAAAACCAACCTGGTACATTTCCTTGCAAGGTTTCCACAAACAGCCTAACAGAGACATCTTCATGTTCCACACCGACGACTCCACATGCAATAATGAAGGCTGCAATGTGTTCATCAGGGTGCACTTTCCTATCACCTCTGAATTTGAGAAAATTCTTTTAGTTACCTCGAGGTAACTCATGCAAAGGTTGTGGAAGATCCAAGGGACCAACTCGGTGGCCCCAAGGTAATGGAACTGCCATCCTTGGAAAAACTGCTTGAAGAGGAACTGAAACACCAGCAAGAATCAAAGCACAGAGATTAGGGCTGAGTTGCTCTTAAGATATTCCACTCCCAAGGGTTCTGTCTTCAATAAGTGTTGTGCTTGTAGAACGAGCTCTTCTATTTCTCCCTGTTGAAGGAAGAGGAAAACCTTGTTGATTCAGAAGTTGAAATTGAGAATCTTCAACTCCTAGAGCTCTTCTACCACGTGTGTATCTCAGAGTCGCTAGATCAATGGAATGATCAAATTGTTGTTCTTCTTAGAAGGGAATCTATTGAAAGCATTCCCCAGCGGAGTAGCCAAAAACTGTTGGGTTTCAAATTTACACTTTAGGTGAAACCACAGTTAGGGGACAAAAGTCCCTCCTCTTTGATGGGAGAGGTTCCCTTTTTGAAAGCTAGAAACAAGTTTATTTACAAATCTACAACTTTCATCAAATGTGGTCTTTTGACATATGAAAATGTGTTTTCTCCAAGAAAAAAACACCAGCACAAGAGAATGGAAGAATGAAGGGGAAAGAGAAGGCAGAAGAAGGTAATACTTTTAGGGAAAAGAGATTATAGAGAGAACCCCTAATTACATTCGATAAATGAATTACAGAGAAGAATCATTCACGTTTTTACCAGGTGTAATCACACAGACACAAAGTTCTCAGAATTGCATTTTGAAGCACACAAAGTTTATTGGCTTCTATTTGATCAAATGATTCACAAAACTGAGTAGAGGGAGAGAGGGAAACACAGGAAAAAGAATAAGAAGCTCTTGTATTGATTTTTTGGTTCAAAATTATAGTCTCGACATATCAGAATTCCCACCCCCGACAATGGCTTCTAAAGCCCATCAAATAGCTCGTGAAAAGTGGTTACAACTTCCTCCAGGTGAGCAAAATGGTTTGCAAATGAATTCTATCTTTTGTGCCATTCCAAAATCATCCAATCGCGAAAAAAACCATGGCAGAAAACCCATTTACGCGAATACACTGACATTTCATTTTATTTTCTAGTTTTGATATGAACCGTCGATTTTCTGCTAAAACGTTCAAATCGGGCCGTCCACGTGGAAGGAGAAGATTGGAGCAGGCGCAGGGAAATCCCCTTTCCATTTTCATGATTTTTTTGTTTTGGCACTTTGGAACAAATTGCCCCGCAGCCCCGCCTTGACTTTTTGACTTGGACACGTGGCAGGCTGTGATTGGAAAGGGGGTCGCGGTGCAACTTTGAACGTTTTGACCTATTTTACAAAAAAACGCAAAATCTCATTTACCTCTGCTGGCCCACATCTCCAATCAGCGTGGACACATGGCACGAGCTGATTAGAAACGGGTGCATGACTCTCATTACATCATTTTCACCTTTTTGGGAAAAGGCAAAAATATTTATTTTCCTTCGTTGGCCCGCTGCTCCACTTTGGCTCTTTGGACACATGACCCCCTTAGATTCATTGTGGGTTATGGGAAAAATGACTTACCTTAAGTGTTAGATTCATTGTTTTGTCCCTCTGCCAATAACACTGATTTCAGTTCAATTATCTCATTTATTGAGGAAGTACCATCTACAATGGTGACCATTAATTTCAAACCTTATGAGTAATGTTGTGACCACACACCAAAGGAAGATACGGGTTCCTATGACAAACCAACCTTCTTTGTCTTCTGCAAAACCTCAAACATTCAAACCAACGACTCCTTCAAATGAAAAGTCAAACTCTAATGCCAAATATCCCACTCCGGGTCAGTATGAATTCATCAAACAATTAACAACCACACCAACGCATATCTCTCTAATGGAACTGTTGAAAGAGTCGCCTACCTTTTAGGATATTCTCACACATGCTCTAAATGAATCACATGTTCCTCATACTCTCAATGTTCAACAGTTTCAGGCTATGATTGCAAACCTTACACCTGAAACTCCTATCATATCTTTTGGCCCTCAAGATATGTTGAACCCAAATTTGATTAACAATAATTCCTTATACATTGAATCCTATGTTACAAACCATAAAGTCAAGAGAGTTTTTAACAACAATGGAGCGGCTCTTAACATCTTCTCTATAAAAATGCTTCGTTGCCTTGGTCATACAATAGATGACTTAGATGTTAATATCATTACCATTCATGGTTATGATAATATCGAGCGCCAATCTTGTGGTACCATCACTCTTCCCATACAAGTAGGCATGCAACTCCTCAACACTGTATGTCATGTAGTTGACATAGAAACATCATATAACCTTCCTCTGGGTAGACCTTGGATACATGTGATGCACGTGGTACCTTCCACCTTCCATCAATGCATAAAGTTTCCACATAATGACAAAAATTTCACCTTGCGTGGCGATACTGACCCCTTTTAATATTGTAAGTTTTTCGAAGTAAGGTACAAAAAAGTAAATTATTTTCCATCTGTTGATAGCACAACTGGATCTAACATAACTCCTATTGTTACCAACCGTATTAACCCTAACTTAATATTGCATCCTCATGCTTCTGCATCTTCTTCCGAAGAATATACATCTAAAACGTCACCTGAGGATATTCCTCACACATTTACACCTTCCTTTGAAGCATCTACATCTAAGGTGTCACCTAAAGATACATTATCCTATAAAGTCTTAGGTGAGTACACACTCGATAATGCATTTCTTGTTGGTAAACTCCCATTATCACCTCACAGTTATGGGCATCCTAATGCTTCTCATCTACGAGAACCTCTAGCTTACTATCTCAAAAACACTCTTTGGAGATGACATGGATATCTAGAAGATGAACATATTCCAATCTCTGATGACTCTGGGATATACGAAGATAGGATGGCAGAATGCTATGAATCCATTGATTACACTAGAGGCCATAGAATGAATGATGAAAAACATGAACTAGAAAGGAAGAGGCCTTGGCCCACAAGGACATGGTGTTCTTGAACCTATGAATGCCAAGTCTAATCTTTACACATATGGTTTAGGGTATGAGACATATGAGAAGAGGCCTATAGTATTTGATGTATTACCTAGTGATGAGGACTCAAATTCCAAAGTTGAGACCGGTTCCACACATAGCCTCTTCGAAGACCTAGCTGAGACTACACTTTTCCTTGAATACTTATCCATTCAAACCCTTGATGTTGTTTATCCTTCCCTCATTGATCAGGACCAACAATATCATATTTCCATGGACCTCTTTCAAAACGATGAGGCCATCCAGGAGTTCCTCGGGGCTCGAGACCCTTTTCCCTTGTCGGACCACAAGAAGGGTTTCAATATAAACCTTGATGCTACCACCTACTTCATAAAAGAACATACAATCTCCAGTCCTAAAGAAAAATAAATTAAGCACAAAAAAAAGACAAATTATATCTCGTAAATTGAAAAACTTTATGAGGCATTATACGTGAAGCAAAAAATGAAAAAGAAAAAGAAAGAAAAGGACACATCTCCTAGTGAAAACCTTTCAGAGGCACTACAAAGAGGAGATTTGGATCCAAAAATATCAGACAACCTACACAAGCCTACATCATCATTTCAAAATAATGACACTTCTAAGCTATTGGTAGAAGAGACAACAACCATTAACATTGGAACTGAAGACCAACCAAAATTGTTACAACTAGGTGCCAGTTTATCGGAAACCAAAATCAAAGCCTTCACAAGACTTCTAACCGAGTTTTAGGATGTATTTGCTTGGTCTTACAAAGATATGTCTTTCCTTGATCCTTCTCTTGTGGTTGATCACCTTTTTGTGCACCCAGATGCTAAACCTGTAAAGCAAAAACTACGTAAAATGCATCCCAAGGTCACATTACTTATTAAGGTCGAACTATAAAAATTATTGGATGCAGGCTTTATACTGTGCATTGACTACTCAGTGGATATCTAATATGGTACCAGTTGTGAAGAAGACCCTTGGAATCCATATTTGTATAGATTTTTGTGACATTAACAAAACATGTCCCAAGGATAATTTCCCTTTGCCTAATATTGACATGATTTTTGATTCTACTGCGGGCCATGAGATGTTATCCCTTAAGGATGGATTTTATGGGTATAACCAAATTCAAATTGCTGAAGAAGATGAGCATAGAAAAACATTTACAACCCCATGGGGGACATTTTGTTACAAGTTCATGCCTTTTGGCCTTTAAAATGCTTGTGCAAATTATCAACGTGTCATGACTGTTTCTTTCCACAACCTTCTTTACAACATAATGGAGGATTATGTTGATGATATTCTTGCTAAATCAAAGACTAGAGTGGATCATCCAACAGTTCTTAGGTGTATATTTGATCGGTTAAGGGCGTACAAGGTAATCCAAAAAAATGTGTCTTTGGTGTCACTTCAGGAAAAAATTTAAGATTCATTGTCTCACGAAGAGGAATTGAAGTGGACCCTACCAAGGTCAAAGCTATAATAGATATGTCGCCTCCTCAGAACCTTTGACAACTAAGGGGCCTAAAAGGAAAAATACAATCTATTCGTCACTTCATCTCTCAATTAGCAGATAAGTGCCATCACTTCAACCAATTTCTTAAGAAATAAGTCCAATTCAAATGTACACAAGACTGTTAAGAAACCTTTAAAATTTTTAAAGAATACCTGGCATCTCTGCCGGTATTCATGCCACCTATACAAGATAAGACTATGTTGTTGTATACATCTACAAAAGAACATGCCATTGGGGCATTATTGACGCAACACAATGATAAGGGTCAAGAACAAGCCGCGTATTACTTGAGTAGAACTCTTCTTGAACATGAGACCAAGTATTCGTAGGTTGAAAAGGCTTGTTTGGCGGTTGCTTATACTTTTGGAAAGTTACGACACTATCTACTAAATCATTCCACCAAGCTAATTTCAAGGGTTGATCCTCTTAAGTACCTACTTTTGAGACCAGTCATCACAGGACGAATGTCTAGCTGGATTGGACTACTCAATGAATTTGAAATTGAAATTGTCAATCAAAAATCTATCAAAGGTCAAGCACTAGCAGATCAACTGGCCACAGCACCACTGCTAGGCTCACAACTATTAAATTTTGAATTTCTAGACAAAGACCTTTTGTACATAGAAGCAACACCCTTATGGACATTATTCTTTGATGGATCTTGCAACATCCATGGTTCTGGAGTAGGAATTGTCTTGTGTACACTAGATGGAGACCTCATACCTAGATCTTATCGTATCAACTTCCCTTACACAAATAACATAACATAGTATGAAGCATTGATAACAAACTTAGGGTTTGCTATCTCATGGCACCTGCGAGAATTGAAATTTTTTGGTGATTCTCTTCTCATCATTAATCAAGTTAACAAAGAATATCAAGTAAAAGATGAAAAAAACTAACCCTATAAAAGAATGGTTGATATCCTTAGAGTATTTCCGGGTTATCAATTTTGAACAAGTTTCTCGCGTACAAACAAAGCAGCAGATGCCATGGCAATTATCACTTCCCTTCTTTCATTTGACACTAATCAAACTCATAAGGAGTTCCTCATTGAACATCTTTTAGTGCCAGCATATGAATTGCCAGAGTCTACCATGGTTTGGGAGATTGTTGGTCTTGATCATCCCTGGTACCACGATATATATACTGTCATTCAAACTAAAGCCTATCCTGCTAATTTTAATTCAATTAATAAAAGAGCCTTAGCACAACGTGCTTCGCGCTACACCCTTCTTGCTGACACCTTGTATCGAAGAGGCTATGATGGGACTCTCTTAAGATGTCTCAATCAGGATGAAGCTAATCAGATGCTAACTGAAGTACATTTAGGTATTTGCGGTGCCCATACCAGTGGAATGTCATTGCGAAGAAGATCTTCTACGTTGGATACTACTGGACCAAAATGGAGGAAGATGCATGCAACTTTGTGAAGAAATGTTAGGTTTTCCAAAAACACTGTAATCTCATTCATGCACCATTCCAAGCCTTACAACCCATTACTTCACCTTGGCCTTTTTTGAAATGGGGACTCGATTAAATTGGAAAAATAAAGCCCACATCTTTTGATGGCCACACATTTACTATAACTACCACTGAGTATTTCACCAAGTGGGTTGAGGCTATGCCTCTTACCAACGTTACAAGATGTAATATTTCTAAATTCATTTTCAACCATATTATTTGTCATTTTGTCATCCCCGCTGCTATTGTCACTAACAATGGTGGTTCTTTCAAAAATAAGGATTTCAAGGCCCCAACTAAAAAATATAATATCTGCCTCAAATGGGCTACACCTTACTTTCCACAATGTAACAGCCAATCCAAAGCATCAAACAAGACTATCAAGTCCATTCTAGAAAAAATAGTGAATAAACATGGATGTAATTGGCATACACAATTGTATCTCGCCCTTTAGGCCTACCACACTTCCTTCCATACTCCTACAGGAGCTACTCCTTTTTCCCTAGTAAATGGCTCTGAATCCATTACCTATCGAAGTTGAACTGCCTTCACTTTGTGTCTCCCTTCAGCATCTCATTCATGAAGAGGATTACCATGTTGCACACCTTGCAAAGCTAGAATTAATGGATGAGAAATGACTTCACGCCTTAGACCATATGAAAATATACCAGAATAGACTGTACCATAATTAAAATCACAAGATCAAACCTCAGTAGTTTGAAATCGGTGATTTGGTCCTAAAGGAAAATCAAAAGAACACAACTAAACCATGAGAAAAATAGGGAAAATTTGAGCCTAATTGGTTGGCTCCTCATGTTATAACTACAAATTTGGATATTGCGCATATAAGTTGTCTACCGAGGATGGCAAAGAGTTTAAGGAGCCTATGAATTCCATTCATTTGAAGAAGTTCTAGTCCTAAGTCTCCAAAGAGTAACCCTTTGTGGTGGGGGTATATCGGTGCATCCACCTATTTCGTCATTTCACTTTGTTTCCCGCTTGTAAATTTTTGCCTCACCGTGTGTCACATGTTCTCCTTGTTAGGTTGTCATGCCCATTGTCTACCACTATTGTTCGCATTACATTATGCTTTCGTTCACTTCCTTCATTCGTAACATGTTGGTTTTGACTTCGGAATTTCCTTTCCCTCTTCTTTGGTGTGTGGTTCAAAATTCCAAAAAGATCAAAAGTATTCAAAAAAATGTTTCACAAAACTTCAAAAATAATATAAAATTGTTTAAAATCCCAAAAACAATATAAAATTATTTGGAAAATACAAAAAAACATACAAAATGTTATAAAAAAAAAACAAAACACTTGCGACTATGTAATTTCGTTCACCATTTTCTTCATCTTATTGTTCCCAATCATCTTTTCTAATCAATCAAACCACTCTTTGCAATGTAACTTTGCTTAGGGATATCACTTGGCTTTAGCTTTCTCTTGGGGGCAACTTGATGTCTGTTCATTTCTTATTTGTATAAAACACTCAGAAAGTCTTTGGACATTATTGTTGTGAGCTATGTTATATTATAGATTGCTTGTTAGTGTTTAACAAAGGTGTGTTTTGTTCACTAGCTTGTTTGTTGTATTTTTTTGTTTAAAATTTGTACATTTGGAATATTGTATTGTCTATTCTTAGCTTAGTCTATTATGTTAGTTAGTTAGAAAAAACAATACTCTATGTATCTGGAATGCGCTTATGGACCAATTATAGGAAATTTATTTACATCTTAGTTCACATATAACTTTGGTGTGGATCCTTCTTGTTCATATTGGGTTTGTTTCTATTGATTGTTTTGTATCTTTTTGTCATTTGCATGTGTTGTGTTTTTCTCTTGGTTTACTTAAGCCATGAAGAGTTTTCATTTTTTATGTGTATTCATGTTTGCTTGCATTTTATTTGCATTTTTCTTTTCAATTGCTTTTCAAATATTTCAAAAAATTACAAAATTAAAAAAAATCCAAATATTTCTAAAAACTAAAAAAATAAAAAAATTTACAAAATTTGAACAAACATTCACTCATTATAGAAATCCTACAATTGGAAAACCCTTGAAGTGAATCTTTTTACATTTCAATACAATCTTTATAAACGTCATAACTTTTATCTATTACCTTGGTGATTGTGCCAATCTTACAGTTATCACTTTCTTCCCTTTGCATGATATGCTAACTCTGCTTGGGGCAAGTCACAAAATTGTTTTTCCTTCGCGATATAACTTTGCCTGGGGCAATTTCAAATTCAATCATTTGCACAACAGATCAAACAAAGAATATCACAAGGAGTCACTTTAACTATGCTCTTCCAATCTGATCCTATTCCCACTTAGGAGCATTTGTATCTACTTAATCATCATTGTGACACACATTAGGGACATAGCTAATCATCTTCTTTTTTGAATTTGTGTTGCATTGTTTATGTTTACTTTTTTAGACCACTTGCAAGTAGTGTGATTACATCTTGGCTCCTTTATAACCTTGATGTCAGCACCTACTTTGTATATTGGGTTTGTTTTCCTTTTTATCTTTTCTTTGTTGTGTGTGTTTGTTTACGCGCATTTGGGTTAACCATCTTGATTCTTTTATAATCATGGTGACAACTCTATTGTGTAACAACAAAAGTAAGGTTGTTGTAAAATTATTCTCCAACTGAACGCTCATGCTACGGGCACAGTTCTTTCCCATTCTTGTTCTAATCCCTTTCTTTCCTTCCTATCAAGTGGTTGTATGTTGCCTTGTTGCGTCATTCATCCACTTGAGGGGGCATTCCTCTACATTCTTCTTGCTGGGGCATCCCAATGTTTCATCTCTTTCTACTTGTTGGGGCATCCCAATGCTTCATAATTTTCTACCCAACAATCTACATGCGTCTACTATCTTTAAAAGCAATATTACTTCACAATAGCACTTTAAAGAGGGGAAAATGTAGACACCCCAAAATTACACACATGTTTCCACTTGTTCCCAGTTCACTTCCTAATACACCTTGTTATTCACCCATTTGTGATTAATTGATTAAATTGATTAAATTGATTGATTCGTACACATTGTACCCTTTGGATTAATTAAATTAATCCCATGTATCCTTAGTACCCCTTTAGCTAAGTTAATTACCATTAATTAATTAATTAAGTGTGTGCACATCCTAGTCAACTGCCACTTGGTCAACATCCACTTGGACTCCACTTAGACTCCATATCCTTATCCTAGTTAACTGCACTTCTAGAATCCTATAAAGGTGGGAGCAATTGAATTACACATACAACCACCTTCCTGGATGTAACTTCTGCAATTAATTCCATTTACGACCCCTAAATTCCTCGACACTACTGTAACTTTCTCTAATGCTATTTTTAGCATGTGCATTCAACTATATGTAACCAATTTCCAACTACTTTTGCCTCTATAAATTACAGGCTTACTCTCTTACAAATCCTCTTGAATCTTAAGTACAATAATTCTGCTAAATTTCCAAGCCAAAGTATCTGTGTCTGTAGCATTTACACTCACATTTGGAGAACATTCAAGAGCACCCACATCCATTTGCAAAGTTCCACAAACAAAGTCTCCACAACCTTATTGAGGTTTGCATTGAAGGATTATAGGGAGGTTTGCATTGTATTTTTTTTGTCTTCCATTCTCAGGTAGTTTTTCACTATTTACACAAGTTACACTAAGATAGCGAGCTAGATCCAAAATGCTCCAAGTATGCAAATGTGTGAGATCGAATAAAATGAAATTCCCCTCCTATGTTGTGTATGCAAAGTGATGTAGCTATTGTCCCTTGTAAGAATGTGCTAGATGAATGCCTTGTAATGCTCTTTATGCCTTTAGATACAAGCTTAGGTGATAGTAGATAATGCTTAATGATCGACCCTTGATTTTGGAGAAGTAATTAAGTTATATATGATTCCCTTATTTGAATTTCGTAATTGATAACTGAAAGGCCGAGCCAAAGTGTTAAAAGATGCCCAATAAGTAAAAGAGACTTAAGAGGGTGAGAAAATGACAAAGAAGGCCAGGAGCACTACGGAGGGACAGGTGATCCTGGGCGCTTCTATCTTAACTGGGCGCTAGTTTCCGAGGCCATACAAGATAAATAAGTCAAGTTCTGGCAGGGTTGTAAGATGTGTAAGACCAAAAAGAAGGTAAGACATAAATCAAAAAGACCAAAAGGAGTTATCAACCGCTAGTTTTCTTATTTAGGAATATATATATATATATATATATATTTGTGTGTGTGTGTGTGTTTTACGACCTAGAAATGTACCTAAGTGCATAGATTTTGTGTCTACATTTGCCCCCACTTTATGTTGTTGAGTGGATACTCAATAACATAAAGTAGATAAAAGATGCTTACCTTGTAATCTTGTAGATAAGAGCATTGTTGATTGATTTAACAAATATGGTAATAAATGTTAAATTCTAATTACAGAGTAACAATGAAATGATATAACAATAAAGTATCGATCTGACCTAAGTAATAAGCTAGAGAATATCAAACCCTAGGTACAAGAGGGAGGAAAGAAGACTTAGTTGATTTAAGAATAATCTAAAAGCTATGCCGAGCTACAAAACTAATAGAGCATGAAGACAAACTATCACAACCAAGCCTAGAAAAATGTAGAACCTTAGGAATTACTAGGACTAGGGCACCTAAATTGGGTCAGGGGTGCCTAGGCACCAAGGACCTTCTATAGGCGCTTGTGATTGTGAAAATTTTCAGAAATTGATTTCTTAAGTGTCATACAAGTGTCGCTAGACCTCACTTTTAGTCGTTTGTATGTCGTTGTAAGATCATCGAGTTCACGTGAAACCTGTAAAGAGAAAGAGCACATGCAAAACCCCAAAACACATCAAATCCTATAAAGAAAAAGATGCAAATAGGGATTTAGATTGACCCCTGTGATCATTCGGCTGAGTGAACTTACTATCCAGGTGTTATACTACATTTTAGACTCTGTGTAGTTCTATGTGTGTGTGTAGAATCGTTCCCTAGGTGGCTCTTGTGCAAGATGCACTTGATAGTGAGAAATAACTAGATGCAGCAAATATAAGTAGATGTGTGCATGGAAAATTGAACTTACCCTCCTATGAAGTTTATGCAGAAGAATGCAGTCCCTTGCCACTTGAGTGATAGCTAGATTGATGTTTTGATGCTCTTGAAATGCCTTTGGATGTAACCTTAGGTGATAGTATTAGATGCTTAGAGCTTGGTCCTTTATTATGATCACATACCTTTGTATTTATATGATTCCCTTGTTTTAATTTCGTAATAAACCACTAAAAGGCTGACCGCCAAGAAAACAAGATGCCCAATGGCTAGAAAAGGCCCAAAAGATGAGATCAAGATACAAAAAGGTTAGGGGTTCCCAGAGGGGATGAGGGCACCTGGGTGTTGGCATCTTGGCTAGGCACTGGTGTCTAAACTTAGAAAAACTGAAGTATCAGAAATCAGACTGGGCAATAGGGTGTGTAAGACCAAGAAGAAAACCAGAAAGAAAGAAAAGAGGCCAAAGACAATGGCCAATTAGTACTTTTCTTGCTTAGGAATCATATGAATAGTGGTATGTGATCAGGACCTAGAAATATACCCAAAGTGCACGATTTAATGTCTACATTTCCCCCCACTTTATGTTGTTGAGCAAATGCTTGATAACATAAAGTAGATAAGATATACATACCTAATAACCACATAGATTGATGGCAAAAATTGTGTTGAGGAGACAAGAAAAAGCGTTAAGTGAATAATATGAAGCATGGAATCTAGGGAAGAGGAAGTGGAAGTGACCCTAGGGGTGAAAGCGTATGTGTATATGTCACATTGTACTTGTTGTCGATGTTGATTGATGCTTGATGATGTGACTGCTACTTCTGATAAGGATACGCATACAAAAGAGAATAGAAAAAGAGTAGTCAAAGCCGTGTATATGAAAGATTCAATCCAAATGTGTAAAAAGTGTGTAAAAAGTATGTAAAAATACAAAAAGGAACATGTGCCCCTGATCCCTAATGAGTGAAAAGATAGAAAGAATCCTAAGAATGTTGTAGAAGAACGAGTTTTTTGGGCGATCTCACACAATGATAGAAGAAGTGTAGGGAGAAAGGTCTATTGTTATTCTCCATCCTTTAACTGATTCTCAAGATTTATACACCACTGCAGATGGTGTGTTCATATTCTATCAAATTCGATCTAGTTCGATCCAATGAAAAAATAGAAAAGAGGTGAAAGCATGCATGCTGATTGTTGGAGGATTGTGCATGTATTATGAAAATTATTATGTAGACTGCTGATAACTGCGGTGATCATGGAAAAACTGTGTAACTCCCCCTAGTCATAGGCATCCAAGAAGGGTCAGGAACACCCACACGCTAACATCTGTGTAGTGTTGAGGACCCAAGTCAGATTATGAGCCCCGTTTGTATCCAAATACTGTGTTAGTTCTATACTAAACTATGTTGTGCTATAATTAGGAGTTGTTGTATGGGGTGACTGATTCACCCAGTGTAGGCCCCCCTCGTTTGGGGTGTATGCGATGTCACTAGGAGAATGCAACCGAAAGGAGGACCCGATGTACATGTGAAACTGAATCCTTACAGGGGGGAGGGAATGTGCTTAGTAGAAACCAAGGCACATGCAAACAAAGTGGCTAGAAGACATGTGTTAGTGTAAACTAGAAAAATATATATGTAAAATATGAAGTGTAAGCTAGCAAGCAGGAAGACAATGTAGATAATGAAAATCAGGTTGCAAACACGGGAAATCGCTCATAATGTTACAAGAGAATCATGGTCGAATCAACCAAAATCATACGATGTGCACACAAGACAAAAGGATTAGCTCATAAATAATGGAATACAATGGAAAACAAAGGAAAACAATGATAAAAAAGAGTAACAAACAACCATGGTAGTAAATAGTTCCTACAATTCAAATGCTACACATGAAGCACCCGTTAACATGTTAGAAAGTATGTCAAAATGTGTATGATCCTATATAAAGTAGTGTGCTAGTAAGAAGATGAAGTAGTATAAATTTAAACAATAAAACTTGTAGTGTGTATAAAAGTGCATGCCCCTAGGAGTTGATGTGGTACTGGTAAGAGGTATAGTTCTAAACATCCATGTTGCGTGTAACATTCTATGTAAAGGTTGCATTCACAACTAGAAGGCAAGTGAACGTACATGTGTATATAAAAAAGATAATGACATACAAAGTATTTGTTTAACATAGTAAGCAAAGTGTACAAGCGATCATAAGTAAATAAGAACAATGTGCAACTAAGATATGTAATATGTTGTGAATGTGAGTAGAATGGAATGTCATGTGTGTGTGATAGGAACAACATGCCCCCTGAGCAAATGTGAATGAGTATGCATGAGATGAGGTTCATTTATAAAAAATACCCCTCGGTAGTTAGGAATGAACCATATAACAAGAGTGCATCATTGAGGAATGGTTTGAATTGTGCACTAGAAAGATATGATCGATAAAGTGTAGAACGTAGAGAGTGAGTGAGTGTGGTGAGGTTCATTTCAGATTTAGACCCTTAGCTATCGAGTATGAACTATGGAACTAGAGTGCGTCATAGGGAAGTGTGTTGTGGTGAATGTGTTCTAGAAAGATGTGTCGTGAATGTGCTGAGTGTGAAAATGTGTCATGTGTATGGTGTGAGGTTCATGAATGTAGTAAGCCCTCAATAATTAGGTGTGAACCATAACACGAGAGTGTGTCATCTGGAAATGACGTGAGATTTGTGTGTAGTATCATTTAAGATGCGTAATGTTAAATGGGTTTGTAAGTGGCTTACGAAGGAGAGTGGCAAGGCGTTAGATGCCACCCCCAAGCTTGTCAGTGACAACATAAGGACCTAGCTAGCTAGGTTTGAGCTTGCCTTTGAAAGGATCTTCAGTATTCATGTTTTTCTGGTTTTCATTTAACACAAGGTCACCAACATTGAAATCGTGAGGATGATTTTTTTGATTGTATACTTGAGTGAGAAAGATTGATATACTCAAAGATGTTCAAAGGCTTGGACCTGGCGGGAGTCAAGCATTTCAAGTTCATGTAAGAGTTTTTCATGATATTCATTATCTTTTAGTATGCCTTTAAGTGAGACCCATAGAGACGAGATTTCAAGTTTAAGTGGAATGACGACCTCAATACTGTATACTAGTGAGAATGGTGTAGCATTAGTGGGTGTACACACAGTTGTGTGGTAGGCCTAAAGGGCATATATGAGTTGATTGTGTCATTTGTCACCGCTAGTGTCCATAGTTTTGCGTAAGATTTTGAAAATGGTCTTATTTGTGGATTCTTCTTGGCCATTACCCTGTGGGTAATAAGGAGTAGATAATGATATTTTAATCTTGAATTTTGTACAAAGCCTTTTTACATCCTTATTCTTGAAAGAAGATCCATTGTCAGTGATAATAGCAGAAGGGATGCCAAAGTGCATAATGATGTGAGTAGTGATGAAACGATAAATATCACGACCAGTAACAATTTGTAGTGGCACTGCTTCGACCCATTTGTTAAAACACTTTGTGGGAGTAATAATATACTTATGGCCATCATCCAATTTAGGATTGATCATGCCAATAAGGTTGAAACCCCATAAAGAGAAGGGACATGAAGGGGAAATTGGCTGAAGGTCATACAGGTGAATGGTGGAGGTTACCATGTTTTGACATTTATCGCAACGTTTAGCATATTCTAGGAAATCTTGCTCCATAGTAGGCTAGTAGTAACCCTGATGTAAGAGCTTATGTGACATAGCCTTGCTAGAGAAGTGGCCATGGCATAGGTTATCATGTACATGAGATATGGCTGTGAGAATGTATGTGAGTCCTATACATCGTAGTAAACATCTGTTAAATGAGTGTTTAAATAGTTCCGCATGATCCGTAAACTTCTACTTTGGAACTCTACGAATCACACAACTATATTGTTCTAATTTCAAATTTGGAAAATGACAGAGTTGCTTGAAAATTAGAGCTTCGTGACTGATTATCTAGTGCTATAGAAAGGAAATTGCAGAGAAGGAAATAATTCAAACTTCAACACCAACAATTTTATCCTAGAAACCTCCAAGGAGGAAAACCGATCAGGAAGGGAAACTTCTCTTTCTTCCCACTTTTATTGGTCTAACATAGAAAATTATAGATTACAATAAGTATGAAAAGAAGCAACAATGTAAACTTTCTCTCCAATTAATTGCTTTCTCTATTTCTACACCTTGCTCCTACAATTCCATTCCAGCACTGAAGATCTTTCTCACTGCTCTCATTAAACTCTGCTTCTTGATCTCTCTAGATATTTGAATGCATATTCTCTTGTTCCTTTCATGAATTTATAGGTCTTCCCATGTCCTCTCATGCACTGGAGGATGTGAAAGGGCATGGAAGGGGAAGAGACACGACTGGGTGCTTCAAATTCACGTCCACTCGCATTCCATTCTTTTTCTCTGTTCGAAAGTGTTAGGACCGCTGCCCTGAGTAGACCAACAGTCTTAGGACCACCACTCTAGCTAGGTGGTAGTTTCAGAATTTCCACCTTGTAAGGCAGTGGTTTCAAAACCACCGCTATACACAGAGTGGTGGTTCTTTCTAGAACCTTCGTTTACCTCATTTTTTCTCACTTTTCTTGTTTCTCCTTCTTGGTGCTAATGGAACTGATGAAGTGATGTGTTTTTCTGGATCCCTATGGATCATACCTCGCCTACTTAAGAGGATTTTTGTCCCACAAAATCTTAGTGGGGGAGTGGTAGAGGAATCAACTCCCTCTTGTGCTCATTCGAGTACCACTGGGTTTGCCTTGGTGTCTTCTCTTGTCCAACCTGCCAAGACTCCTATGGACCTCTGGTTTGTTGTTCTAGTGCTACATCCTCCTCCGAGTTACCTCAAGTATAATCCTCTTTGGAAGGTAACTTCTGTATCTTTCCTTCTTTGTCATGCATAGATGGCATTAGTGGATACAAACTCTTGCAACTTACTATCGCATGCATCTGCATGAAATATGGCCTAAAGGTTTCTTCTCTAACCTGCTCAAGTATGGCGAAGGTCCCATACTATAGTGGTTTAGTCCTTTCTTGTCTTTGTCTCTTGAGATGGATTGGCTGAATCCTCTCCAAGTATGCTGCTGCTATAGTCATCACCGTTACTTGTATCTCCTCTTCTTCTTGCTGCCCCATGGTCAAGTCTAGTGAATCTATAGGTAGATATAGTGACTGCATAGCGGAAGTTTTTTTTTCTCCTTGAATGAGTAGTTCTTGTGGTGGCTTCTTCTATAAAAACTGACAAGTGCTATCCAAATTCTCCATCCTTTGGTCAGAAATATCCATGCTCTCCCATTAATTTTGCTTTTCTTCCCATGAAAGAAAACAAAACTGATGATTTACCTAAATAAGTCTTAGTGTTTGGTTGGTACTTACCATAGCCTTCTTTAATTTTCTTTAGTGTGCCTGGATGTTAAAACTGACTCCATCCTTGACCCTTCTGTACCAGTTCTCCCTCCTTATGAACACAACATCCCTGGTATACAAGTAAGGACTTCTGAAGACAACGTCAAATGCATCAAGTGGAATAATATCAACCTCTAATACATCTATGTATTGGGTGTTTATCCCAAACTGAAACTTACGCTTCCTTGTAACTTGTATTTCTACACCCTTCTTCACCCATCATAGTGGGTATGGATGTGGATGCGCGTAAGTCTCTAGACCAAGTTGTTCTACAACCGCATCAAAAATCAAATTTGACTGAGAACCAAAATCTACTAAAGCGTTTACCTTAGTCTTCTTGATTTGGATTCTGATTTGAAATAGCTTACTCATCTCTTCTTCTTCTACTACCCCATACATGTTAGTGGCCATACATCCCAGCCTCTCGTCTACGTCTGAATCATCCTCAATCTCCACCTCTCCTTCCATCTTCATAGTGGCCATGGATTTCTTGGAATCCTTCGTTCAGTGCTTTGGGTGCAATTCCGGATGCAACTTCCAACATGTGGCGTCAGTATGTCCATTCACATCACAATTATTACATAAATTATTAGGATCTTTACAAGTATGTAAAGCAGTAGCGGCATGTTTACCTTTCCATTTACCTCTGCTACTTGTCTTCCCTTGTTCTTTGTCCTGTTGTTCTATTAACTGGTCTCCCTTTGGATCTATTTCTCCTTGCTTCTTCTCGTCATCAATGTAGTATGCTTGTACACAAGCTTCATTGAGATCCTTGGGCTTCATGGAGATTACCTTCCTTCGAAGGTGAGTGTGAAGTCCTCCCAAATACTTGGTTAGAATGTCCTCATCCTCCAAGTCCATATTAAGCAACATGGCTTGTCTCCGAAATTCTGTGGTGTAGTCTTGCACGCTTTGACCACTTCCCTGTCTAAAGTATCGCCACTTAATCATCATGTTAGTTTTATGGCCAATAAGATAGAAGTTAGCTCTAATCAATTCTTTAAAACCCTTCCAAGTACCGATAATAGGACGTTTCTTCTTCTCACAAGTGGCTAGATGGGTTTCCCACTGAACCAAAGCATGACCTTCCATTTTGAGATGGCAAAGGTGACCCTTTGTGCCTCAGTGACATTATGCACACTAAAGTAGACTTCCAACTATTTTAGCCATTTATCTAGTAATTCTACATCTACTTGTCCTTCAAAATTCTTTATTTCCACTTTTGTTTCAACTTTAAAAGGTGTATGTGCATATTTTACCTTCTCGCTTACAATTGGCGTCTCTTCACGCCCTTCCCATTCTTCCTCTTCGTGGCTCTTTCCGATACCAAATTTTTTGGCTAGTGCTCAAACCACCGAGTCCATGGAATATTTCTTAACCAAAGCCATCTTTTGCAAATCTAAAAGCTCTTCTTGTTTCCTATGCAATCTATCCATCATGGTCTCTAGCATCTCGACTCTACAGACCAAGTTCTCTTCCTCCATTTGAGCTCAAAATCTCTGTTTCCAATTCTTCATAGAAATATCTGGCTCGCAAGGTAAAAATTATTCACCTTTGGACCTTGTCACTGTCATACAAAATCACAAGAAAGATTCGAATACCATAGTCTTGGATATATAATCAGCTCTGATACCAAAATTATCTGTAAACTTCTACTTTGGAACTCTACAAATCACACAACTATGATGTTCTACTTTCAACTTTGGAAAATGCCAGAATTTCTTGAAAATTTGAGCTTCGTGAGTGTTTATCTAGTGCTATAGAAAGGAAATTGCAGAGAAGGAAATAATTCAAACTCCAACACCAAAAATTTTATCGTGGAAACCTCCAAGGAGGAAAACTAGTCGGGAATGGCAACTACTCTTTCTTCCCACTTTTATTGGTCTAACATAGAGAATTACTGATTATAATAAGTGTGAAAAAAAGCAACAATGTAAATGTTCTCTCTAATTACTTGCTTGCTCTGTTTTTACACCTTGCTCCTATAATTCCATTCTAGCACTGAAGATCTTGCTCACTGCTCTCATTAAACTTTACTTCTTGATCTCTCTGGATCTTCAAATGCCTATTCTCTTGTTCCTTTCATGCATTTATAGGCCTTCCCATGTCCTCCCATGTACTGGAGGATGTGAAAGGGCATGGAAGTGGAAGAGACACAAGTGGGCGCTTCAAATTCACGTCCACTCACATTCCATTCTTTTTCTCTGTTCGAAAGTTTTAGGACCGCCGCCCTAAGCAGACCGGCAGTCTCAAGACTACCGCCCTAGATGGGTAGTGGTTTCAGGACTGCCACCATGTAGGGCAGTGGTTTTGAAACCATTGCTCTGCACAGAGCGATGGTTCTTTCCAAAACCTTAGTTTACCTCATTTTTCTCACTTTTCTTGTTTCTCCTTCTTGGTGTTGATGGAACTAATGAAGTGGTGTGTTTTTCTAGATCCCTATGGATCACCGCACCAATGATGACATAATGTGTGGCCTCACACTCTAGGCAATGAGCTTTATGAGGTTAAATGCCATCCATAATGGTTTGTCGATAAATAAATTTGTAGATTGGAGTGAACCATTCGGGATGGTCAGTACTAGGTGTGACGAAACAAGCTTCGAGAAGTGAAGCATGAATAGAGGGTTATCGTAAGTACTTGGTGATGAACATGGCTTTCTCGTCAGTGATATCCTGAGGAATAAGTGATGTTGCACTGGCCATAACATCTATATGATGATTGTTTTTATAAGGAATAGTAGTGAGAGAGTAAGTCTCGAATGTAGCTAAAATCTCCTTTAAAAAGTTATTATACGTCACGATATGTTTCTCTTTTGTGTGATAATTATCATTGAATTGATTAATATTTAGTTGTGAATCACCATGTATGTAGATGTTGCAAATGAGGAGCTTCCAGGTGGTAGTGAGGCTGAGAATGAGGGATTCATACTCAACAATGTTATTGGTTTAGGAAAACCCTAAGAAATATGTAAAGGGGAGATGATCACCATGTGGAGTGATAAAGACTATCCCAGCCACAACACCAGAACAACAACAAGATACATCAAAATACATGGTCCAAGTGTTGGTATCAATGATGTAAGACATGAAATCATCTTGAAAAGAATCACAAACATGGGATGTATCTGGTAGAGGTGCCTCAGCTAGTTTATCAATAATAACTTGGCCTTTGATTACTTCTTGTGGGATGAACTTGAAGTTAAATTATGTAAGTAGCATGACCCATTGTGCCAGACATCCTAAGAGATGTGTGCAGGACAAGAGATAGCATAAAGGGTCTACCTTGGTAATTATATGAACTTCATTGTTAAGAAGGTAGTGGCGTAATTTATCTGCTACAAAGACAAGGCCAAGGCATAATTTCTTGATGTAACTATAGTTGTATTCATAAGAGAGTAAAGTCCAATTGATATAATAGACAACTCTCTCGCATTGAGAATCATTGCGTTGTGCTAGGAGGGCTCCTAAAGCATGAAATGTGACATAAATATATAAAAAGAAAGGTCATTCAGTCTTGGGAGGGACTAGGACAAGTGGATTTAAGATATATGCTTTAATAGCATCAAATACTTGTTAAAAATGATCATCCCAGACAAATTTAGTATCTTTCTTCATTAAGCATGTGAATGGTTGGATTTTATCAGCAAACTGTGCAATAAACCGTCAAATGGCTTGCATTTTCCCTTATAACGAGTGTAATTGATGCAAATTTCGAGGGGGAGGCATGTCAATAATTGCCCTGATTTTATTGGGATCTATTTCAATACCACGTTGCAAGATAATGTATCCAAGGAACTTGGTTGTAACTCAAAAAACACACTTCTTTGGATTTAATCATACTTTATCTTGTCGTAAGCATTGAAAGAGTGAATGAATATCGTGAGCATGTGTAGAACAATGTCATGATTTAACAAGTATATCACCAACATAATCTTCAAAAATATTGTGAATATAATTATGTAATATGTGCAGCATTGCTCGTTGATAAGTGGCCCGAAGTTTTTAAGGCCAAAGGGCATGATAGTGTAACAAAATGTTCCCATTGACATAGTAAAAGAATTCTTTTCTTGATTTATTGGATTGATTTTGATTTGGTTGTAACCAGCAAAGCCATCCATGAAAGAAATAATATCATACCTTGTTGTAGAATAAACAATGGCGTCTATGTGCGATAAAGGGAAACTATCCTTGGGACACGCCTTATTTAGATCATGAAAATCTGTGCAATAGCTGACACTACCATCTGGTTTCATAGTGGGCACAATGTTAGACACCCACTTTGGATAATCAACGACACGAATAAAGCCAACATCTAGTAGTCATTGTATTTCTTTTTTAACTAGGAGTGTAACCTTTGGGTGCATTTTACGGATTTTTTGTTGAACAAGTTTTGCACCAGGATTAAGAATGATGTTATGCATGGCTACATACGGATAAATACTTGGCATATAATTATAATCCCATGCAAAGATGTCTGAAAAGTCATGAATAACTTATTTGATATCATTTTTCTCATAAAGTGTGAGAGAAGTAACTAATAAAACCATTATTGGGGTCTCAGAAGTGTTGAGGTTATATTGAATGGTATCCTCATTGAGAAGAGATGACTGATCCTCAATGTATATGTCAATAGGAATATTATTAGGAGGATCGACACTATCAATAAGTGTATCAGACTCTCCAAAGTAGGTGGTATCATTAAGAAGTGATGGAGAACGCTTCTTATGATGAAAATAAGGGAGGTGATCGTAAACCCCCATGTGTTTCAGAAGAGGTTCATCAGTAGTAAAAGTGTCTAAATTATCCCAAGCAACTGAAGTAGAATCTATGATGAGGTCTGGATATACCAAAAGAAGTAAAGAAGTATGCAGAGCAGTATAAGCCTCCGAAGAAGGTATAGACGGGAGATGACATCCTAAGCCAAGCTTGCTAGATTGAGTTGGGAAAGCCCGTTGTTATATGACTCCTTTTCCATGCGGGCCTATGCCATTACCGAAGAAACCATAATAGATAAAATATATATATCTAAGACAATATTTGGAAAAATCCTGACTAGAATCAGAAGAACTAGGAGTGTTGGTAGAATGTTGGATAAAATTACAATGTACGAAAGGTGATGGATCTATTGGAACATCATAGAAAACTCCCTGATAAAGGAATTTAATCTGCGTATGAAGAGTGGAAGGAGCTGCATGCGTGACATGGATCCAAGGCCGCCCAAGAATAATATTATAATTAAGATTGTTGGGCATTATGTGGCATGGAATGGGTAATGCACATGGCCCAATGGTGATAAGGAGGATGATAGTACTTAAGACACGCTTGGGGATATTATCAAATCCATGAATAAAGATAGATGAAGGATCCAAAGAGGCTTTAGAAAGACCTGATTGGTGGAGGAAAACAATATTATAAATATTGAGTCCTAAGATATTATCAACTAAGACACGCTTAACCCTGACATTATTGATACAAACTTGAATATACAAGGGAGATCCTGCTCTAACATGGCTTGAGAAGGAAACTCATTTGATATGAAAGCATGTGATCTTTGTTGAGAGATAGAGTAGACATAAACTTATGATACACATACTCAAGTGAGGTATGCAGATGAATATAAGTGTTATCTAGATAGGACCTGAGTTTATTGATATAATTAGGATGGTCCTGCAAGAAGTCATGGATGGAAACATCCATGATGAAAAGATCCTAGGAAAATCAAAGCAAATGAAATTATGAGGACCCTAAGAGTGTTTGAATGAGACGGGTTCAACAAATGATTTAACAAATATGGTGATAAATGTTGAATTCTAATAGTAGAGTAACAATGAAATGATACAATAAGAAATTACTGATCTAACCTAAGAAATAAGCTAGAAAATATGAAACCCTAGGTGCAAGAGGGAGGAAAGAAGACTTAGATGATTTAAGAATAATCATGAGGCTGTGTCGAGTTGGAAAAATGATGGAATAAGAAGGAAAATTGTCACAACAAAGCCTTGAAAAATGAAAAACCTTCAAAATTGTCAAACTAGGGCGCTTGGACTGGGTCAAGGGCGCCTAGGTGCCAGGGACATTCTGTAGGGGCATGTGACTGTGAAAAATGTCAAAGAGTGATTTCTTCATTGTTGCACAAGTGTCGATAGACCTCACTTTTAGCCGCTTGTATGTCACTGTAAGATCACCGAGTTCGCCTGAAACCTACAAAGAGAAAGAGTACCGAAAAAACCCTAAAACATATCAAATCCTAAAAAGAAAAAGATGAAAATGGGGACTCAGACTAACCCCGGTGGTTACTCGACTAAGTGAACTTACGATCCAGGTGTTGCACTATATTTCAGACTCCATGTAATTCTGCGTGTGTGTGTGTAGAATCATGCCCTAGGTGGCTCTTGTGCAAAATGCACTTGATAACGAGCAATAGCTAGAAGTAGCAAATGTGTCCATGGAAAAATGAACTTCACTTCCTATGAAGTGTATGTAGTCCCTTATCCCTTGAATGATAGCTATATGGATGCTTTAATGCTCTTGAAATTCCTTTGGATGTAACCTTAGGTGATAGTAGTAGATGATTAGAGTTTGGTCCTTTATTATGATCACATAGCTTTGTATTTATATGATTCCTTGTTTGAATTTCGTAATCAACCACTCAAAGGTTGACCACCAAGAAAACAAGATTCCTAACGACTAGAAAAGACCCAAAAGATGCGAGCAAGATAGAAAGAGGTCAGAGGCACCTAGAGGAGATGAGGGCACCTGGGTGCTGGCATCCTGGTTGGGCGCCGGTGTTCAAACTCAGAAAATATGAAGTATCAGAAGTCGAACTGGGAAATAGGGTGTGTAATACCAAGAATAAAACTAGAAAGAAAACAAATATGCCAAAGAGAATTGTCAATTACTACTTTTCTCGCTTAGGAATCATATGAATAGTGGTATGTCACTAGGACCTAGAAATATACCCAAAGTGCATGATTTAGTGTCTACACCGATAGCGTACTGAGTGGACAAGTGAAGTGTGAAGTGATCGCAATGTGAAGCGTGGAGACTAGGAAAGGGAAGTAGACCCTAGGGGTGAACTGTATGCATATTAAAATGTTTTTGGAGCTTATGCTTGCTGATGTGAGTTATTTCTAGTTATTAAGGATGAACCTGTAAAAGAAGAGTGAGAGTGTATACAAAATTTTATATATGAAAAATCAGAGTAAAATGTTTATAAGTTTGTAAAGAGCATGTAAAGGAAAGTGTGCACCTGATATGTATGAGAGTATGAAATAGAAAGTTTTCATGTTGTGCTTTGGAGATGATGCTAAATTTGGATGCCTTGTTGCCAATGGTGAGGTTTTTGGGTGATCTCATGATGAGAGTGAGTTTTTTGGGCGATCTCATGCCGAGAGTGAGTTTTTTGGTTGATCTCACTCACACCAAGAGAATAATGTTGGGGAGAGAGGTCTATTTATTCTCTCCTTCCATGATGCTTCCCAATAGGCACTACTGTAGATGGTACGTACCTAATTTGTTCCTATTGTTCCTGATGTTCTTGTTATTCCCATTATAACCGATTATAACTAATTGAAAGCATTTTTTAACTAGAGGCAATACTTGCTACTGGAGAACTGTGTTGTGAATTGTTTTAAACTGTGCTGGAGTGAGAAAATGATTGTTTTACCCCATAACACAAGTGCCCAGGGGGAACACAAGTACCCACTGCTACTATCCAGGACTAGGCCCTAGTGTCTACTTTGTGTTTTGAACCCAAGTCTTATTTTGGGCTAGTCTATAATTATGTGCCTATGCCAATTCTATAATGTGTTGTTCTCTTATGAAGCTCTGGCTTGCTGTAAGGGTGATTTGTTCACCTGATTGATGCCCCCCTCATTTGGGGTACATACGACGATTGTAGGAGAATGTAGTCCAAAGGAGAGGACCCGACGCTGATATGCATATCTTAAGTGGATACTTGCAGGGGGTACGGGATGTGCATGGTAAAAAACCAAGGCATATGCAAACAAGATATGCTAGTAACAAGTGTTAGTAAAAAAGAGATAAAATGCAATATAAGACAATGTAACAAGCAATTAGGAAGACAAGATGGACTGTGAAAAGCAGGTTTCATACATGGGACATCACTCACAATGTCACAAGACAATCAGGGATGAAGTGACTAAAAACATACAATGATCAATCAAGACATGTGGAATAGCCCATAAATAATCGTAAATGATATAAAAAAGAGTGTCAAATAACCATGGTTGTAGTGATCCTACAAGGTAAATGTTACACATGAGGCACCCGTTAGCATGCTACAAAGATAAGTAATATATCAAAGCATGTATATTTGGTGAAAAGTGAGTAAAAATGACTAGAAGGAGTAAATACTGAAACAATAGGACCTGTAGTGTGTAGAGTATGATAATAGCAAAGGTAGATGCCCCCAAGAGCCTCGGTGGGACTGATAAAGATCTGTGCCAAGAATCATGCATCGTGTAAGAATTTTTGAGAGTCCTACATTCATCTCAAGATACCAAGTGAGCGTGCATGTGTGTAAACAAAAATATAATGACATACTAAGTATCCAACTAGCATGGGAAACAAAGTGTAACATGTAAATAGTAGAAGTTAGCAAGAATAAGTGCAACCAAGATATGAAAATGTTGTGCAAGTGTGATGGTATATTATAATGTGCAAGAAGTGAAGAGAGGAGATCCGCATTGCCCCAACGAATGTGTATGAGAAGAGGTTCATTTAGAAATTCCCCTTCAACACTCAAGCATGAACCATAGAATAAGAGTGCGTCATCAGGAACTAAGTGTATTATGTGAGAGTAGATGCTAGAAAAGATGTAGTGTGAAGCATTGAGCATGAAGTGTAGATGATATGAGGTCCATTTGATAATTTAACCCTCAACATTTGAGTATGAACCGTGGAACTAGAGTGTTTCATTGGGTAATGAAGACAAAGTATGTGAACCAATGATGTGGTGATGTTCGGAAAGATATTCATGTAGCACAGAGCGAGAGAGAGTAGGAGATGCTGGGAAAGATGTATTGGGAAGCACTGAGCGTGAAGTATACCAAGATTAGAGGATGTGAGGTTCATTGATGAAGTATTCCCTCAATAGTCAAGTGTGAACCGCAGTACATGAGTGCGTCATCGGGAAATGATGATACAATGTACCAGAGAAGTGAGAATGCTTGAAAATATTAGACATGAAGTACGGAGTGTGAAGTGTAGTAGTAGACACTAGAGATAGCCGATGGTGATGGAGGGGGGAGACAGTGTGATGCCCTCAAGTGTGTGTAATGCAAGTAGTGAAGTAAACTCATCAAGGAGATTGTCACTGTCAGGGTTATAACCGATAGGATTTGGGTTGGAGACCTGGTATGTAATAGTATGCAAGATGATCATATAAAGATCCTATGTCGCGTAAATTATACATACCCATAACATATTCTTCATCAGTGAAAGGGGGCTGAGGAAAATCATGGGCATACCGACGAGTTAGGTTTTGGGTGTAACTAAGGAATGAATCATTGTAAATAGAGATGTGAAAAAAAGGCATTGGAAATGTGATATCAGTATGATTGGGATCAAGAGTGCCACCAATGTAGTCGAGAAAAGAGTGTCTGAGGGTGAGTGTAGAGGAACAAGGTGTACATGTAAGGAATACCGATAAATGAAAGACACAAAGGCCATAATCAATAATAAGTACATATCCATGATATAGGTGCGGAGAATGAGGGGGGAGGAAATCAGCAAGCGTGAAGCTCAATTGTGCTAAGCCTGCATGTGTGCAGACAGTGTCAGGGAAAGTGGGATCAAATGGAATATGAGGCCAATAAGAGTCATGTATGAATAAGGTGTATGTGAATGGATATAACTGTGGAGTAGAGTTGACTTGGGGAGATGAATTAGGTGACATGACATCCAATGTATGGACAGTACCCTAGAAAGGAGTCATGAAAATAGTCGAGGGAGGAGGTTGCTTGAATTTATATTCACCATGGCTAATAGTAACAAAGGTGTCTTAGAAGTAGGATTCATCTATCTCAAGAGGAGTGAAATTAAGGTTGCATAAATTTTCATCAATAAGCTCTATGACATCGACCCCATCATTAGAATCATCAGTGTTAGAATTATCTTGTTGGATAACATTATCAAGGATATTAAGAAGAGTGGAGCTAGATGTAGGGTGGGGGGGAGTAGTGATAGAAGGAGATATGGTGGGTGATATAAGATTAGTGGTATGTGTAGGGATGGAAGGGATGTATGTGGAGGTAGAAGAGGTAGTGGAAACACTATATTTACTGACATTATATGTACTAATATTATGGTATGGAATAGGATGCAACAAAGGTATGGGCTTGAAAGTGATTGGATCTATGTGAAAACACTTGAATGGGCCAATATTAGTAGAAATAGTATGCTCATATCCATCATGTAAAAATTTAACACACAGATGAACTATAAAAGGAACAATATGCATGGCTTGAATCCATAGTCTACCAAGTACACAATAACTGAAATGATGTGTCTGATTTAATAAAAAAAATTATTTTATTAAAATTTGAATGCAAAATTATGTTGTAACTGATAAACAATGAAATATAAATGCTACACAATTTATTAATTTTAACTATGAAAGGAAATGAGAGGGGTAAGGTACTTATTTGAATTTCACTTATCCCAGAGTGAGTATGAACTAGAAGATGTGGTGGAACAAGAGCACAAACCATCATAATTAGGCTAAGAAAAATGTAGAGATGCTCGGGATGCCTAGACATGGGCACTTGGGCAAGGATAAGGGCGCCCACAGGTGCCCAAGACCTCTCTATGGGCACCGATGTATACAGAAATGGTCGGAACCTAGTTTTGACAGTGTCGCTATGGCTTCACACTTGTTCATTCTTGGTTGATTTTATGTCGCACTTGAATCATCGGGGTACCCATAAATCTGCACACAAATATTCTCCTACAAAACCCTTAAAAAGACATCAAATCCTAAAAAATAAAGATGCAAAATGAGGGGTCACACTATCCCCATTTGTCACAATAGTGAACTTACGACTGAGTGATAGACTACATCTCAAACCAAATGTAGTTCTATGTGCTTGTGTGTGTGATAGTGCTCCTAGGTCACCCTCGTGCCAAGATAACGGGCGATAGCCAGATAAAATGCAAATGTGTGGATGGAATAGAATGAACTCCCCTTCTTATACAATGTGTATGCAAAGTAATGTGCCTAAATGCAGTCCCTTGAGATATGTAGATAAATATCCTTTTATAATAATTGCCCGCACATATAATGGTATGTATGTTGTGTTTATATAGGGATCTCTTGCTTGAATTTTGACACTAATGACCCAACATGCTGACTAGTACCTCGAGATATGAGAGGGAAAACTAAAAAGAATGACCTCAAATGTCAAAAATAAGATCAAACATAAAGAGGACATGGGTGCCCAAGATGGACAAGATTTCATGATGCTAGTTTCAAGTCCTAGGCGCTAGTGTCTAGAGACAAGTGATGACAAATGAGTGAAGACTGACAGACATGGATCCTTGTGACCTAACCAGAACCAGGTGTATAAGTGACAAGTGTGAAAGATAAAAGCAATAGAAACCAAAAATACAAATGGGTGGACTATGGAATGGGTCTCCAGTGAATACTCTTCTTACGCAAGAGCCATATATATAACGACATACTTGGCGGTATAGTAAATAGTAGTAAGTGCGTGATTTTGTGTCTACAATCTAAATGATATAAAATAGAGTGGGAAGGGTTTCAGGTCCAACTTGTAGAGGTAAAGGTGATGGCTCCAATGCATGTGCGAGTAGTGGAATCATAACCATGAACAAAGGTAGAGGATTTAGTGATTAGACTATCAAGAATTTGTAATTGTGTGAGTGGAAGAGAAAACATAGATTTATAGTGGAGCCATTGTCAATTAATACACACTTGATAATAGTAGCGGTGATAAACAAAGGCACATGAAGATTTCCAGTGGCAGTAGGTGGGATATCCTCATCACTAAAGGGTATGACATGTGGTAGGTTTTTGAGAAATTGACTAAGATGGGTGAAGGCAATAAGGGAATTATCACTTTCAATATGTATGGAGCGTAGGGCATCCTCTAAGGTATGACGACAATCTGGTACACTACATTACAAATCATAAAGAGAGATTTTGGCCAGTGTATTCTTGAGTTGCTGAATGATATCATAACCTTTGGAGGTGGTGGTAGGATCTTTAGAGGCAATAGGAGGTGGGATAAAGACAGGTAGCATTGTAGGTGGTCTATTATGGCAAGTGGTGACCACATTAATGGTTGGATCAAGCATTGGAGTATTGAAGTGGGGAGGATGCTAGATACAGACTTGTATAAAATCAACAGCAATGGCAGTCGTGCCAGAAACCCTGGTTGGTGCATAGGATGGATAATAATATTGGTCTATAAATTCAGAAGAAGGAGATAAAATCTGATGCATGATTAGAAGGTAGGGTTTAAACGAGTGGGTTCACCAAATGATTTAATATAAATTGAATTAAATCCTATTCATAATATCTACTGTAATGAATGATATACAAATTATAATATACAGTAAATGTATAAAACAATAAGCATGCAATAATATGAAACCCTAAGCAAGAGAGAGAGAGAGGGTGACTTAGTTTATTCAGTGTAACATGAAGATGATCTAGGCAAGTGAATAATTGAAACAGGCTGGAAACAATGTTTTCAAGGCTCACTAGATGTTCTAGAACTCAAAAATGTGTAGGACAGAAGTGCCCACAGGAGGAAAGGAGCACCCAGGTGCTAGTGGCTGATAACTCTAGTGTCTAGTCAGATGCTCAAGTTTTATCTTTTTTTATGGAGGAGTAGCTTCAATGTTGGTTTTCTGTTGTTGCTCTAGTTTCACTCCTAGATCGTCGATTGTACCTATAACCTGTAAAACAATTTTCTAGCTACACATGTCCACAAATCACATAAAATCTAATAAAAAGATACATAATGTGGATTCATATTGACCCTAGCGGTCACCTGAAGAGTGAAATTAGTACCGAGTGTTCCACTACATTTCAAACTCCATATAGTTCTATGTGAATGTGTGTGTATTGATGCCCTAGGTTGCCCTTGTGCAAGTAAAACTAAGATATCAAGTTAGATCTAGAATGCTCCAAGTATGTAAATGTGTGATATGGAATAAAATGAACTTCCCCTCCTATGTTGTGTATGCAAAGTAATGCAACCCTTGTACGTTGTATGAATTTGCTATATGAATACCTTGTAATGCTCTTTTTGCCTTTGGATACAAGCTTAGGTGATAGTAGATAATGCTTAGTGCTTGGCCCCTGATTTTGGAGAAGTAACTAACTATATATATATGATTCCCTTATATGAATTTCATAATTGACAATTGAAAGGATGACCCAAAGTGTTAAATGATTCCCAAGAAGTAAAATAGACCCAAAAGGGTGATAAAATGACAAAGAATGTCAGGAGCGCTTAGGAGGGACAGGAGTGCCTAGGGGCTTATTTCCTAAATGGGCACTACTGTCTGAGGCCATAATAAGTCAAGTTCTATAAGGGCTGTAAGAAGTGTAAGACTAGAAAGAAGGCATGAGATAAAGCAAAAATTCCAAAAGGAGTTATCAAACACTAGTTTTCTTGCGTAGGAATCATATATATTAGTATTCTTTAGGACCTAGAAATGTACCCAAGTGCATAGATTTTGTGTCTACAACAGAGCTCCAAAAGGCTGATAGATTATTTGATTAGAATTATGTAAGGAATGACAACAAAGTGTGGGTTTCTAGCAAAGTAGTAATGTCACGCGGAGGCTCAGAAATCCAATAACAATCTAGTATGTCCGTAAATATTGTATGTCTCTCTAACTTGTCTAATTATGAAAATGGGCAGGAAGGTGATTTATATAGAATCGACAACATCTAAAATGATCGTCGATGATCATGGATTACCATAGATTTTTTTGGAGATGTTAAAAACTAAGGAAAATATGTCAAATGGTTAAACTATTTGTCATCTGAGGATTAAGGTTGTTTGATGAACAGTGAGAGGTTATGAATTTGGGTAGGAAAAGGTTAGGGGGTTAGGATGGGTAGGGTAAATTAGGCTAAGTTGGTTTCAGTTGGTTAGGGGAGGGTAAATAAGATTTTACGAAGGTGAACGAGTGTTGATGATGGTAAATTATAACATACTTAGGATAGGAATAATAATGTGAATAACGATGATGTGATTAATGTGTGTTGGGTCACCTAGAGGTGAAAAAACAGTGTCTACATTTGCCCATGTTTGTTGAGTTGTTTGTAGGCATAGGTTGCGAGACAAAAATTAACGTGAAGATGCCCTAGTTTTGTGATAAGGATATTGTTCCCCCCTCAAGCCAATGGCTGACTTTATTGGTCATTGGATTGAAGAGAGTCATATTGATTGGATAGGAATGCTTAAAGATGCTCTAGGGCTTGACTGTAATCTAAATGACCATGCAAGAGGAGTTTATAAGGATGGTAGTAATCTTGGAAATACTTGGTAGGGGACGTTATACATCCTCGGGAGGGTGACACTAATGTGGACATCCTACAAATGCATGCTTCAAGAAGATCACTACATGGAGAGGATCCAATGGGAGCACTTTAGCGAGGATGTGTGAAGCTGTGGGACCAAAGGGTCAAAGGAAAACATCCATAGTGTGTAAAAAATTTAATGTATGGTCAAAACATAGTTTTGACAAAGTGTTGGGCATCAAAGCAAAGATATATAAGCTCTTGAAGGCATTGTAGTGTGTTTGAAAGAGGTTAAAGTGACCAAAATAGATAAGGTAGGTAAAATGGGCTTGGATTGCTGTGATTACGGATTGTTGATGTTCAAGGATAGTAGATTGGTGATGATTGATGATCCCCGATGATCCCAAAAAATGGAAAATATATAAGCCAAGTCGAGTGCCTAAATGGATCATTTGCGAAGTGTTGTTTTGTGATTCAAGAGCTCTGATTTATTGATTTTTAATGTTTTTGAGAGATGGAGGCAAGCAGGAGTAGTAGGAAGAGGCATCATATGAGGAAAGGGGTAAATAGGTTCAATTTATTTTGTTTATTTTGATTTATTGTTATATATATAGTGATTTTGGACAAGATTTAGGTGAGAACGCCCAATCATTGGTGATCATGCGATTGGTGGCGATTGGGTTTATCCTTAATGATATGGGTAAAGAAAGCGTCACTGATTAGAAATCAATGGAGATCAGTTTAGTTTTTGATAAAATTGATAAGTGATGTAAATTTTGTTTGTTTTTACAGGTGAGAGACACTATATATCTTCACGATAGAGTTGTAGAGATGTTAGATAGGGTCCGGGGAGATGTGACAAATGCGGAGTGGGATCATTTGAATAATTTTGGGTTGGGAGGATTCTGCCACTACTAGCGGATTCCTAGAGATGCTGGGTTGATGGTTGCATTGTTGGACTGGTGGGAGTCAGGAGATTTTAGTTCCGTATTAGCGAGATGAGTGTTATGTTGGAGGATGTATAGAGCCTTTTTGAGGCATTTTGTATAAACTTTATTGATGAGGTATATATATGATTATGATTTTGGATCCATGTGTTATTGGTTATTTTTGATGTGATGTTATATATGAGTTTGTGATGAGATTTTGAGTTGTTGGATATATTAGATGTATCGATGTGTAGATGTTGATATGATGTTAAATGTTTGATGTGATGCGAATCAAATGTAGTGATCTTGAAGTATGTTTCAAAATGTATTTTATCATGGTCAAGAATGAATGTGAAATGTTTCCTTTTGAACTGGATTTGATATATGTGATGTGACGGTAAATTTAATGACAATGAAAATGCACTTGAGGCTTTGTAACAAATGCTAACATATAAATAACAATAATTAATCACATGTGGGATCATGTATATATGTGGAAATGAGTTTATCTACCTTATTTCACATGTAAAGGGTTCATATGAAGTTAGTATGGGGGGAGTAGGTTCTCCTTTGATGGAACATAGGCTTGTGCCCTAGCTGTATTCATATTACGCAAACTAATCGATGCAGGAAGTTCTTTCTTGATGTGAAAGTTTATCGATGTGGGAAGCTTTCCTAGGATGTTTTTGATTATTTTGAATTTAATATGAAGGTTGATTGATGTGGGAAGCCTTTTTAAAAATGATTATGGGTAGCCATCCTTTGAGGGGGTGTTCTATTTTTATTTTTTTTGATCTTTAGAGAGTCGTCTTTTGGGGGATCAATTTGTATTTTTGATAGTGTGCATCCATACATGTATTTGTGACTTTTTCTTAACCCGAGGGCAGGCCTAGTAGACCATTTGGGGAGGGAAAAATATGTGTGTACAAACTATATATGTGTACTCCTAGCATGTTTTCATATGGTAGATAAAGAGAAGAGTGGGGTAATGATTACGAGGTTCCTACTTATGAAGAGGAACTTGTCCATGTGGAAAATTTGATGAGCAGAGCCATGGTACTCATCTTTAAGGTCGTAAATATATGATACTGATAGAAGACCTGAAGGTGCAACAATATATTAACACTGGAAATTATTAATATCTTCTGTATTATATTCACTGTAATACACTTTACATATATATAGGAGAGGAATTCCTGTTATTAAGGAATCTCCCATAACCTACAATATCTCCTATATTTATGAGTTAGTTGAACAATTATACTCACATACAATATAATAACAAATTGCTACATTCAAACTATTGTTATATTGTTGTTAAACACAATAATATTATAACAAATAGATATTATTGAGTTATATTATACCCTACGGTAAATAACCCACAATGTTCATGTGAACATTACTATTAATTTCTTAGCATTCCCCCCTTAATGTTTACATGGTAGTAAAATAATTTTCACACTTCCTTTGCAGCCTGCCGCCCATGATTGCTCGTGATATTGGTACAACACTCGAGCTAAAGGTAGAAGAAGGAAAACATCAACTTCTTATCGACCATACACTGTCGAGAACACATCTGATCGATGAGGATGTGAACACACTCAGGATTCATCTACTTATAAACCAGTCACTCTAGGGGACACATCTGACCTAACAGTATGGGAACTCAAGCACGAACACATCTGAACAACCTTCAATGGTTTTCAGGAGGCTAACCACAAACCTAGGTATGAATAGGAACACATCTGATTGTTCTACCTCATCAAGACTCATGATTCTGTTTTTCACTATGCTATTTGTTCTTCACTATGTTCTAGCATTTGGGAATTATGTAGGAATATCCACATACAAGTGAACAAGAACATACCACATCTGTTCTTATTTTTCACACCACGCTCAAATGCTGAAATCCACACTATATTACAAAACAAGTACTATGAAATTGAAGCACACAACTGAAAGCAAATTCACACCACAAAATGCCACCGCAACTTCATGTAGCCCTGTCGTTGGTGACTAACAAGAGGCCATTGTTTGACCTCCAGCCTCTGCTACCTCCATCCTCCAGTAACATGCTACTAGCTCAGCTGATATTGATTTTGAGGCTTAACAATTTCCACATTGGGGTTATTTGTATAACTTCCCCCCGTAATGTGAAATCATGTATTTTTCAGACGTCGGGTAACACCGAAAATGCGTCCGTGAGGCAATTTTTTTTTTTTTTCAAAATTGACTCTGACACGAATATCCTAAATCACCTATTTGATTGAAAATGACTTACAACTCAAAAAATTTCCCACTTGATTTTTTTTTACATTACTTTTGCCGACTAGACAAAATTTGACTCTTGAAAATAACATACAAAAAATAATAATTTTGACTTTACTTGACAATACAAAACTATGAGGAAAACTCACAAAATTGACGATACTTTTGAATCGGATAAGAGGACTCGACTAGAAATTTAAAAAATTAATAAAATGAGATTACTTTTTAAATGAAAATGACATTGACTTGGACAATACCATAAATTTTTTTGATTCTTTTAATAATTTGACTATTAACTTCGACAACACAACTTGACTAAAGACATATTTGACCTAATAATTTGTTGAAACTATTTTGACACAAAATTTGACTTGAGTATGGAATTCAACTTTATATTCAATGAACACACCTTGTTGACTTTTCACTAAAAAATAATCCTAATAAAATTACAAATTAAAAAACTGGACATCCAACTAAATACTTTTAAATGTCCACGACCTCTACTTTGAATACTTTTATTGGCATTACTATGACTGAAATGACATGCAACAGACCTAAACACGACTTTTCCAAGTTAAATGTATGCTAATGGTTAAAGATATGTTTTACCACTGAAATTAAATCATCGAATAGTTGGATTTGATGATTGAGTGGTGTTGTTGGCAGCATCGTGGAAGTGAAGGACTCAAAAATTATGTTATCAAATATGTTTATATAATGGATCTGACAACATAAACATTGCACATATGTCAAGAATATAGGTAGAGCTCAACCATCCATCAACCAACCTAATAACTCCACTGTGACATGTAGATGTGGATGTGTATACAACTGCTGGGAATAACAAATACCAACATAGACTTTGTAAATAGATTTGTAGAAGCCAATTTTGACTGCAAAGATTGTACTACAATTATGTTGAGATGATCAATTCTCCACCCGAAGGAGTGATACACTATTCAATTGCATATGGAGAGCGGGTAACACCAAAGGGTATCCTAGTTTGTGTAAGAATAATATGCAATGAGAAGATCGACTGGTAGCTTGGATGTATATATTTTGAAGAGATCAAACGAAATAGATCAAAGCTAAGATGTTGATACGAACAAGTTGAACTCACATAACGCTTCCGTTACAAAAATTGAACGTCAATTTCTTTTCCACCTTACTCTCATATAGATCTGGCCCTTGTCAAAATGGTAATCCACATGCACAGGAAGTACAGACTGGTATTTCCTCTTATTCCTCCTCTTGATTTGAAAATAATAATCCTCAAGGAATCACGTAGGCACTTGATGAAGGCAATGAATGTATGATTGTTTCACAGTTCTGATCAAACATTTTTGCTACGGTATGAGTTAATGTCTACAACTACTCTCTAAAAATTCCTAAAGCTTTGAAGATTAGAAATAGAATTCATCAGTTGGGGCAACCATAACAAACAACAAATCTGCCCCCTTATCAATTCTCACAAGCCCATCTCACTCTGATGCCAAATGAAGGTGCAACAACATATTAACACTGGAAATTATTAATATCTTCTATATTATATTCACTGTAATACACTTTACATATATATAGGAGAGGAATTCCTATTATTAAGGAATCTCCCAGAACCTACAATATCTCTTATATTTGCGAGTTAGTTCAACAACTATACTCACGTACAATATAATAGCAAATTGCTATATTCAAACTATTGTTATATTATTGTTAAACACAACAATATTATAACAAACATATATAACTGAGTTATATTTTACCCTACGGTAAATAACCCACAATATTCATGTGAACAATAATATTAATTTCCTAACAAGACCACATAATTCCATATCATTACAATAGTGAATGATAAGTTAGTGGTGGAATAGGATATTTGATGTGACTAATGTCATGAAAGTAGATATGTTATGTAGACACTAAATCACACACTTTGTGTATCTATCTAGTCCTAATCACATACTACTATTTATAAGATTCTTAAATGAGAAAAGTACTAATCGATCACTATTTCTAGTCATCTCTGCTTGCTTTTTGTTTCCTCTTTTTGGTCTTACACTCCTTACCTAGTCTATCTATTCATAATTTGACATATCTCACTGTGGATGCAAATGTCCAGCTAGGGTGCCAGTGACCAAGTGTGCCCAGGTGCCCTCGTTCCCTTTGGGAGCCCCCGACCTCTTTATACTTAACTCAAATCTTTTGGGTCTTTTCTAGCAGTTTGGGCATCTTGTTTTTTACTAGTCAAAATTTTAGTGGTTAATTAAGAAATTAAAACAAGGGAATCATATAAATATAAAGTTATGTGATCATAATAAAGGACCAAACACTAAGCATTAGCTATCACCACCTAAGGTTACATCCAAGAGCATTCAAGCATCCATGTAGCTTCACATGAGGGACAAGGGAATCCATTCTTCTACATACACGCATAAGAGGGGAGGTTTATTTTTTAATGCACACATCTATTTACATCTTCTACATCTAGATACTTGCTCGCTATCAAGTGCGACACACAAAAGAGCCACCTAGGGCACGATTCTACACACACACATAGAACTACATGGGGTTTGCAATGTAGTGTAACTCTCAGTCGTAAGTTCAATTTATTGATAGTCGAGGAGAGTCTGACCTCCCATTTTGCATCTTTTTAAAGGATTTTATGTAATTTGGGGGTTTTGCAGGTGCGTCTTTCTTATTACAGGTTCTGGGTGAATAAAAATGAAGTGCAATTAAGTAAAGGTGATAAACAACAAACATTTTATGGCCCTGCGAAATTGAATTTTGCATCTTCTGAGCATTCACAGGTGCTCATAATAGGTCTATGGCACCTCAGGTGCCCCTAGCCCCACATTGGCACCTTGGTCTTGGAATTTCTAACATCTTTGTAATTTTATGGGTTTGATTACGACATCCTACCTCTTTGTTCCAACATTTTTTTAGCTTTGCACATATTTGACATCACTACGAATCAATTAAGTCTTTTTGTCTCTTCATTTGCAACTAGGGTTTTAAATTTAAATTGCTTATTTTCTTTGGTCAGATCTGTACTTTATTGCATATTTATCAGTGTTGTTACATATTTAGATTAGCATTTATTATTTCAATATTTTCTTAATAATTTGGTGAACCTGTCTCATCCGAACACTCTTAGATCCTCATTTTTCTTCATGCATGGCTCCTGAGGTTTGTCAAATCTCTTTGCATGAATTAATTCAAATACATCCTCATTGCAAAGATGTTCTTAAAAAATCTTTAGACACCGTGTATCTTTCTAAAGATACGCCACCAATTCAAGTCAGGTCTATCTTCGATCGTCTTTTTAATGATTCTCTTGGTTCTAACTCCAATCAATCTATTTGCAAATCCATTCAAGCTCTTCATTCTTTATTTCAAGATACATTTTAGGCTATGGAATCCATGATTATATCTCTTAAATCTAAAATCTAACATATTAAGGACGCTTCTCAGGCTCATTTTTTTTCTCCTTCTACATCTCATCCTCATTCTATGTCTTCTACATGTTCTCATATAAGTGAACCTCAAATATTTCTACTCCCCATGCCTCTCAAGTTTGCACTCAATGCTAAGCAACAAAATATTCTTCCGTAGCTCATAACTCATCAATTAATCAACTTGTCATCTACTCATTGCTATCCTCCTTATCGACTTGCAAAATATCAAGGTCTTACATATTGTAATTATCATCAAATCAATGGACATAATGACAATGATTACTATGGTTTACAACAAAGTATCAAGTACCTTGAGCGTCAAGGTTTTTTCTCATTTGTTGGACAACATTCTAATACATGCCCATATCCAATCGTTACATCTCACTGGGTTTTTAAATATGATTCATCTATTTCTAATGAGCATCATGTCATCACTTCTAAAGTTTCTTCTTCATCACTGAAGTACTACCTATGCAATCCACTCAAACTAAGCAACTGCCTCTCAAAATCAATATAACACCTCCTTCTCTCAAGTCTTCTACCACATCACCAAGTCAAACTACACAACCACCTATCAAAATCATTCCACTCTCTTCTCTTATCAAGTCTTTCATAGCATTACCAATTCCAAACAAGAAACCACTCACTACGCAAGATCAACAAACTCTAGATGACCTCTTTCAAATTCCATTGTTCAAGGTCCCTTCACATTCTCCACTTCAACAAACAATCATTTTTGTCAAGAAAAATATTCCTTATATTGATGGTTTGGACACATTTACAACACCACCATAGATCTATATCTCACACACTTTATAACATCATCTGGTGTCTTACAATTCTACTATTTCACCTCTTGCTTTGTATCTATTATTTTACATGTGTCTTAGACATCTTGATACATTTGTATCATCATTACCCGATGACAAACTCTTATGCTATGGTTCACACTTGACTGTTGTGGGCACACTACATTCATGAACCTCACACACTCCACACTTCACACATCGCGTAGTCATGACATCTCTCTCTATGTAACTCCTATTATGCATCATACACACTCTACACTATATAGATTCACGATGCATCTTTCTTGTTGTTCCTTCTACATGTTGCTCTCATTACTGTTATCCCAAATTCTCCCCCTGGAAAATTTGGTCAAGACAACTCCTACACATAAGGAAATTATGAAGGAAATGACTCAGACCCATGAGCTCACATTCCAGGATGACAAACAGGTTACAGGTGGGCTCGAAAATGAAGGAGGAATTTCGTAGAGAGAGCCACGTGTCCTAGTGGCGCTTCTCCAAAGATGAATCCATAAAGGGAGGTTCAAACAAGCCCTGCATCTCCACGTGTCCCAGGTCAAAGCCGGACGTTGGCGGAAAGTTGGTTTTTTGCCCCTTGTTATTCCAAAAGGGGTAAAAGTTGCAAAATGGGCCATAACTCCACCCAAGGGAAAAAGTCAGCGTTTGAGCCTGAGTCAAGCCAAAGCCCACCCTCCTATATGGACCTGATACAAACTTTGAAGGGGCATATCTTTCGACTTAGGGCTCGAAATATTGCAAATCTGACACCATTGGAAAGATCTCAGCCTCACCTACGCCATGGAGGTGTGAAACTTTAATTTTGAGGAGGTTAGGTGAAGAAAAATGGAGGAAATGTCTTCTGGCCTTCAATACAGGATCCATATCTCTCAACAACCAGATCATATTCGATTTGTTTCCGTCGTTTCCACTTCTTTCAAGGTGCCAAACCAAGGATTGATGCAGTAAAGATGGATTTGGGGGCATATTTTATCAGAAGCATTAACAACAATGGTTGAATTCCGACCTACTTTTCCCTCTTCTCTCTTTCTTTCTTCTTTCAGGTTGATACTATAGATACAGGGGCAAGATTCATTGTAAAGGGTTGTTCATTCTTCTTCCCTGCCCCCTATCTCTTTTCTTCCCCAGGGTCGAAAATGGAGTCTGAACCTCCTTTCAGGGCTCTGTAATGGCATTCTCTTGCCTCTTGCCCATTAATGATGTACTATGTGAACTTTTGGAAAAATAAATTATGTTCTGTGATGCATCTGTCCATCCTTTGCTTATTTTATTGTCTCTCCTTACCTCTCATCGTTATAGGGTATACTGTGCATATTTTGATGTTTGTTGCAGGTCATGGGAGCTGGGTTTAATGGGTTTTGAAGAGGTGTTCTGTGTGAAATTTATCTTTGGTCTATGGTGCATCTTGTCCACCCTCTCCTCTGCTCATCTCTCTCCACTTCAAGCAACTGAGATTGTGACCAGCACTCCCCTTTTCTTGGTGCTATCACCTTGTTAGTGTAGGATTTCCCTCTTTATGCACTTTCTCTCTCCATGTCTCCTTGGCATTGTTAGGATAGGTATAGTTAGACGTCATTTCTGCATTAGGAGTAGTTTAGCATTAAGATCAGGAAGAAGAAGCTGAATTTCTCCGGAGGGCCATCTCAAGTCTGCAAGTCCCACAGCTTGAGAGATGGTCCAATGTTATGCAAATCACACCAAATGAGTATGCCTTAGAAAAGTAGATTTTTAGAGCTCATTTGGGGGAGCTGTGATTTCACGTTAACAATTACCATATGACACATTCTAGTTGCACGATTCATACTCGACTGTTGAGGGTCTCATTCTAAAATGAACCTCACCGCACTCACTCACTCACTTAGGCACTCTCTACACTATGATTTGATGATCATATCTTTCTAGCGCACCATTGAAACAATTTCCCGATGACACATTCTTGTTCTATGGTTCATTTTTGACTACCGAGGGGGAATTTATAAATGAACCTCATCTCATGCATACTCATTCAAACTCACTCAGGGGAAACGTTGATCCTATCACACTCACTTTGCATTCCATTCCATTCACATTCACAACATATTGCATATCTTGGTCACATTTACTCTTGCTTACTTTTTAACATGCTAGGAAGATACATTGTATGTCATTATCTCTTTCTATATACACATGCACATTCACTTGCTTTCTAGTTGTGATTACAACCTTTACACAGATCGATACATACAACATGGATGCTTGGTGCAATACCTATTACTAGTCCTATAATGGCTCCTAGGGGCATCCAATTTTGTAGATATTTCAAGTGCTCTTGTCTCGATTTATACTACTTCCTATTCATACTAGCACACTACTATATCGGATTATACATGCTTTAAAATACTTTCTATCTTTCTAAAATTCTAACGTGTGATTCATGTTCAACATTTGTATTACAGGTCTATTTGCTTCCATGGTTGTCTATTTCTTTGCTTACTACTATTTGCTTTTGTATGTCATTGTTTGCGGGATTTTCCCTATATCGTGTTTTTTCTCTGATTGTAATATATGGTTATGGCCACTTTGACCTCAATTGTTTTATGAAATTTTGAGCGATGTCCCATGTTTGCAATCCAATTTTCATGGTTTACATTTACTTCTTGCTTGCTCGCTTACATCTTGTCTTCTTACTAGCTTACATCTTGTCTTCTTACATGCATGTTTATCTTGTTTGCAGTAACACATATTTTCTAGCCACTTTGCTTGCGTGTGCCTTAGTTTCTACCAAACACACTCCTTCCCCATGTAGGGCATCGGTTTCAGTTCAGATATCAGTCCTCCTTTGGGCTGCATACTCCTCAATGATGTCACATGAACTCCAAATGAGAGGGGCATAATCGGGTGAATCAGTCGCCCCATTCGGTAGTTTACAGTCATAGTTCAACATAGTTCAGTACCGATACAACACAATCTTCAATCTCAAGAACTACCCATAAGATGACTTGGGTCTTCAACACATCATATACACCAATGCCCAGACACAAACAATAACACCTGGGAACCCCTGACCCTTCATGGATGCCTGTGACCAGGGGGCAATTACACAATTTTTCTCAGTTCAACACAATTTTTGGCATTTTACACAACGGATTTTATAAGACATGATGTCCTTCAACACTCGGCATGCATGCATTATACCTTCTTTTATAATTTTGTGTTAGATAAAACTGGATAATATACAAACCATCTACAGTGATGTTTACACTTTGGAAAGCACTCAAAGGTTGGAGAATAACATTAGAATTTTCTCCCTACACTTCTTCCATACTTGGCGTAGCTGGCCTGAGATCACCCAAAAACTCACACTCAGCGCAACTGGCATGAGATTGCCCAAAAAACCCATTCTTCTACATCATCTTCAGGATCTTTTTTATCTCTTTCACTCATCACGAATTAGGTGCACATGTTCCTTTTCATATTTTCTTACATACTTTTTACACATTTTGATCGAATTTTTCACATATTTGACTACTTGTTCGTTCTTCTCTTTTACAGGTCCGTCCTTATGGGAAGTAATTGTTACATCAATCACACATCATCACACATAAAAAAACATCAACAACATGATATTTACACATATGCTTTCATCCCTAGGGTCATCGTCACTTTTCACTTCCTCTTCTCTAGCATCCACGCTTCATATTTTTATCACTCCATGTTTTTCCTTGTCTCTCAGCATGCTTTTCGCATCAATCTACATGGTTATCAGGTACACATATCTTATGTACTTTATGTTATTGAGAATTCGCTCAACATCATAAAGTAGGGGCAAATGTAGACACTAAATCATGCACTTTGGGTATTTATCTAGTCTTGATCACATACTATGATTCATATGATTCCTAAGCGAGAAAAATACTAATTGATCACTGTCTTTGGCCATCTCTACTTGATTTCTGTTTTCTTTTGGTCGTACACTCCTTCTTGCCTAGAATTTCTATTCAGACTTTGACATTTCTCACTCTGGACATAAGTGCCCAGTTAGGGTGCCAACACCCAGGAACCCCGTCCCCTCTGGCTGTCCCCAACCTCTTTGTACTTAACTCAAATCTTTTGGGTCTTTTCTAGCCATTTGGGAATCTTGTTTTTTACTAGTCGACCTTTTAGTGGTTAATTACAAAATTCAAACAAGGGAATCATATAAATATAAATCTATGTGATCATTATAAAGGACCAAGCACTAAGCATTAGCTATCACCACCTAAGGTTGCATCCAAGAGAATTCTAAGAGCATTCAAGCATTCATCTAACTTCATACAAGGGACAACAGACTGCATTCTTCTGCATACATGCATAGGAGGAGAAGTCCATTTTTCCATACTTACATCTATTTACATCTTCTACATCTAGATACTTGTTCGCTATTAGGTGTGACACACACAAGAGCCACATAGGGCACGATTCTACACACACACATAAAACTACACGGGGTCTATACTATAGTGTAATGCTCAGTCGTAAGTTCACTTTGTTGACATATGAGGAAAGTTTTAAATCTCATTTTTAATCTTTATTTTTTAGGGTTTGATGTAGTTTGGGGGTTTTGCATGTGCTTATTTCTTAGTGCAATTTTTAGGTAAATATCAACGAAGTGTGGCAAAGTACAAGTGATAAAAGGTGACAAGCAACGTACATCTTGCAACCCTGTAAAACAGGGTTTTACAGCTTCTGAGCAGTCATAGGAACCCAAAATAGGTCTTTGGTGCCCCAGGCACCCCTGAACTTGCATATGCGCCCTGGTCCTAGCATTTTCAACATCTATACAATTTTCTGGGTCTGATTGTGACATCCCGCCTCTTTATTCCAACAATTTTCCAGCTCTGCACATCTTCGACATTACTGTGAATCAACTAAGTCTTTTTGTCTCTTCATTTGTAACTAGGGTTTAAAATTTATTGCATATTTGCTTGGGTTAGATCTGTATTTTATTGCATATTTGTCAACATTGTTACATATTTAGACTAGCATTTATTTATTTCAATATTTTCTTAATCATTTGGTGAACCTGTTTCATTCGAACACTCTTGGATCCTCATTTTTATTCTCTCATGGCTCCTAAGGTTCATCAAATCTCTTCACATGAATTACTTCAAATGCATCTTCCTTGCAACGATGTTCTTCAAAACTCTCTAGACATCATGTATCTTCCTAAAGATACACCACCCACTCAAGTCTGTGTTATCTTCGATCGTCTTTCTGATGAATCTCTTGGTAATAATTCTAATCAATCTATTTGCAAATCCATTCAAGCTCTTCATTCTTTATTTCAAGATAAATTTCAGGCTATGGAATCCAAGATCATATATCTTAAATATAAAATCCAACATCTTAAAGACACTTCTCATGCTCATGTTTTTTCTCCTTCTAGATCTCATCCTCATTCTATGTCTTCTACATGTGATCATATAAGTGAACCTCAAATCTTGCTTCTCCTTGCGCCTCTCAAGTTTTCACTCAATGTTAAGCAACAAGATATTCTCCTGTAGATCATAACTCATCAATTAATCTTCTTGCCATGTACTCATTGATATCCTCCTTTTAGCTTGCAAAATATCAAGGTATTTCATATTACAATTATCATCGAATCAATGGACATAATGACAATGATTGCTATGGTTTACAACGACGTATCAAGTACCTTGAGCGTCAAGCTTTTCTCTTATTTTTTGCACAACATTTTAATACATGCCCATGTCCAATCGCTACATCTCATTGGGTTGCTAAATCTGATTCATCTATTTCTAATGAGCATCATGCCATCACTTTTAAACTTTCTTCTTCCATCACTCAAACACTACCTATGTAATCCACTCAAACTATGCAACCGCCTCTCAAAATCAATCTAACACCTCCTTCTCTCAAGTCTTCTACCACATCACCAAATCAAAATACACAACCACCTATCAAAATTAGTCCACCCTATTCTCTTATCAAGTATTTCATAGCATTACCAATTCCAAACAAGCAACCACTCACTACACAAGATAAAAAAATCTAAGTGGCCTCTTTCGAATTTCACCATTCAAGGTCCCTTCACATCCTCCACTTCAGGAGCCAATCATTTTTGTCAAACAAACTATTTCTTACATTGATGGATTTGACACATTTACAACACCACCATAGATCTATATCTCACACACTTGGAGGGCATCATGCTTATTCTTATTCCCCCCTTATAGCTTCGTCCAATGTCTTACAATATTACTATTTCAACTATTACTTCACATCTAGTCTTTACACGCATCTTACACATCTTGATACATTGTATTGTCATTACCTAATGACACATTCTTGTGCTATGGTTCACACTTGACTGTTGAAGGCACACTACATTCATGAACGTCACACACTACACACTTCACACATTGTGCATTCATGAAATCTCTCTCTACGCATCTCTTATTATGCATCATACACAATCTACACTATACACATTCACGACACATCTTTCTTGATGATCCTTCTACATGATGTGCTCATTACCCTATGAAGCACTCTAGTTCCATAGTTCATACTCAATTGTTGAGGGTATTAATATAAAATGAACCTCAACGCACTCACTCACTCTTGCACTCTCTACGTTCTACGCTTTGATGATCATATCTTTCTAGTGCACCATTCAAAACATTTCTCGATGACACAATCTTGTTCTATAGTTCATTCTCAAATACTGAGGGGTAATTTATAAATGAACCTTATCTCATGCATACTCATTAATAATCACTCGAGGGGCACAATACTCCTATCACACTCACTTTGCATTCCATTCCATTCACATTCACAACATACTGCATATCTTGGTCATATTTACTTCTGCTTACTTATGCTTACATGTACAATTTTTAACATGCTAGACAGATACATTGGGTGTCATTATCTCTTTCTATACACAGATGTGTGTTCACTTGCTTTTTAGTTGTGATCACAAAATTTACATAGATCAATACATGTAACATGGATACTTGGCACCGTACCTATTACCAGTCACATAGCAGCTCTTGGGGGCATCCACTTTCGTACACATTTTAAGTACTGTTGTTTCAATTAATACTACTTCCTATTCATAATAACACACTACTATATCAGATTATACATGCTTTGACATATTTTCTATCTTTCTAATATGTTAATGGCTACTTCATGTGCAACCTTTGTATTACAGGTCTATTTGCTTCCATGGTTGTTTGTTTCTTTTCTTACTACTGTATGCATTTGTATGTCGTTATTTATAGCTTTGCCCTATGTCGTGTTTATTCTATGATTGTATTGTATGCTTCTAGCCACTTTAGCCTCGATTATCTTGTGACATTGTGAGTGATGTCCCATGTTTACAACCCAATAAAACTTAGCTTAATTCATCATTAGTTGATATTTGAATAAATGTAATAAGTTAAAGTATTTAATTAAATACTTTAAACTTATGTCAATAGATATTAGTTGTCCTTAGTTGTTAGTTAACTAAGTGATAGTGTTATCATCCCAATGTTTGTGGGATCATGTTCTATCTTTTACATATTTTGTTCCCAGATGATTTCCATGAGGGGCAATAGGGGCAGTTAGGGGCAATATGTTATTTCTACATATTTTCTCAGATTAGATGATTTGTTTCCATATATTGTGGATGAGATAGAAGCTGTCCAATATCTATAAATATTGCAGCTCTCTCATTTGTCTGTAATGCTTGATTTTGATATTAATAAAATACACAAGCACCGTCTTGTTTCTGTGCAAAGCTTCTGTGTCAATATTGTTTTCAAGTATTCATTGTCAAGATTTGGTATCAGAGCAGTATTCTGATCCAGAGAGGAGTGTAGGAAGTTTTAGGGAAGTTTAGGGAGATCTAGAGAAATTACAGAGCTAGGAGGAGCCATAGATGCCCCCAGCCATTTCATAGCCCCTACCCAGCTCCACACCCTGAATCACAGTTGATTTGTAGTTGAAGAACACCTGGAGCGCAATCACAGGCCTTTGCAGACTTGGATGCTAATCTGTTGTAAAAGGTGACATTGTTTCATTCTCTGGTATTTTTTAAAAAAAATTACCTGTATGTGCATTTTTTTAAATTGGAAGCATTTAAATATATATATATATATACACACAATATTTTTGATCTATGGGTACCCAAGCTTTTCAAGCTCCCCACATTACTTGTTCTTCCTCTTCTCTGTATTTTGTATTCTTCTTCCTCTTGTCTGTATTTGAGCATTTAAAAAAAGGAGATCCAATCAAATGTGGAAGGTTATTTGTGTACTTGCATCTGCCAGAGGAGTAGAAGATCACATATTTGAATGATCTGCAACATGCCTGCATCCAAAACAAAGACTACAAATTGAATGGGGAGAAGATTTGCAACCTGCAACAAAAGAGCTGCATTGGAAGAAGGAAGAACAAGCTGCCTCCAAGCAAAAGAAATACCTGCGTACAAAGAGAAACAATAAAAGAAAAGTGTGGCCAAGGGTTATTATAATGCATATGCAAAGTGGATGAACTGTAGTTGCACCCTAAAACACACTACACATGCATGTAAGTCGTTATATATGTTTGGTTTTTTAAAAAATTGGATTTTAAAAAAAATTAAAAGTTTGGACGTCGTGAAAAAAATTAGAAGGAAAAAAATTTTTTCCATTTTTGGAAAGGGGCCTGGAAAGATATTAAAATTACAATTTAAAAAAGGCATAACTTTCAACTGGTACCTCGGATTGAGGTGCCATTTTTTTTTTAAAGTGTGTGTTTTTGTGAGCTCTACATCTTGGTCTAGTTTTTAATCAGATTTGGAAAAGATTTATCTTGTAAAAATTGCAAAAATAAGTTTTTTGTATTTGAAAAGAGACCAAAGAGTCCAATTTTTTATTTTTTTTTCAAATCGGCCAAGAGAGCCATTTTATTTTTGCAAATCGGCCACAGAGCCAAATTTGTAACAGGGCCAATAGTGCCAAAAATTCATTGTACACGGCCGAAAAGGAGCCCAAAAATAAATAAAATAATATTTTTTGGGGGGGTGTGTATGCTTTAAGGGGGGAAAAGTGTTCAATTTTTCTTCTTTCATTATTCAATTTTTACAATGGCCGCAATTATGGCACCAAAGTTCTTTTTGCCAGATTCTCAACTTTTGCATTCTGATAATTATCCAACATGGAAAACAAAAATTCGTGCACAACTTGATTTTGAAAATCTATGGACCATTGTTTCTAGTACATTAACAAGATCTACAACAGATGTTACACAACAAGCTACATTTGATCGTGTAAATCAAAAAGCAAAGTTAATAATCTTGTTTAGTGTTTTAGATGAGGTACAACCTCATATTCGTGAGTCCACAATAGTAAAAGAATCTTGGGACAAGTTGAAAATGGTATATGAGTCAAAAAATAAGAACACAATACTTCATCTCCAAAGTCAACTATTAAACTTGAAAATGCAACCAACTGAGAAAGTTGAAATGTTTTTGAGAAGAGTGGAAACTTTGTGTGCATCACTTCAAGCTTTGGAAGAAGAAGTAACTGACACATCACTCGTGCCTATAGTATTGAGAGCTCTTCCTCCTTCTTATAGGATTTTTGTGACCACGTTAAACATAACTGGTCAAACAACAACTTTTGAAGAGTTAGTGAATATGCTCCAACAAGAAGAATCTATTCACTCAACTATTGAAACTGAAGAGCAGGCACTTGCTTCTAATCAAAAAGGGAAAAAATAGGATAAGTCTAGTAAACAGCCTCAGAAGCAAGGTAATTCTCAACAAGGCCAAAAAGACCAACAAAAATGTCTTATTTGTGGTCGAAAAGGACATGAGTTAAAAAATTGTTGGTACAACACATTCCAACAAGGATCATCAAGTGGTAAAAATACTAATTACCAACAAACAAAATCAGGCCAACAATAGAGTAAACAGGGAAAAAATTATCAAAAGTGGAAGAAGAAACCAACTCAACAAGGAAATGTAGCTGAACAGGAAGATCAATTTGATGATGATGACTTCCTCTATTCTGCACAGTCAAATGAAGTATCTCCAATTCTACAAATGAAATTTGGTATGTCGACTCAGGTGCAACTCGACACATGACAGGAAAGAAAGATTGGTTCTTCACAATGAGTAAAACACCCACCAAAAATCATGTCTCTTTGGGTGATGATACATCATACAGTGTTGAAGGCATTGGTTCCATTTCACTACCACTTGGGCAACATAATTGTAAAATTATAGATGTTCTTTATGTCCCTGGTTTAACAAAAAAATGTTATCCGTGAGTCAATTATTAGATCACAATCTCAAAATTGACTTTGATTGTAAAGGCGGTAAAAAGATGTGCCTAATTCGAGATAAGTCACGAAGCTCAAAAATTGTTGCAAAAGCTTCGAATGTTGGAAGAATGTTTCAGTTGGATTTTGTTCAACAAAATGATCAAGCACTTTTAGCCAAGGATACATCATCAGCTCAACTATGGCATCAAAGACTTGGACATGTGAGTTTTGGCTATCTTGACACACTTCATCGATACAACATGGTTAGGGGTTTACCACCTCTAAAAAAGGGTACAGATAAATGTCAACATTGTTTGGCAGGAAAACAAAATAGAGCACCATTCAAACATAGTACATTTCAAGCTAAGGAAAAACTTGACTTGGTGCATACCGATTTGTGTGGACCAATGAGACCTAGCCACTCTGGGTTTCAATATTTCATGCTCTTTGTTGATGATTTTTCAAGAAAAATGTGGATATACTGTCTTTCTACAAAAGACCAAGCTTTTGAAACTTTCAAGAAGTTTAAAGCCCTTGTTGAAACAGAGTTTGGTAGGAAAATAAAAACACTCCACTCAGATCGAGGGGGAGAATACACCAACAATGAGTTCAATGATTTTTTGAAAACACATGGCATTCATCGTCAAATGGATCCTCCTCACACACCACAACAAAATGGTGTTGTTGAAAGGTGAAATCATACTATCATGGATATGGTGCGATGTATGATTGATGATGCAGGTTTATCAAAAACATTTTGGGCCGAAGCAGCTAAAACAATAGTGTATTTACTAAATAGAGTTCCCACTGTAGCTCTTGATGGAGTAACACCACAGGAAGCATGGTCAGGGCATAAGCCATCTATTTCACACCTTAGAGTTTTTGGATGTAAAGCAAGTATGCACATTCCTAAGAAACAAAGAACTAAGCTTGATATGAAATCAGAAAAACTTATCTTCTTGGGATACAGTGATGAAGCACTTGGCTATAGACTTATAAATCTAAGAACAAGAAGGGTATACACTAGTCGGGATGTTGAGTTCTTTGAGAAGAAAGAAAAAGATGCTCCTTCCATACACTCACATGATGAAAAAATCATCCCTATAGTAAAAATAGAGGATGGTAATCACTTTGATGATGACAGTGATGATGGGGAAGATAATGAAATTCAACCTCCCACAGGAACCACAAAAAGTATGCCTAAATGGTATACAAGTATGATTAGAGATGCAAAATTGGATAGTGTCCCCGACACATCTACCACTGGAATGAGGACTCACAGTATGGCTTGAAATGAGGTCAATTTGGCCTTAATGAGTAAAGTTGTTGAAACTATTGAGCCATCCTCAGTTTCAGAAGCCCTACAGTCTAAACCTTGGAAAGATGCTATGGATGCAGAATATAAGTCACTTATGAAAAATAATACATGGCAACTTACAGATCTTCCACTAGGTAAAAAGTCAATTGGATGCAGATGGATCTTCAAAACGAAGTACAAAGCAGATGGAAAAATTGATAAACATAAGGCTAGACTAGTTGCTAAGGGATATGCTAAAAAATAAGGCATTGATTATGAGGAGACTTTTGCTCCCACAGCTAAGATAAAAAAAGTTCAGGTTAATATTCACTCTAGCTGCACAATTTGGTTGGAAAATACACCAAAAAGTGCCTTTCTTAATGGTGATTTACAGGAAGAAGTTTACATGACTCAACCAGAAGGTTTTGTCATACCAGGTAAAGAGGAAAAGGTATGTAAACTAATAAAATCACTATATGGTCTAAAGCAGTCTCCCAGGGCATGGTACATAAAAATTGATGAGCATCTCATTCAACATGGATTCAATAGGAGTCCATACGATCCTAATCTCTATCTCAAAAAGTCAAGGGGGGGAGATAGTGATCATTGTAGTATATGTCGATGATCTAGTCATCACTGGAGGATCAGTGAGGATGATTGAGTCAACAAAGAAAGATCTAACACGATCATTCGACATGACCAATCTCGGGCTTCTGCATTATTGTCTTGGACTTGAAGTTTGGCAAAGAGAAAATCATATCTTTGTGTCACAATTGAAATATGCCAAGACAATGCTCGAGAAATTCAATATGATGGATTGTAAGCCATTTTCCACACCTATGGAGACAAGACTTCAACTGTCTCGAACAGATCCATCACCACAAGTAAATGCAACTCTCTATCAGCAGTTGATCGGGAGTCTCATCTACTTGACTTACACTAGGCCAGATATCAGCTATGCAGTCAGCTATCTTTCACGGTTCATGCAAGAACCAAGGGTTTCTCACTGGAAAGTAGCAAAGTGGATACTGAGGTACATCAGAGGAACTATGGACTATGGCCTAGAATACAAGAAGAATAATAACTTCTTCTTGACAGGATATTCAGATTCAGATCATGCAGGAAACATAGATGATAGGAAATCCACTTCAGGATTTGTATTCTTTTTGGGATCTGGACCGATATCATGGGGGAGTAAGAAGCAGACTTGTGTTTCAAGATCCTCCATAGAATCAGAATATCATGTAGTAGGTGGAGCTATCTGTGAAGTGATATGGCTCTGACATATACTTGAAGGATTGGGAATACCACAGAAAGATCCAACTATCCTACATGTTGATAACGAAGGAGTAGTAAAACTTGTTTAGAATCCAAATTTTTCATGAGCATTTGCAAACACATTGAGGTGCAGGTACATTTCATTCATGAACATGTTCAGAACAACAACATCCAGCTCCAATATTGCCCAACAGATATGCAACGTGCAAATGTCTTCACAAAGTCACTTGCTCGAGGTAAATTTGAGGGTTTTAGAGAATTTCTCTCTTGTTCACTTGAGACCATGCTGAATTAAGGGGGGGAATGTTATGAATAAAACTTAGCTTAATTCATCATTAGTTGATATTTGAATAAATGTAATAAGTTAAAGTATTTAATTAAATACTTTAAACTTATGTCAATAGATATTAGTTGTCTTTAGTTGTTAGTTAACTAAGTGATAGTGTTATCATCCCAATGTTTGTGGGATCATGTTCTATCTTTTACATATTTTGTTCCCAGATGATTTCCATGAGGGAAATAGGGGCAGTTAGGGGCAATATGCTATTTCTACATATTTTCTCAGATTAGATGATTTGTTTCCATATATTGTGGATGAGATAGAAGCTGTCCAATATCTATAAATATTGCAGCTCTCTCATTTGTCTGTAATGCTTGATTTTGATATTAATAAAATACACAAGCACTTCTTGTTTTTGTGTAAAGCTTTTTGTGTCAATATTGTTTTCAAGTATTCATTGTCAAGTCTTAAGGTTGTTTCTCAGGCCCATGCTAGTTCTCCTTCTGTACCCTCATCTTGATCACATGTCTACTACATGTTCTCATATAAGTAAGGTGCACATCTCCTCGCAATAAACACCTCTCTAGTTTTATCGAAATGTTAAGAAACATAATATTCTCTTTGAGATCCTCCATCATTAGTTAATCACCTTATCACCTACTCTTTACTACCCTCCTTATCGGATTACAAGATACAAAGGGCACCCATTTTATAATTATCATATAATTAATGGAAATTATGACAATGATTGTTATGCTTTAGAATGAAAAATAGGGCAACTTGAGAATCAAGGATTTATTTAATTTACTACACAACATTCTACTGCACACTCATCTTCAATTGTTGAACCCGAATGGGATCCCAAATTAAATCCCTCTATGTCTAGTGGACATCAAGCCATAATTACTAATGTTCCTTCTCTAGTAATTCAAGAGTCACCTATCTAACCCAATGTCATACCACCTTTATAAGTACCTACCCCATTACCTCCATTAATTCATCTACAGTGTTACCAATCCCAAATATGCAACCAACATCAAAAGCAAAACCACCACTTCCCTCGCCACAAGCTGAGATCCCTTGCCAATCTCCTCCAATTAAATTTATAATTTCTCTTTTCGATCAAGATAATGCTTACTGGCATGGTCTCTCTCACATCATTATATAGATCTCCATCACTTGCACACTTGGGAAAATCTTTTGAACCCCCCCGTTTTAATCATCATTTAGCTATCCATACTACTCGTGCTTATTAATGGTTCCTTTTATTCATAATACACATACTACTTCATATATACGGTATGCATCCTTTCATGCACTATACATACTCTGGCTATTTTTGCTCACAATGATCACATCTATTTGCTAGTATATCATGATATACACACTTGGGGGACATCACACTTCCCCCCCCTCCATTAGCATTTGATGTCTCTATTGTCTATTCTTAGTTCACTTGCTACAGTTCATGCTCAATGTTTCACTCTAAATATTTTCTATCATCTACTCTCAAAATACATAATTTACCTTCATTACCTAATGATGCACTCTAGTTCCACAGCTCATATTCGACTATTGAGGTTCAAATTCTTAAATGCACCTCACATCATCTACTTGTGCTACACTTCATGTTATGTGCTTCACGATACATATTTTCTAGCATCTACTCTTCATTGCTACAACATCTTCATTACCTAATGACACACTATTATTCTATGGTTCATGCTTGACTGTTGAGGGAGCATTCCTAAATGAGTCTCATCTCACACACATTTTCTAGGGGAAATGTGGCCCCTATAATCTTCACATATTACACATCGCAGCACACATCAATTTTGCACACAACATTTGCACATCTTGGTTGTATTCATTCTTCTTAGTTTATACTATTTACATGTTACAATTTTTTTTTCCTATGCTAGTTGGATAGTTAGTATGTCATTATCTTTATCTATTCACACATGAAAATTCACTTGGTATGTTGACGTGAATGCATGACCTTTACATATTTTCACATGATGCATGATTCTTGATGCTACTCTTTTCCACTCCCACCGAGGCTCATGAGGGCATGCCTTTGCTACTCTCATACTCTACACATTACAAGTCCTACTGTTTTAATCTTAACTCCCTCTAGTCATTATTACACACTTTTCACTGATATATACATGCTTTGACATACTACTTATCTTTATAACGTTCTAATAGGTATTTCATGTGTAGAATTTGCCTTGTAGGATTCTATACTCTATCACTTTTTACCTTCTTTCTATTGCTTGAAATTTATTCCATATGTATTGCTTGATCATTATTTTCTTATGGCCACTTCGGCGCTGATTATCTTGTGAAATTGTGAGTGATGTCCCATGTCTGTAACCCACTTTTTTGGTACTTCTTGTCTTCATAGTTGTTTGCCACATTGTATTTTATTGCATGTTAGTTATTTTATACTTGGACTTGTTCCTAAAAAACTTTACTTACATGTGACTTGGTTTCCACCATACACATCCCCTACCCCCTATAGGTATCCACTCTCAAATATTTCATATCAACTTTGGGTATTCTCCTTTGACTACATTCTCCTCCAATCGTCACATGAACCCCAAAAGAGGGGGGCATTTATTGGGAGAATATATCACCCTTACAACAACTCAGAGCTCCAGAACAGATCAACACAATACATAATTGACACAGGCACACAATTACATAGTGGTCCAAAATCATACTTGGATAAAAAACATGGAGCCAAAACTAGTGCCCAGTAATAGACATTAGCAGTGGGTGTTTGTGTCCCCCTGGGCACTTTTTTCATGGGGAAATAATATACAAATTTTTCACTCCAACATAGTTTCCAATAGTTTACATTCGATTTCTCCGGTATGAGGCACTTGCCTCTAGTTATCGAATTCAATCAATATAATTGCAATTCACTTATAAAAGGTTACAATAAAATACATGTTACAAATCAAGGATGTTCCATCCGCAGTGGCGCTTATTTGGGAAGCGTCATGGATGGAGAGAAAAATAGACCTCTCTCCCCAACACTCCTCTCTTGGCATGAGATCAACTAAAAACTCACTCTTGGCGTGAGATCACCCAAAAAAATCACTCTTGGCATGAGATCGCTCAAAAAACTCACTCTTGGCATGAGATCACCCAAAACCTCACCATTAGTAACAAGAAATTAAACATCTCTAAAGCAACAGTTTAATTTTTCTATCCCATACTCTCTCATACATCAGGTGCATTCTTTCCTTAGCTACTACTTTTACACACATTTTTACGTGTTTATACATACATTATTATGATTGTTCACATACTGGAATTTGACTACTCTTTTACTCTTCTTTCACAAGTCCTTCCTTACAAGTAAAAAAAATCAGTTCATATCATAAAATACAAGCTCCAACAACACACTACTACGCATATACTTCACCGCTAGGGTCTATCTCCCTTTCCTAGTTTCCATGCTTCACATAACGATCACTTCATGCTTCACTTATCCACTCGGCACACTATCGACTACACTCTTCTCTACAAGCTTATAAGGTACACATCTTCTATCTAATTTATGTTATCAAGTATTCAATCAACAACATAAAGTGGGTGAGAATGTAGACAAAAAATCTATGCACTTGGGTATATTTAGAGGTCCTACAACATACTAATGTATACATGATTCCTAATTGTAAGAAAACTAGTGGTTGAAAAATCCATTTAGAATTTTCACTGCTTTATCTCTTACACTTTAATGGTCTTACACATCTTACAAATCTGTTAGCACTAGATTGATTTATATTTTTTTGCTTCATACACTAGTGCCCAGTTAGGACAAAAGTGTCCAGGTGCTCATGTCCCTTCTGGGTGCCTCTCTCCTTCTCTTTCTTATTTTTACTTGTTTGGGGCTATTTTTCTTCTTAGTCACCTTTTAAAACTTTGGGTCGGCCTTTTAGTTGTCAATTACGAAATTCAATTCAAAGAATAATATATACACTTAGTTACTTCTTCTAAATCAAGGGCCAAACATTATAAGCATTACCTATCATCACCTAAGATTGTGTAAAGGAAAAAGTGAATTACAAGACATACATCTAGCACAATCATACAAGGGACAAGGGTTGCATTTATTTGCATACACAACATAGAAGGGGAGTTCATTCTATTCCATCACACACATTCTGCATACTTGGAGCAATATAGATCTAGCCTGCTATCATCGTGCAACTTGCATAAGGGAAACGTAGGGCATAATCAAACAGACACACAAATAACTACATGCTTTGAGTGACCACCAGTGTCAGTCCGAATCCACATTCTGCATCCTTTTTATTAGATTTGATGTGGTTTGTGGATACTTGTAGGTAGACCTTTATTTTGTAGGATATAGGTATAATCGACGATCTAATAAAATGACAAAGAGCAAGTAGAAGCGAAGATCCTCCAACCCAGAAAAACTAGGTTCCAAATAATTGGGTAGAAACATACACTTAGATTAGTCATTAGCTCCCAGGTGCTCCTATCCTCTCGTGAGTGCTTGTGTCCTATACTTTTCTAAGTTCTAGAACCCTCTGTGAGCCTTGACATCACTACTTTCAGCCTCTTCCAACAAATACTCAGTCTAAACCATTCCCAGATTACATGAAATCAACTAAGTCACCTTCCCTCTCTCATTTGCTTAGGGTTTCACATTGTTGCATGCTTATTTCTTGGACATTATTGTAGTTTATTACATGTATATCATTTGTTACAAGAGTTACTCTAAAATTAGATTTAATTCAATTTAGATTTAAATCAGTTATATACGACGAGTTGTTGACATTCTGTAACCTTTTGTGCCTACGAAATCTACCAGAGTATACCTTATGTGAAACATTAGGTCTCCAAAATGTGTGGAACCATTTATAATGAATGTAAATGATCTCAAACCCTAACCATGGGTAAACCACCCACAAAAAGGTGAGTGTTTGGGTTGAAACACACAATCCATGCACCACCTACGTTGGTACTACTCTAAAGAGTCAAACCTCACATAGTTATTTACTTAGAGATGTGATATCTATATGTATGCAACTATTTCTAATAACTTGTTCACTTGATAATGTTTTGTAGTGGTTTGGTGTGCTTGTGTTTGACTTGGCTTTGGAAGCTTGTAACTTTGGAAGCTAAAATCCTAAAATTGGCAAGGAGTGCTTCCGACCTCTGTGGGGGTTGTTATAATGCGTGTCGCTGCTTTAGGGAATTTATCTATGAGGTTAGTAGAGACAATGTTACACTACATCATGGAGTTCCCAACTTATAGTGACATCTGAATCAAATACATTGACAACTTGAAATTTGACACTTTGATCAAGATTCTTAGTAGAAGATCTAAGATACAAAAATGGATAACTTATAAAGTTAATATTTCCACACAGAGCATCCTTGTTATGTATTTTTTATATCATTGAATTTTTTTTCTCATGGATGTTATTAAACTATTTAATTCATTCAATATTGAACGATTGGATGTTTAGATGACCATTGTCATTATTCCTACCTATAAACAAGGATAAATTAATAAAATGTAAAACTATCATAATATCGTTACAAACCCTCTTATTGGAAAATCATTTGGGAGCATAGTAGACCAAAGAATTAGAAGCTACATAGATAAGAGGGGATAACACAGAAGGACATATAGGTTTTAGAATGAAACACTCCATAATCAATGAATGCGTAACTCATAAGAGCCTAATTGAAAAAGCATGGGTTACCCAAGCAGAAAAAGATTTTTGCTATTTTTTTGGCTTCAAAAATGCATTTGAAATGGTGATTAGAAGTGAAATTTGGAGCATGATAAAGGAACTTGGATTTCTCAGAGAGTATAGAGCAATGCTACATAGCCTTTATGATCAATTCCGAACCAAAATTACAACATGTAACTTACAATGGAATGCTAAAATGCTTTAGAAGAGAAATTGATATTAAACAAGGTTATCCACTATCCCTTGGATTGTTTTGGCAATACATCGACAATTAGAGGAGTATATAAACAAATTTGGTGTAATGGAGTTCACCTAGAAACCTATGTAGTAAAGTTACTCTTATATGTGGATGATCTTATCCTAATTGCCAAAGCAACACAAAGTTTGAGAGAGCACTTGAGGCCTCTTAAAGATTTTTTGTCAAGATGTTAGGATGCAAGGGAATACAAACAACACCGAAGTCATGATCTTTTCATCATGGAGAAAAAATAAGAAACTGAAATTCCTTTTTTAAGGCCACCATTTGAAAGTGGTGGAAAAATATATGTACCTCAGTCTTGCTTTCCATAATAAACTTATTGCGAGACTTGCAAGACATAAAATACAAAGAAAGTGGAAAGCTTTATGCTCACTACAAAATAGATGCAAAATATATAATTATGGGATTAAAAAACCAAGTGGACCTTTTTCCGAGTCTCATGTCAGGGAAATGGTGCTTTACGGATGTAAAGTTTTGGGTAGTAATGTGTCAGATAAATGAAACAGAGACATATAGAGAGAATTCAAAATACCTAATAAGAAGCAACCTCAAAATACCACACAAGGAAATAAAAAGGTATGTGAGAAAATTTTAGGGTATCCATTTAGATAAATCAAGTGGGGTAGAAGAAAGATACCATGTTAAAGCATTTAATCCCACATGCAATCGTGATGAAAAAGACTATATAGGAGAAAAATTCAAGTGAAAGACGAAAATGTTGATGGCTTGACTACAGACTAGCTTGCATCATTTTAGATATGAAATCAAGCCATGTGGAAAATGCTTAAAAAAGAGGGAAAAGAGAATATGCCTATTTTGTACGTTGGGGATAGTGGAGACAAAATGATACTACATAGTAAACAATGACATCCAAATCAAATATGAGAATAACTTGAAAGTGAACAATTTGACTACCTTATCTGAAGAGACTAAGCTAAAATGAAATAACATTTTATTTGATCAAAATTCATAATAATAAATACATGAATAAAGGTAAGAGATATTGTGGTGTATCTAAATGTTCACGAATAATAACAGAGCTAGAAATGGCAATATAATCAAGAGTATTAACAAAATAACGAATAACACACAAATTTTTAGTCTATTGATATTTTACATATCAGGTATGCTAGATTCGACACAAATTTGGCTCAAAGGTGTAGAAAGAGGTTCAAGGTGAACAAGAATACAAGTGTGAGTTAATAGTATTTTTTATTCTAGAGTGATAACCTCCTTGAGAGGAGAAATGGTCTTAACATCAGTCATATGAAAATTGTGTCGACAGTACCAATGGTTAGTAGATGTAATAGGGTATGCAACATAGAGTCATATTTATCAACATGGTTAAAATTTGATTTTGCATAAGCAGTCATCAAACAACTCTACATAATTGTCATTACTATCACAATAATCAACAATCAAGCTATCTTGTTGTTCTACAATAACTACTAATGGTAAATCTTTGATAACTTCATGTTCAAGTGATAGTGGTATGGTAAATTGCATGAACTTAAAGTGCTCAGGTTAGACCTCATTCTCATAGACGCATGGTTGTGTGGATTGATTGGGCATATATTCATCGAGTTGTTGTATAAGAGGTTTAGTATCGTATCCAACCCAAAATAAATAAATGTTGTGTTTACTTATTATACTTTTGGATTAGGGTCAGAAACAATCCAAATATGTTCAAACTAATTAATTTACATCAACATCTAAATCAAAATATACCTACATAAATAATATATAAGATAAATCTATTGAAACAAGTGATAAATGAAATAAGACACAAGAGATGAGATGCACTTAGTTATTTTACAGTTTTGGAAGTTGATACGGCTATGGCAGAAGAATGAAATCAATGCAAATGATCTATATTTGGTTTTGGAAATGCAAGATGAGCAAGGATGAAACTGTTATTTGTGTACGAAACTATTTGGTGGTTATGTACCTGCTTGGAGGTTACATACAGTGAGTTGTTGACATTCTATAACTTTTTGTGCTTATGCAATCCACTATAATATGCCTTCATGTGAAACGTTAGGTCTCCAAAATGTGTGGAACCATCTATAATGACCTGAAATGACCTCAAACCCTAACCATGGGTAAAACCCCCACAAAAGCTAAGTGCTTTGGTTGAAACACACAATCCATGCACCACCTAAGTTGGTACTACTCTAAAGAGGTATCAAACCTCACGTAGTTCTTTGCTTAGAGATGTGATATCTATATGTATGCAACTATCTTTGATAACTTTCTCACTTGATAATGTTTTGTAGTGGTTTGGTGTGCCTGTGCTTGACTTGGATTTGGAAACTTGTAACTTGGGAAACTAGACTCTTGAACTTGGTAAGGAGTGCTTTAGACCTTTTGTGGGGGCCGCTCTAATGTGTTTTGCTGCTTTAGGGCATTTAGTTATGAGATTGGTGGAGACAAAGTTGCATTACATCATGGAGTGCACAAATTATAGTGGTATCCAAATCAAATACGTTGACAACTTGAAATTTGACACTTTGATCAAGATTCATAGTAGAATATATCTAAGATACAAAAATGGATAGCTCACAAAGTTAATATTTCCGCAAAGAGCATCCTTGTCATGTATTTTTATATCATTCAATTTTTTGTCTCATGGATGTTATTAAACTAATTAATTCATTCAATATTGGATGATTCGATGTTTAGATGACCATTGTTATCATTCCTACATATAGATGAGGATAAATTAATTAATTGTAAAACTATCATAATATCATTACAAACCCTCTTCTTGGAAAATCATTTGGGAGCATAGTAGACCAAAGAATTAGAAGGTACATAGATAAGAGGGGATACCGTAAAAGGACAGGCAGGTTTTAGAATGCAACACTCCAAAAGCAATGAAAGCATAAGTCATAGGATCCTAATTGAAAATGTATGTGTTACCCAAGGAGAAAATGTTTTTATTTTTATTTTTTTGACTTCAAAAATGCATTTAAAATGGTGACTAGAAGTGAAATATGGAGCATGATAGAGGAACTTGTATTTCTCAGAGAGTATGGAGCAATAATACATAGACTTTATGATCAAGTTGGAACAAAAATTACAACATGTATCTTACATTGAAATGTTAGAATGTTTTGGAAGAGAAATTGATGTTAAACAAGGTTATCCACTATCCCATGGATAGTTTGGGCAATACATTGATAATTTAGAGGAGTGGATAAACAAAGTTAGTGTAGTGGAGTTCACCTAGCAAGCTATATAGGAAAGTTACTCTTATATATGGATGATCTTATCCTTATTGCCAAAGCAACACAAAGTTTGAGAGAGCACTTGAGGCCCCTTAAAGCTTTTTTGTTAAGATGTTGGGACGCAAGTGAATACCAACAACACCAAAGTCATGATCTTTTCATCATAAAGGAAAAATAAGAAAATTAAATTCCCGTTTTAAGGCAACCATTTGAAAGTGGTGGAAAAATACAAGCTCCTCGGTCTTGATTTCCACAACAAACTTATTGGGAGACTTGCAGAACATAAAATACAAAGAAAGTGGAAGGTTTTATGCTCTCTACAAAATAGATGCAAAATATAGAATTATGGGATTGAAAAACCAAGTGAACCTTTTTCAAGTTTCATGTCAAGGCAATGGTGCTTTACAGATGTAAAGTTTTGGGTAGTAATGTGTCAGATATATGAAATGAAGACATATATAGAGAATTCAAAATACCTAATAAGAAGCAACCTCAAAATACCAACGTGGAAATTAAAAGGTATGTGAGAAAACTTTAGGGTAGCCATTTAGGTAAATCAAGTGGGGTAGAAGAAAGAATACCATGTTAAAGCATTTAATCCCCTATGCAATCGTGATGAAAAAGTCTATAAAGGAGGAAAAATCATGTTGAAGACGAAAATATTGATGGCTCGGCTATAAATTAGCTTGCATAATTTTAGATATGAAATCGATCCCTATGAAAAATGTCTAAAGATGAAAGGAAAAAAAAAATGCTTATTTTATACGTTGGGGATGATGGAATCAGAATGACACTACATCATAAACAGTAACATCCAAATCGAATATGAAAACGACTTGAAAGTAAACAATTTGACTACCGTATCTAAAGAGACTAAACTAAAATAACATTTTATTTTATCAAAATTGATAATAATAAATAGGGCAATTATGAGAGAACCCTTCTCGTAATCTCATACACATTATTAAAATCTTTCGAGTTTCATTTCATTTTATTACACTCACAAACATAAGTACATTTATTGAACTATTTATACTCCATAAAAGCTCTTACATGGTTGCTGAACTTTTTGTTTGGACCATTTGACGTTGTGCGCGGGTGGCGCTTTCCACGGTCCACCGAACCGTCTAACCGACAGAATGGTAGATGTCAAGTTTGGGTATAATTTTTATTCAATAATACTTATTCTGTCAATGTGCCTCCCCTGGAAGAACCTGCCTTCTTCACGAGAAACGATCCAGAAAAAATAAATGTAATATTTTTTTATAGCGGGCTGACCACGCAATGACCTGGCGAATCGGACGATCACTATTTTGTGAACGACTTTTGAAAATTTCGGTGACCGTCGGATCGGGTTTTGACATTCCCATGCATTACGCCTCGATTAACTAATTTTACTCCTTACACATATTCTTGGAATATTACTTTAGGCGATTTACATGGAAGGTATTTTGGAGTTGTCAATTTCTGGAATAGCGTACATTTTTCAGGAGAGTATTATTTCGCTAATAAAATTACCCAAATGTTTATGTTACCTTTTATAAAAGGTAGCATGGAGTTCTTGAGAATGAGCCCGAGAATGCTTATTCTCCTCCGAGAGTTGTCTTTCTTTTGATTAGGGATCAATTGATTCAACATAGCAAGATGATGGTTCTCCGAATTTCTTGGTAGTTGGTGCTTAGGGAATAAAGAGGGATTATAACCAGACCAAAGTGGCTTATTATGCAAGTTTTCATATTTTAATATTTTATTAGATTTCAAAAGTAATATTTTGAATTTGTAGGGGTCTCGTCTTGTATTAGAGCTTTGTAGTTCTGAATCGTTGGACATACCTTGTTAAAATATATGTAGCTGTTAGTAAATGATAGTTATGAGTATGAGTTAGTTGACTTGATAAATGATTTTATGCTTTCAAAATCCATAAAATAAGATTAAACTTTTTGGATGAAACTCTAGGTAATTTTTTCTATCAGTTATGTTCGGGGATCTAATTTATTGAATCTATCAAATGGGAAGAATAGGAGAGGAGCTACAGGGGGAATTCATAATCTCAACTAGGGACAACTTCTATGATTGGAGCTCTAGGAGGAACTATAGAGATGAAAGGATCGAATCTAGAGCACTTACATACCTCAATTGTATCAGTAGGGCATGAATATTAAAGCTATGACGCGTCAATGTGAATTATTATGATTTGACCATGAGCTTTTAACACATGTATATTAGATATGAGTGTTTGAAAATGATTAACATCATGACCAGAAGTATGATGGAAGTCACAAAAAGGTTTATCAGGTTTCCTAAATACTTTTCTAGCCATGCGGTGATGTGAAGTAGGTAGTCCTTATGAACTGTGATCAAGTAATAAAGGTAAGAGCTCTTGTGGTGTGTCCAAATTTCAAGAATAGTAACAAAGCTAGAAGTAGCAATTAAATCAAGAGTATCAATAGAATAGTGCATAACACATGGATTTGTAGTGCGTAAATATTTTCTCTTCTTAGATATGCTATATTTGACAAATATTTCGCTCAAAGGTGTGGAAAGAGGTGCAGGGTGAACAAGACTACAAATGTGAGTTGATGGTATTGCACTTTTTGGAGTAACAACCTCTTTGAGACGAGAATTGCTATTAGCATCAATCATATGAGAACTAAGTCGATAGTGCACATGGCCAATACATGTAATAGGGTATGAAACATAAAGTCATCTTCATTAATATGGTTCAAATTTAATTTGCGCAAGTGCTCATCAAACAAAAATATATTATCATCATCATTATCATACTAAGCAATAATCAAGGCCCATCTTGCTATTCTACAATAACTAGTAATGGTAATTTCTTGATAACTTCATGTTCAACTGGGATGGGTGTAGTAAATTGGACCGACTTCGAGTACTTAGGTTAGACCTCATCTGTATGGACAAATGGTTATATGGATTGAATAGGCACAGGTTCATTGGGATGTCATCTAAGAGGTTTAGTATCTTATTCAACCCAAATTAAATTAATGTTGTGTTTACTTACTATACTTTTTGATTAGGGTTAGAAACAAATGATATGGTACAATCAAGTAATTTGCGTTAACATTAAAATAAGAATATACATGCATTAGCAATAGGTAAGATAGATCTATTGAAATTACCACTGAAAGAAGTAGGACACAAGAGGGAAGATGCACTTAGATATTATGTTATATTGGAAGTTGATTTAGTTATGGTAGAAGGATGAAATTATTGTGAATGATTTGCAAGTGATTTGTTATGGTTCTAGAAGTGAGGATGAAACCATTATTTGTGTACAAAACCATTTACAGTTCCATATGGAGAGTTGCTGGTATATTGTAACTTTATGTGCATGTATGATTGATTGGAATATGCTTTCCTGTCAAAAATATGTGAAATCCTCTCTAATGACCCAAAATGAGCTCAATAAGTTTTGGGTTGAATTGCAATCTATACATCGCCTACATTGGCACTACTTTGAAGAGGCCTCAAACTGCATAATTTTTTACTCAGATATTTAATATCGATGCGGATGTAACTATCTTTGATAACTTGTTCACTTGATAATGCTTTGTAGTGGTTTGGCATGCTTTTACTTGACTTGGCTTTGTATGCTTGTAACTTGGGAAACTAGGCTCTTGAACTTGGTTGGGAGTGATTTTGACCTTTGCGGGGCCTTCTCCTAAGTACGTGTTGCTGTTATAGGGAAATTTAACTATGAGATTGGTGGAGACAAAGTTGTACTTCATCATGGAGTGCCCAACTTATAATGACATCTGAATCAAATATGTTGAGAGCTTAAAATTTGAAACTTTAATCAAGATTCATAGTAGAAGATCCAACATTAAAAAATGGATACACTGCAAAGTTAATATTTTCGCACAGAGAATCCTTGTTATGTATTTTTATCCCATTGACTTCTTGGTCTCATGTATGTTATTAATTTATTTCATTCATTCATTGTATAATTGGATGATTAGATGAACATTGTCATTATTCCTATTTCTAAATGAGGAGAAATTAATAAACTATAAAACTATCACATTATCATTACTAACCCTCTTCATGGAATATTATTTGGGAGCATGGTAGACCAAAGAATTGGAAGCTTTAAAGAAAAAGAGGGGAGACCACAAAAGGACATGTAGGCTTTAGATTGAAACACTCCACAATCAACCAATGCGTAACTCATGGGACCCTGATTGAAAAAGTATAGGTTAACCAAAGAGAAAATGTTTTGTTGGCTTCAAAAAAGTATTTGAAACAATGATAAAAAGTGAACTTTCACAGCATGATAGAGGAACTTGGAGTTCATATGGAGTATAGAGCACTAGTACATGTGATTTATCATCAAGTTTGAACCAAAATAAGAACAAGTCTACAGAGTTATGTTAATATGTTTTTGAAGAGAAATTGATGTTAAACAAGGTTACCCACTGTGCCTTGCATTGTTTGGGTAATACCTATATAATCTAGAGGAGTGGATAAACAAAGTTGATGGAGGGGGGTTCATCTGGCTAGCTATGTATTCAAGTTACTCCTATATGTGGATGATCTTATCCTAATTTTAGAAACAACACATAGTTTGAGAGAGCACTTTAGGCCCTTAAAGCTTTTTTGTCAAGATGTTGAGATGCAAGTGAATACCAATAAGACCAAAGTCACGATCCTTTCATCATGAAGAAAAAATATGAAAATTTAATTCTTTTGTGAAGGCATTCTTTTGAAGGTGGTGGAAAAATACAAATTCCTCGGTCTTGATTTCCACAACAATCTTTTTAGGAGACTTGCAAGACAAAAAAATACAAAGAAGGTGGAAGACTTTAAGCAAAATACATAATTATGAGATTGAAAAACCAAAAAGAACTTGTTCGGATTTCTTGTCAAGCCAATGGTGGTCTACAAATGTGAAGTTTAGGGTAGTAATGTGTCACATCTGAGACAAAGACATACCTAGAGAATTCAAAAATACCTAATACGAAGCAACCTCAAAATACCAACTAGGAAAGAAAAATGTATGTGAGAAAATTTTAGGGTAGTGATGTAGGTAAAACAAGTGGGGTAGAAGAAAGAATATTGTGTCAAAGAATTTGATCCCACATGCAACCATGACTAAAAAGTCTATATAAGAGCAGACATCAAGTGAAAGATGAAAATGTTGATGGCTCAACTATAAACTAGCTTGAATCATCTTAGATATGAAATGAACTCCGATGGACCATACCTAAGGAAGAGCAAAAATAGAATATACCTATTTTGTATTTTGGAGACGGTGGAGACAAAATGACATTGGCATCCAAATCACATACGATAACGACTTGAAGGTGAACAATGTGACCACCTTATGTGAAGAGACTAAACTAAAATAAAATAACAATTTTTTTTTATCAAGAGTCATAGTAATAAATGAGACATCAAAAAATAATGAGCCAATCCTTCTCATGATCTCATAAACATTATTAAAATCTTTCCATATTCATTTCATTTTTTCATTTTTTTCATTTCATTTTATCATTTTACCATTTCATTTTATTACATTCACGTTAGAACATAAGTAAACTTATTGAACTATTTATGCCCATAAAAGCTCTTACAATGGTTACTGAATTTTTGTTCGGACCATTTGACCTTGCGTGCGGGTGGCGCTTTCACACCCAACTTTCCACACCCAACCGTCAAACCCACAGAAAGTTAGATGTCACTGTAGGCATTATTTTTATTCAATAATACTTATTCTGTCAATGTGCCTCCCCTGGACTCGTTTTTTCTCGGAAAACCCTGCCTTGCTCACGAGAAACGCTCTGGATATTTTTTTTTATTGGGAGGACCGCGCAATGACTAGGCAAATCGGACGGTGACTACTCTTTTGGAAATTACAGTGACCGTCGGATCTGGACTTTGGCATTCCCAGGAATCGCGCCTCGATTAACCAATTGTACGGCTTCCACATATTCTTGGAATATTACCAACAGGGTTCTCAAGATTCCTATTTCAACACTCATTTGCCGACGTGTTTTTTTCTGCCCTTTTGGTAGTTCTCAGGGAAGGTATTCCTGTGATCAATTTCTGGAGTAGCATACATTTTTCTTCAGAATATTATGTTTTGTTACCTCTTGTAAAGAAGGGTGATATGGAATTCTTGAGAATGGGTCTGAAATTGCTTATTTTCTGTTTCCTCTGCAAGAGTTGCCTATCTTTGATTCAGGATAATATTGATTTAACAAAACGAGATGACAGTTCTCTGAATTTCTTGGTAGTTGGTGACTGGGGAAGAAAGGGGGAGTATAACCAGTCCAAAGTGGCTTATCAGGCAAGTTTTCACTTTCTAATCTTCTATTAGATTTCAAAAATAATATCTTGAATTTATAGGGAGGTTAGTCTTGTATTAGAGCTCTGCAGTTCTTGATTGTTGCACAAACTTTGATTAAAGATTTTACGCTTTCACAATCCATAAAATAAGATTTTTTATTTCTTTTGGATAAAACACTCTATGATGGTTCCGGTAGGGAAACCCAAATGTTGGTGCTAATCCTCTCTATGCAGCGTATCCAAAAGTTTCAATCTTCATCTGACCTGCTACATGAACTTAAAATCTTTGACTCTATGAATTTTTCTGGGGATTTAATATATTGGGTCTATCAGATGGGAAGAATAGGGGAGGAGCTGCAGGTGGAGTTCATAATCTCAACTGGGGATAACTTCTATGAGAATGGCCTCACTGGTGTCTCGGACAGAAGCTTTCAACAATCTTTTTCTGAAATTTATACTGCCCACAGCCTGCAAAAGCCTTGGTACGCTGGTATGTATGATTCTGGACTATAATCATAAATTTCTCTTGTTGCTCTTGGTTTAAAGATTTGATGGGTCTTGAACCATCTGTGTGTAGTTCTTGGCAATCATGACTACAGAGGAAATGCTTTGGCCCAACTTAGTCCGATTCTCAATCGCCTCGACCATCGATGGAATTGCAGAAGATCATTCAGTTTGAAAAGAAGCATTTTTTCATCATCTTCAATTGGTATGCGTCTTATTCCCGCCTCGCCTAGGTGTTAAATTTGACGGCCACTTATGCCTGTCAAACAATTTTCAGGTGGTAAATTATTAATGTTCAAAAATATGAAACAATGGTATTTATACATTATTTATAAGATGTATAAACAACTATTTCATATTTATTTAATTATGTTAAATATATATTAATAGAATTTACATATTAATGTATGTAAAAATGACGGTCATTTTTTAAATATACAAATTACATACGATGGTTTCATAAAATATTTACAAATATTTTACGTCTAAACTGCCGTCAAATTTAACCCCCTCCACCCCTCTTTTTCTATGCAAATATGACAGGGCTCAGGAATTTTGAGTAAAAGTAGTAAAGTGTAATCAGTACTGGTCCTATTGGTCATTGGGTTTAGTGAATGTAATTTAAACTATTTCAAATTCATTTATTTTAATGATTGATAAATTATTTATTTATTTGTTTGAAAAAAATTTAAACAAATAATTATGAATTGTTTAGCACTTTTGATGTTTTTGAATATTAATATTTAAAAAAACAAAAAATGACTGTATAATAGTTTTAGTTTGAATAGTAAGTTTGCTACTAAATTCATGGACTTCTAATAAGTTTTTGCTCTAAAATTTTGATGTTCTCAAAATCTACAAAATTGGAGAGATGATTTTTGAGATTAATTGTGTCAAATTTTGGATTATTTTTTTAAAATTATAGAATTTTATTTTCCTTATAATAAATATAACAATAGATTAGAAAATTAAGAACTAAATTATTAGACAATATTATTTATTAGAAAAATAATTTCTAATTAAAAAAAAAGAAAAGCTGTGCAATTCATTTTAATCAATGTTTGGAATCACATTCAGAGATAGAGTGCAGATTTAGATTTCTTTTAAATAGATAAAATGTCAGAAAGTTTCTAAAAAAAAGGGTCCAGAAAGAATTAAATGATAATATTATCAGTCTCATATTATGCAGAAATGCAGTATAATCCTGCCACAGTGGAGCTCTTTTTTGTGGATACGACGCCTTTTGTGAAAAAATACTGGAAGATTCCTAACAAAGACACTTATGATTGGCGAGGTGTTGCCCCCAGAGAGGCCTATGTCAGCCGTCAATTGCAGGTAAAATTCTTATTCTTCCACACTGTCAATTGCCACACATAACCAGGTCTGTCATAATTTATCCATCTCGTCAGTTTTACACTTTTTCATTCTATTAACTTAGCGATAAATAAATAACAGGAACTCGAAATGGGTTTGAAGTCGTCGAATGCTACGTGGAAGATAGTGATTGGCCACCACACTGTACGTAGTGTTGGCGACCATGGAGACACGGTCGAGCTTCTTCAACTGCTTCTGCCAGTTTTGGAAGTAATGATAAAACCCATATTACACCTATGTTTCTTTCTTTCTTGTATTTCTTAAGGGGTAAAAAAAAATGCACCATTTGATTTGTTTTCTAAGGAACTTCAACAACATACCAATTTTAAAAGATTTTAATCAATTTTAGAAGCAATGATAAATACACTATTATATACATGTTAAAATAGGAAAAATAAATCATTTACTTTTTTTCTTTACGATCATCCATGAACAATGATTTATTTAAACAACTCTCAAAATATTGTTGTTTTTCTTTATAATATTTCTGGGTTGAATATAAACTACTAGTGTGTCGATATTGATGGTCCTCTTTAACACACAAATATATATAACAACATGTTCTCTATGCACTTACCGTAGAACAAATGTGTAGCACACCAGTTGAATAAGGTCGTTTGTATTTTTCGGACAAAAAAAACACAAAAAAACAAACACATTTTTAATTCTACTATATAACCCCTATAATATTGATATAGATAAATTTTTGCTCTGCAAATTGATTTTAAGTAAATTAATTAGTTTAATTTTAGTTTTAAAGGTTTCTACCAAATGATTGTACAATAATTTTGAAAGGAAGAGTTTAAAAATTATGTAGAGTAGTACCATTTGAACTTACAACTTCACCAAGTCCAACAATTTACTAGTGTATTGTAGGCTTCTTTAACCAATTGTTTGGGTCAAAAATTGATTTCACAATCTAATGCAAACATACATAATGTTTACGCACAACAGTTTTGAAATGACGACATTTATTTTTCTATTATATTTCTTATAAAAAAAACATTATTTACTCGATTTTACTACTCTTAACTTATAACTTATAAATATGAATGTAAATAGGTTGTTGTCCAAATGAATTAACTTGGTAAAATTTTGAAGTTTGTTTGATAATATTAATATTGAGAATGGGTAATTTAGGACTTGAGAATGGGTAATTTAGGCTAACAAATTTGAACCCATGACCAAGCATTTAGGCTAACAGACTTGAACCCATGACCAAGCATTTAACACTACCAGATTTGATCCCATGACCAAGCATTTTGCACTGTTGACGCCCAACCAGCTTCTCTAACAGCTCGCACAATGTGTCAATCACCTGCTGTGGCACATCTATATCTACTAAAGTCGAATCCAGAATGTATGGCAAGTTAAGCTTCTTCCTCTATTTATTATATTAAAAAAAAAACATGTTATTTATATACGAGGAAATGATTTGTTTTCACATATATTCTTTTTTACAATTCCATGTATTGGCATGTTCCCATTGAATTATTTTTAGACGAGATAGAGTGTTAAACCTAAATCAATTAATAAGAATATTCCAGAACGTACGGACAATTTACACTCACACATGCGGATGGATTGTTGCCATTTACTCATTCAAATTCAGGATACCTATATAACAAATTTTCCATTGTTTTTTTGGTTGGTTTAGACAAATAAGGCTGACATGTACGTGAACGGACATGACCACTGTTTACAGCATATCAGAAGTCTTACAAGGTAAGATTGAAAGAGATATTTCTGTTTTTCTTTCTGTCATGTTGATTGTGAGATTTTAGAAGTCTAATTTTTATTCTGTTTGCACTTGGCAAGCGACCTGCAATTTCTGACAAGTGGCGGAGGTTCAAAATCATGGCGGGGAATGGACAGAAATGCCAACATGGATGGATTGGAGATGTTTTATGACGGACAAGGTTTCATGTCTATGCAGATTTCTCCCACGAATATTCACGTCGCATTCTATGATATCGACGGAAATATCATCCACGAATTAGATAGGAACAAAAAAGGCGTTGAAATTTTCCTCTAACATGATTCGTATGTATTGATGAATTATTGTGAAGTGTTATGAGTCGTTGTTGGGCTGAGGTTCGATCTCGCGACCTCGCATATATTATTATTGTTTAGTCTTATGAGGTGTTGCCGGGCTGCGGTTCGACCTCGCGACCTGGCATACATATGGACAAGTTTACATAGATTGTCAGTTCTTATGGTATATAAAAGTACGGTACCTTTGGCGCTATATGTGGCGTATAGTGGTTTAACGACTTATTAATTGTTATGGTGCTTTTGATTGTCGTTTCTCAAGGCATATAGAAGTATGCCTCCGTTAACACCTAAATAACATATTTGTGGCTTAATATTTTAAAATAAATTTAGTTAATTCTTTTGTAATTTTGACGATGTGTTATCTTGCCCCACCTATCTTTCTTTACATATTTATTTATTTATTTGATTTGTAGAAGCATAGTGATTAAGGTTGCCTTATGTTTACACTCTAATTAAATTATGTTATGGAATGTGTACTAAAAAAATATGATGTAAGGGTTTGTAACATGAGACTACTCTAATCAAATTAATTATGCATTAACTATACATAATCAAAATAATACATTAATACTTGCAACGACCGATACATGATAAAACAATAGTTCAAATACACAAGAATATATGAATATTCAGTTGTATAGTATAGAACAAAGAAGATCCAAATGTGTAGATAGGTGGGAAAAGAAGAGTAGAAATTGCAAGTACTCCTATATCAATTTTAGAATTGGAAACTGCGCCAGGGTAGGACCATAAGAAATCTATACGGTCCAAACATGAGGTTGTACGGTAATGGCTAGAAGTTTACGGTCTTAGACCCTTTGATAATTGGGCTTTGTAACTTCCGGTGTGCCTCACTTTCCTGGAAATACCCTTTGTTGTATAACGCTCTTGTTCACACAACTTCATGATGACCTGTAATCACTTGCAATAAAATGGAAACCCTAGACACATGTTGTATACAAAGAAAATGTGAAATAAGGGAAGAAAACAAACACAATGTGCAAACCTAATCCTTCTTTCATATCTCCTTGTAACCTCAGACGAGATTGGCCGAAGCTTAGAATGAAACACCAAGTTTGTTGAATCTCTACGATCATTGGATGTAGATGTGCCAAAAATGTTCCGAATGGAAGTAGATTTCGACTATGAGTAATGCAAATGAATGATTGAATTGATGGATAAATTTGTGATCAAATGGACAATGTAACGACGTGTAAAATTCAATGGAAATTTTACACAATAACAATACAAATTCTTAAGCTTCCAAAGATGATAAATGGAGAGGAATGAATGTTTATTTATAGTTGAAGGAAGAGAATCTCAGAGCCTTGATTTGTGTGATTGATTTTATGATCTAAGGATGACTGAAACATGATTGGAATGATTTGTCTGAGTTTTCAATTTGATTGGTAAGATAAGTTGCTGATTTGAACTTGATTGAGTGAGTTGTCATTGAGTTTGGAAAAAGGTGGCATATCTTTTGAATATTTAAAAATTTGCTTTAAATTAATTTTTCATGTCATTTGTTTTATTCGCCCAATATGTGACACAAGTTTTAGCTTTGAGAGAATTTTACTTCAATTTGGAAAGCCATGATTCAAGGGATATGTTTTAGTTAACTCAAATATGTGATTTGATTTAATTTAAACTTGTCATCTTGAATAAATTAATTATTTTTAGCCCTAGTCATGTTTAGATTTTCTTTAGTCAACTAGTGAGGTGGAAATAGTTATAATATTCAAACACAAAAAACCCTCTTTTGTGCCCTAAACTCCCAAATCAAGTCTTGCTCATAACTCATGTTCTCAAAATCCGTTTGCCACCAAATTTTAACCATGGATTCCTTGTGAGAACGCCTTTAAGAAGTGTATTTGCATGCCCGCATTGATGCACTCATTTATTTTTTACAACCACATGAAGGTTCCAACAAAAAATCACCTTTTCTCAAATCTACAAAAACATGGCAATTAGAATCTCCCGAAAACTGGAGCAAAGCCTTGAAATGAAATACATAAACTTCTGCAATTGGTTTCGTTCTAATCCAACACCCAGAAGACCACTTTATACTTTTAGTAAGTCTCTAGTACATAATTTACTAAAAATAGTAATTCTGAGGAAAAGATTGTTTCCAGTACTTCAAGACATTCCTCTAAAGTGCGAAAAATTCATGAATGACAAAATTGACAAATTTGGAAAAATTGCTAAGAGTGGTTACCCATGTGAAACTTGTTAAAAATAGTAAATGATCAAGATGAACTCAATATTTTCTCACATGCTCCTCCTCTTCATGTATAAAAAATTCAAGCTATTATGGAGGTCAAATCTTCAATTTATAAACAAAGCCCTGCCTTCTTGAATGTGGTGAGCATAAAGTGTTAACAAAGTGAAAATGTCAATTTTGGAAGCATTTGCAAACATCTACGTGTCACTAAGTGGTGACCATCTCTTTGGAGTTATCCTCATGGGAATAGTAAAGATAAATTCAAGCTTGCGAAGGAGTGAAATATGAATTGTCACTCATGTGGATTGGTTCCTCATTTTGGTCATCAATGTCCTCGAGGTGGCAGAATCATCATGGTTGCATTGTATAAGCATCCTTCATTTTCTATAGTTTAAAGTTCTCGTCATAGGCATGATCAGTCAAGAAGGCATGGTGATTTTTCATGGTTTGTTTAAGTAGGTGAAGACATCCTTCATTTTCTATAGTGATGTATTGATCAAGTGCTTCTCACTTCTTCACTCAGTGTACCTGATGGGCTACAACGGTTGATCAATCAACAAAAAATTTCTCATGGTGTAGGAAAATTCAAGGATCAAGAGTTCATCATTATATTGGAGCATTTCACTGGTTCATCACAAAAGTGGATCTTCTTCATGGTCTAAGATTCTTCATCCTTCTTCATTCGAGCTTGGAGCTTCATCTCTTTCTCTCTCCTCTCCTCTCTTTCTTCTCTCTTTCTCTCTCGAGAATTCTATTTCTTCATTGAGAAGAACATTGTAAAAAGTGACTTAAGTCACTTAAAGTTCTTTTTATTAATCGAGGATTGCACTTTAAGTTGAAAATTCATATGAGAATATGAAGAGTTACATTGTAAAGCTATAAATTTTGAGAGCCTCTGGATTTCAAAGGATGGTTATTCTTGTTTACTAGCTCCCATATTCTCTCTAGAAATAAGTGATCAAATTCCACTATCTCCTTTGCTTATGTTTCCTCTCCATCTCAACTACACTCCATGAGCATGTACTTGTTGAATATTATGCATTGAGACTTTTTGATTCTTGTATTTTGTTCCTCATTTTATGTGAATGGTGTCTTCTCATTGAAATTACGGGTATATTCTGGTTTTAAGCAATAAAATCTTACGTAATATTTATTGTGTAAAACCCTCCTTACTATTCTCTTTGTATATCCCTCTCAAGCTTTTTCTTCCCTTTTAGTTTCTACAAGCATTTTTCCATAGGTGTAGAGAAGTACCCCTGTGTGATCCCCAGTCAAAAAACCAACCACAAACAATTAGAATAGTGTAAATATTTCCCTGTTTTCAATAAATGGAGCTTCCCCATTCAAGCAGATGGAATTTGTCCCACACAATGTTGGTGAGAGTTCCCTAATTTTCCCACTTGAAAAATTATTTTTCTAGCAGTTTTTGGTGCCCACTAGGGGCAGATTTAGCACATCTGCACCCAATATTGATTCCACAAAATCCATAAAAAGTATATATTCCAAAATCCAGAAATATTTTTATTCTAAAAAAACAATTTTTTTTAAAAAAATCCATTGCTAAAGAACCCACTGCTGATTTCTGCAAGTGACCCTTCATATTCCATAGTGTTCTTTCATATTCTTGTTGCAAGATTTCCCAAAACTGGCTGAAAGAAGATATACCAGATTGAATAGAATGAGAGGAATTAATGACCCTACTTTTGAAGCTTTGTAAAATTAGCAAGAAAGAGTCAAAGATAATCCACATTACTTCTCTTAAGATTCACCTCCGTCTGATTTATCAAGTGGTACCCCTAGAAATCTTTTTCAAACTCCTATTGATACAAATATTACAAATCCTCTTGATTCTCCTATCTTTCACCCACCATTGAACTTTGAATTCCTGGAAGGAGAAGATTAAGAACAAGAGGAGTAATTTTAGACGGCAAATGAAAAAGTTCAAGAACCTCTCCCTTGGGGAAAAGACATAAGTCCTCTATCCTTAAATCAAATTCATGAACTTCCTAGATGTACGAGAATTTTTTCCCCAAGTTTAGAGGTAATGGGAAACAACACTCGAATGATCATATTCCTACATTCATAACTACATGTGGTGTGTTGGGAGTTTCTCATGAAGATGTCGCAGTCTTCTTGTTCATTGAATCACTTCAAGATGTTGCAACTGATTTGTTTTATCATTTTCCAAGAGGTTCTATTACAGGTTGGGCTCAAATGAAGGCTACAATTGAAGCTATATTCAATCCAGTGGAATATATTCATGCCTTCCTTTCCCAATTTACTCAAATGAAGAAAGAACCACAAAAATCCATAAGCAACCTCATGGAAAAATTCAACAAGTTGATCAACAAGATTCCTACAATTACTTGTCATACTGCAGATAATTTGAAAAGGTTCTTCGTGAATTCCCGAATTCCTAAAATGAGTTTATTTCTAAGAAGAGTTCAACCAATATATTTGGAAAATGCTCAAGAAATTTCCATTGAAGTGGAAGATGACCTCATCTTAGCAAGAAATATCAAGAATCCTTCAATAAAGGATAAGGCACAAAATTCCAAAGATGAGAGAGTTGATTCATTGTTGTAAACATTAGCTAATGACTTGATAATGTTAAAGAGGGAGGTTGCTCAACGAACATCCCACCAAAATTAGAACATAAATCAAATCACATGAGTACCCCAAAGGATTTCCTTGGAAGCTCTATCAGTCAATGAAATTTGTGGAACTCAAGAAGAAGAAGAATAACTTGAACAATAAAGTGAGGATAACAATGTCCTAGAGATTGAAGAAGAAAAGAATGATGCACAAATCAGATTCCTTAAATATTTAAGATGTGAAGAAGAAGATGATAATGATACACCTATCTTCTCATGTGCGGTGTTCACCCGCTACCAATCTCAGAAAAGAATTTCCTCCACCACTGATCTGAAAAATAAGAAGGTTAAAGATCCTCCTGTGACGACTCTAAAAAGTAAAATAATCAAGAAAGGATCTCCACTCCCACCTTCCATGGATTCTATAAAGGAGAAACCGGATCCTATGGCAAGAAAGAAGATATCCACTATTCCAAGTAAGTTTCCCAATGCTCCTTTTAATCCTAATTCTATTCCTTTAAAAACATCTAGTACACCTGAAAAATCATCCACTGTTCCCCAAACATCCACTCCTTTTGATATCATAAAAAATGTAAACAAGTCAAAAGATGAGTATCTGCAAACACCCCTGGAACAATTTGATAATATTTTACATCATATCCAAGGTATTAGTTTAAATCCAAACACTATAATTCCTAGTTTCAATGGACTACTACCAACTCCACCTACTCCCCTATCCCAGAATATGTTTTCTTTGAGTACATTCAATAGTGATAAGATTGATGCATTCTATCTCTCCCTTCTCATTGGATGATATTAGAAGAATAACTACATAATAGATTTAGGAGTTTTCGATAATGTGATGCCCATATAAGTTTCCAATGCTCTCGGAATTACCTTGACATGGGCTAGTGGTTCTTGTTATCCATGGAATCCAAGGAAGTCCCACTTGTGGGGCATATTAAGGATGCACATGTGGCTCTCACTGAATTTCTGAATAAGAAAGTATTGTTGACTATTTTGGTAGTATATATTTTGGCATCATTTGAAATATTGCTAAGTAGAAGTTTATGCCTGGACTTGGGAGGTGAAATGCAAATGAATTGGTCTTCTAGAACCATTCTGATTAAGGGACAAATGGAAATTTTCTTCCAGTAAGAAATATGAAATACATTGTACAAAATTTAGAAGATCCAAGAGCTAATATCTTGTACCAGGACAATGAGAATGGAAATCATTTCATAACATCCAAAGATGAGGCTTAAATTCCAATCTTGATAGGAGAAAAAAATCCTTTCTAGTTGGGTATTGATAATGATGAAGAGAGGAAAGATCTTGAATTACAAGACTAAAACCCAAAATTTCTAAATGACGGAGTCCATGAGGATGATGAAGTGATTCTTGATGATTTCCAAACTGAAAAAACAACGAATGGATTTGTTCATGAAGAAGAGGTGTTCGTATTTCCATTTGAAAAAGAAGATTCTCTTGGTGATCAATGTATTGATGAAACAAATTTTGAGCCTCTCATTGAGGATGTAATCCATGAAGAAGAGAGGATAATTTTTAATGATCCTTTGGAAGATTTGAAAGAATAATTTGTGCAAGAAATTTCGAGATTTGTTGAAGAAACAAAAGATCCCGGGTGCAACCTTGAACTTCTAATGTAAGCCATGAAATTGCAAGATAGGTAATAATATATTTCTAATTTCTCAATTGATTCAAAAAACTTTCATGATGAAATAGATAAAGATGAAAAGCTTGATACCTCTTTTGAGGATATGGTTGATGGATGTAATGATGAAAGTGAGGTTTTCTCTTTCCCATTTGAAGAGGAAAGTGATCTCAATGATGAAAAGGTTGAAACTAAGGTCTTTTAGCCCTTTGGAGATGAGAATTCCCATAATGAAGAAATAATGAAATTCAATGAGCTTTGGGACGATGAATCAATTTCTCCAAATTGCTTCCTCACATTTCAAAATGAAGATGCTTCAAATGAATGTGAAGGTGATATTTTGGTAGTTTTGAAGAAAGAGTTCATGCATGAAATGATAAAAGTTGTGGAAGGAACGAAAGATCCTGATCTCAGTCTTGATATCTTGGCTCATACCATGGCTGTGCAAGATAGGTGTAAATCTAAGTTTGATTCTTCATTCGGTGCCCAAATGTTTCATGATGAAATAGGAAAAAAGTATGGACTTGATGCTCCTCATAAAATATTTTTCAATAAGCATGAATGCGGGAAAGAGAAACACTTGGAACATTCAAGTAATCCAATAAAAAATCAGCCTTAGGGCAATAGTGAAATGCAACATGGGAAATCAACAATGTGGATGAACATAGAAGAAAATTTGTAATTTGTGACTGATTTTCAAGATAGTAAGAACAATGAACTTTGTGGGAAAATATCTGAGCATCAGAATTATTATGTAGGCTCAATCCTCCCAGACATACATGCATCCATGAAAGCACCTAGATTTTATAAGCAGTTGAGGAAAGGAGGATACTTCCTTAAACTAGTTAATAGATTTATAGAGCACCATCACCCGATGTTACCCATTTAGGGGTAACACACAAAGAGAAAAGTACTACAATGAAAGCGGGTTGTCCCCCACATGTACCATAGATGATTTTAGGTTGTTTTGTTTTGTATCCCTTTCTATTGTGTGTTTTTTTTGTTTTTTCCTTGTTTGTGGTAGCGTGTTGAACTGGTGAATTTATGCCCAACTGATAAAGCTTCATTATATACCTCTGTTATGGCCCTATAGCCCAATGGATAAGGCACTGGTCCATGTGATGTCTTGAGATTCTAGAGTTCCTGCTTGTCTTTTCCTCATTGTGTTCAATCCAAAACAAGTCCCCATTAATATCCAATTTTTGTCATACAAACTATGTAGCATGAAAAACTCAAAAATGTTCCTATGACAACCTAAGCCACATTTGAAAATCCTTCTCCCAGTCAATGTGAACCTGCCCTTTGGCCAAATCAATCATTGTGTTACCATCATTATGGCTAGGAGGAATGTGCTAATGTGATTTTTAAGAGTGATTTATGTGCATAGGATGTTATTCAAGTTGATTCACGTGAAGGTACCTCGATCCATGAGAAAAACAAGTGCTCTCAGAGGCCCAAAAAGGCCTATTTTTAGGATTTTTACACATGGTGAACACCCCTTGGGAATATAAGGAAAATTTAAAGCATTTATAAAGTGTTTGGAAGAGCTAAACAATCAGTTAGGAAGTTTTTGGAAGAAAAATCAGGTTTAGGAACAAGTTATGTAATACCTGGCTATTTATAACATGGTATAAGGAAATGAAAGTAATGAAAAAGCTACTTGGCTTGTTTTAGACATATCATAATCCTTGGGAGTAGTTGGAAAGAAATTAAATACTCATCGGAAAGCTAGTAGAGTCTACTTCATGGTGAAATGCTCCAGGAAAGATTTTGGTAACTTTAAAATGTTAATAATTATCCGATAGTGTAGTTCATGAATCCTATTACAAGGTGAAACTTGATTGAAAGGTTATGGACACTCTAGGAAGAGTTTGGAGCTTAGTAAAATATAAAATGAGGTTATTTTTAATTATATCAATTATTCATAAGTTTTTTTTGCTCTGTTTCATAAAAAATTATTTTTTCCACTCAACTCAATGGCACATAGCTTGAGGTGAAATTGAAGGTATGGGTTAAAATTGTTGAACAATTCATTTTAAAGGCTTATAAATATTTGTCATTGGATTCATTGTATTGTTTTCATGAATATTCATATATTGGTTGGTAAACATTCATTAAGTTTTGACTCCGGGGTGAAGGAAACATTTCGACTGACAAGTTTTAAGTGCAAATCATGCCCAAATGCAACATTTGAGTGCTTAGGCACACTTTTTGTGTTCCTTTGCACCCTTGACACACTTTTGAGGTGAAATTTCAAACCAAAATTTCTCCTCACTCTCATTGGCTACTTTCATAGTGAAGAAACATAAGGGGATTAGCTTAAAAGTGCACTTTATGGCAAAAACAAGTGTTTTAAGTTGCGAGTGGCCCCCTGTCTCCTCCAAGGTGGATTTTTCACCCATCCATTGCACCTTAGGAAAAATTTTGAGGTGTAATTTCACCCCAAAATTGTTCCATTATCTGATTGGTCCATAACTTACATGTACATGCATGCCAACCCAACTCAAAAACATAAAAATGGCTTAAAAAAGTGCATGTGTGTGTCATGTTTCACCCATCCCCAAGTGTATGGTGCAAACCAAACTCCACCATGCACCTTGGGCGCATTTTTGGGGTGCAATTTCTCCCAAAAATTTCACCTTGCTGTAATGGGAATTAAAAACCCCACTCCTCCACTTTTCCCTCCTTCCCACTCCACCATGTGCATTCTCCATTTCAAACTCCACCATATAAATACATTCACTCATGCTCACCACCACTCATAAATTAAAAAGAAAAAGAAACTTCATTGGAAGTCATTAAATAATACTTTGAATCTAGTTGTAACATTCAAACACAAAAAACCCATCTTTTGTGCCCTAAACTCCAAAATGGAGTTTTACTCATAACTCCTATTCCCGAACTCCATTTGCCATAAAATTTTAACCATAGATTCCTTGTGAGAACTATGTTAAGAAGTGTATTTGCATGCTCCATTTGATGTAATAATTTATTTTTTATATTCACATGAATTTTCTAGCAAAAAAATCACCCTTTCTCAGATTGTACAAAAACCTGGCAATTGGAATCTCCTAAAAATTGGAGCAAAGCCTTGAAATGAAATATAGAAACTTCTGCAATTGGTCTTATTCTAATATGAAACCCAAAATACTGCTTTATATTTTAAGTAAGTATTTACTACATGCATTACTAAAAATAGTAAATATGAAGAAAATATGGTTTTCGGTACTTCACGACAGTCATCCAAAGTGCAAAACATTCAAGAATGGCAAAATTGACAAAATTGGCAAAATTGTTAAGAATGGGTACCCATGTGAAACATGATAAAAATAGTAAATGATCAAGATGAAATCAATATTTTCTCACATGATCCTCCTCTTCATGTATCAAAAATTCAACCGATCACGGAGGTCAAATCTTCAATTTACAAACAAATCCCCGCCTTCCCAAATGCGGTGAGCATAAAGTGTCAACAAAGTGAAAATGTCAATTTTGGAAACATTTGTAAACATCCACTTATAACTAAGTGGTGATCATATCTCTAGAGTTATCCTTATGGGAATAGTAAAGATAAATTCAAGCTTGCAAAGGAGTGAAAGATGAATTGTGACTCATCTGGATTATTTCCTCATTTTGGTCATCAATGTTCTCGAGGTGGCAGAATCATCATGGTTTTATTGTATAAGAAATTATTTCAAGTTCTCGTCATATGCATGATCAGTCAAGAAGGCATGGTGGTTTTTCATGGTTTGTTCAAGTGGGTGAATACATCCTTCATTATCTACAATGTTCTAGTGAACAAGTGCTTCTCACTTCTTCACTCAGTATACCTGGTGGGCTACAAGGGTTGATCATTCAAGAGGAAGTTTCTCATGGTGTAGAAAAGTTCAAGGATCAAGAGTTCATCATTTCATTAGAAAATTTCACTGGGTCATCACACGAGTGGATATTCTTCATGGTTTAAGCTTCTTCATCCTTCTTCATTTGAGCTTGGAGCTTCATCTCTTTCTCTCTCCTCTCCTTTCTTTATTCTCTTTCTCTCTATCTAGAATTCTATTTTTTCGTTGAGAAGATAGATGTAAAAAGTTACTTAAGTCACTTAAAGTTATTTTTCTTCATTGAGGATTGCACTTTAAGTAGAAAATTCATATGGGAATATGAAGAGTTGCATTTTAAAGCTATAAATTTTGAGAACCTCCTCATTTCAAAGGATGGTTATTCTTGTTTACTAGCTCCCATATTCTTTCTAGAAACAAGTGATCAAATTCGTCTATCTCCTTTGCTTATGTTTCCTCTCCATCTCAACTACACTCGATGAGCATGTACTTATTCAATACTATGCATTGATACTTTTTGATTCTTGTGTTTTGTTCCTTGTTCTATGTGAATGGTATCTTCTCATTGAAGTTATGGGTATATTTTGGTTTTAAGCAATAAAATCTTACGTAATATTTATTGTGAAAACCCTCACTATTCTCTTCATATATCCTTTTCAATATTTTTCTTCCCTTGTAGTTTCTACAAGAAATTTTCCATAGGTGTAGGGAAGTACCCATGTGTGATCCTTATTTGAAATAACACCCCAAGCAATTGAAATAGTGCAAATATTTCCCCATTTTCAATAAATGGAGTTTCCCCATTCAAGCATAGGGGCTTAGTCCCACACACTTTTGGTGAGAGTTCCCTAATTTTCCCACCTAAAATATTATTTCACTAACAAGACCATAAAGATACCTTCAGAGTCTACAAATAAGAGAATAGTTATGAACAAACCCAACAAGTTTCTCCATGTATATTTCTTCCTTTAAATCTCCATGTAAGAAGGCACTCTTCATGTCCATTTGATATATTGGCCACGATGTGATACAATAATTGAAAGTATAAATTATACATAATCCATCTTGGAAACATGTGCAAAATTCTCAGAGTAATCAATACTCTTGAGTTGTGAGAAACCCTTTGCAACAAGATGGGCCTTATACTTGTCAACGGAACCATCAAATTGGTATATACACTCACACCTAACAAAATTTATTCACTTAGGAAGAGAGACCAAATCAAGAGTATTATTCTTCATCAAATAATAATACTCATTTTGTCATCACATTATTCCACCCCTTTATCCCACGATCCTTTGAAAAATACTAGATCCCCAAAAACTACCTGACACAAACGTCTAGAACCTATAGAATTTGCATGATGATTCCTAGTGGGTGGAAGATTCTATGTGAAAGGTGCTTCCTCAAAAAATGTAGTATAAGAACACTCAGGAATAGTGACAATATATGTTGTAAGATGATCCTCATCTAAGTCAACATCCATAACCTCCTCCGTGACATCCTCAAAGAAGGGATCCTCAAGATGAAGTAAAGAAGAGGAGGTAGGCATGGAAGAATATGAAGAATCATGAGAAGAGAGAACACATCAAACTAAACATGTGTTCCACAAAGAACCTCATGAGTATCAGGATCCAAAAGTTAATAAGCTCTCATGTCCTCATAATACCATACAAAGATCAAGGGTTTGTTCTTCTTATCTAAGGCTTTCATTTTCTTCTTTAACACAAATACCCAAACATGGCTTCTAAATACTCTAAAAAATGAGACATTGATATGATTTCTAGACCAATCCTCTTCTAGACTCAAATGCTCAAGTTCTTTATGTGGTGTGTGATTTTGAATTTAGTTAGCATAATTAATTGCTTCTACCCAATATACAGGAGGTAAATTCTTAGAACACATCATGCAGTTAGCCATTTCCTTTAAAGTTAAATTACTCTATTCTACTAATCCGTTCTATTATTAAGTATAAGGAACACAATGCTAGTGAATAATTCCATGAGCTACCAAAAATTAGAAAACTCTTTGCTAAAGTACTCCCCCATTATCAATGCAAAGGTTCTTTATGCAACTACAAGATTGATTCTTCACCAAATCCTTATAGACTTTGAAGTGTGAAAAAAATCACTTTTGTACTTGAGAAAATAAACCTAAGTATGACTTGAGAAACTATCAATAAATGTAAGTACATACCATGACAAGAAACTCTAGGAAAACTATCAACCATACCATGAGTGCTCAACTCCTTCAAATATCTGCAATTGATACGTCTAAATCTCTTATGCCAAAGACTACTTACTGAATCTGCATGAGAAACCAATCATGTACCTATTGAGGAAGTGTCATCAAAACCATCAAAGTGATGTAATATAAAAGTATGATCAACAATACCCTGAGAAACATGTGAATGGGGCTCCAATAAGGTTTGTACTTTTTCCGCTTGTGTAAAAATCATTGTCTTGCCTTGACCATAATGACAAATATGATATATATAAAGTAAATTTGTATTGATGTCAGGAACATAAAATGTATCATGGATGCTGCCACCATCAAGGTATATGTCATATTTTCCCTTAACAAAAATAATGGAAGAATCTCCAACCTCAATTTTGGAAGTAGAACTCACACCTAGAGATACAAAAGAATCCTTTGAAGAAGTCGTGTGGCGAGAAGCACCAAAATATATAACCCAACTATCTACAATAATTGAATGAGATATCCCAACAATATTAAGTTCTTTGCCATGCTCATTGAAAGGAGGTGGAGTGAAGATAGATATCTTATGTTTTTTGATTGCATCTTCTAAGTCTTGCATTCGATTCCAACTCCTAGTTTCTACATGACCAACACCCCCACAAAAAAAACATGGAAGGATATACTTATTCTTGGATTTAGAAGAATCCTTATGTTTAGAGTTATTTTATTTGGGTTTAGGAGAAATTTGAGATGGAGAAAAAGTGAACTTGAATTTACCTTTTAGTTTTCCCTTGCCCTTAGGATTGGATGCTACTAATTCCTTTTGAGAGGTGGAAGACTCAAGCTTAGACATTTTGGATTGTTCCCTAGTAAGTCTTTCAAAAAATAATTCTAAGCTAGGAATTTTGAATATGTCACCTAATGCATCCATGTTGGGAAAAAAAGGTAGAAGAAAAGATTTATAATGGACCTCTTAGCTTGGATAGAATTACCACAAAAATTGGCCCCCTTCAATTGTGTCAACAAGTGCTTGAACTTATTAAGATAATCTATAATTGATGGAAAATATTTAGGATTAAGAGAAGTGATCTCAATTTCAAGTTGCATGGATCTCATGTGATCCACCTTAACAAATAAGTCATTCAATTTCTCCCATATTTTGAAAGGAGAGTCACATCCTTTGAAATGAAACAAAATACTATCACCTACATAAGTTCTTATATGTAGTATTAATAGTTAACACCACTTAATCAGGCACACTAGAAAATCACTTAGAATGATTTCCAAGTGCTCACCTGAAGCGCGTTTAACCTACTAGGTCCCTCTTTGTTTAGATCATTAAAGATGTATAGTTAACATTTAACATTATGCAACATAGAATAAAATGTAATATAATAGAAATCAAATAAAGACAATCATAGTATGGAGATTGATCATTCATTCCTCAACATATATAATTAACAACAAGATCTAAATGCCAATAATACATGTTCAAATCTCCTAATCATGGAAATCCATATCATATTATCCATTATAGACACATAACATGATCTCAAAAAACATTACATACTCAATATAATGTTTAAAAAGCTCTCATGCACTTGTCTCTTTTAGTCTTGACTCTCTATGTCACACCACATACCATCGAGTCTCACACACACACACTATATCCTATATACACAGACATGAAAACCATATATAGCTGGTGGGAAACTTGTCCTTCACCACTTTACAATGCTTTAATCTACTAATAGACCATCCTATACTTAGCATGCATGTACCTTTATACTGTTCCTTAGTCCTCAACTGTTTGTTCTATTTCCATCCATGATATTAAAAGCTTGCTTGTTCCTTATGCCATGCTATATTTTGTTGTATCTACCCATGTGTATTCTATCTTTATCGACTACTCTACATGTGCTTTATCCTTTCTTGTATCCATTTAGAGCCCTATCTTGTTTATCACGCAAACACGTGCTTTTCCTATTTTTAGATGATCTCTACTTTTCTAGCCATCTCCTGATATTTCTAACCTTGTGCGTGAACCTTCCATGTGTCCTATTCTTATTTCCTCTACACGTACTCTCACGAACTATATTTTACTTGTGATATTCCTTCCTTTGCTATCACATGCACCTTCACACGTGGCTCATACTTAGCCACTTTTTCCTAGTCCAACGTTACCCCATACTAGGGATATTATCTATCCATGAAACTATAAAGAATGAAAGAACATCTGAAAGAATATTTGAAAGAATGTGGGAAATACCCCAATGAAATCAAAGAATAAAGAATATTATTCCTCTCTGTGTGTTCAAAAATTATAGTCATGGCAATGGTAGAAGTTATGGGAACTCAAGGCTAATGCCCTTCTCCAGCTGCTTCCATTCTTTGAGCCCAATGTATACACAATCTAGTGCTGACTCAATAATATTTGGAATATTTTCTAGAGTTAGTCCATTGGATTTCTCCTGCAGCTCTTTTAATATGACATCGCACTTTAGGGTGATGCCCTCCAAAATATGTACTATGTGCATCACCGTTGTTTGAACCTTTCCAAGCTATTCTTTGATCCTGTCGTGCTTATATTTTATTTTTCTTTACTTTCTCTAACCTAATGTAAAAATTTCTCGTGCTCATCTATGTTCGTAAATAATGAGACCTTTAGTCTTTTCAGTTCTACCTCATCTTCTGTAGTGAATGAATTTAGGATCATCAAAGTATCCTAAAAGTTTGGGAAAATCTTTTCATCACTATGCACAAATTCCTGTAGATCTGTGCCAAGTGCCATATATTCTTATAATTTTTGGTATACCTTGGATTTATTTGCATTGGCCAATTCTTCCGCTCTAGGCCCCTGCCCATTATTAAATTTTACTAGTAGTAGTTGTACCAGTTCTTCCAACTTTTCCGTTTTGATGCTATGGGTTGGTTTGGCCCGCATCACCACATCTAGACACATGCATGCGATATTATTTACTAGGTCAACCACCTTATTATACACATCTACCGGCCTCTTCTTTGAATCATTCAACTCCTCAACTAGTCCTTATTCTTCCCTTTTCCTCTCTCCATGTCCTTTTGTGCACTACGTAATGTGACACCCTTGTTGATATTTTTTTGACCTACCTCGTTAGTCATATTTATTAGAGCATTGCTCACTTACTCATTTGAGAGTCAACTAGAGTCTATTATTGGAAAAGCCGTGCATGGTTAACTTCTCCCTTTTAATTCCATAATTTACTCTTTCTTTAATTCAAACTCTGGTTATTCCATATACGACTGTAGTGACCAAGAGAGCATTTTACTTGTGCATAGATGGTCCTCAATCTTATTGAAAAAATCCCCAAAAAAATGTTCATCGAGATTTAATGAGCTATGAAATATGGACTTAAGAAGCTTGGTTGTGTCATTTATATATGAAATCTCTAGGGGCACTTGTGGTAGTTGCCTTAGCCTCCATCTCACTGTGCACTACCTGCACAGTGTATCTTGCACAAAATCATGATGTGCGGGGCATGTTTCCTCACCTATTCCTTAGTCTTCCCAAAGTCCATGCTCTAGTTGCATCTCTTCATAATAAACTTCTTCATGCTATTCTTCTTGTTCTAGCTCTTTACCTTATTCTTATTCCTAGTCATGCCCAGTCAACTATATCCCCTCTTCCTCCTATTCTAGACCATGGAAAATGTGAGATTGTTCTTCCTTTGTTAGGATAGGCCTTTGCGTTCATTTACTTGGAGATATCTATGGAGTGCATGAAGTGCTCTCTTCTTAGGGCCACATTTGAATATTTTTTCATGCACTATGATAAAAAAAAAAGTATGTCTCATCATATTCTTCTTCTTATTCTTCTTCTGGAGGAGTGGGCTCGCGCCTGTGCTTTTGTATCCTCATAGATTTATTCTTTGTTGGTGATGGTGTAAAGGTGGTATCTTGTATATTTACCACCTTTCCATCCTGGAGATTCAGTTGTAGATAAACATAGACTCTATAAGCCTCCTTTCCAACTGTCAAGGTCACAATGTAGTTCAGGTCCATACCATTTGATTACAATGTCTCTTCATAGGGATTTTTATAAACATACCCATAGGTCTTACATAGTGTATGATAATCATAATCCACCTTTTCTGAATTTAACTTAAGAATTTGCACATCCGTTATCCTATTGATTGCCCCTTGAAGTATCTGGTAGTGAATGCAAATGGAATTTTGCACTAAGGCCCCATCTCTCCACTTAGCAGTAAAAGTTTTACAAGGTTAAAACGTTACATCACAACAAACTCTTCTTGTCTATCCAACTATGTTAGCAACTCCCTAGGTACGTGCCATTCATTTTCGAATGCATTGCACATTATTTTCTACCATTTTTCAATGCGTTCCTTGTACACATTAGATAATGCACCATTGCAAGTGTACTGGGAAAACCGATACACCAGAGATCTCTTCTCAATAGGATGTTCCCATTTGTTGTCCACTGGTCGATCTGGAACCCCTATTTCCCAAAACACTATTAGAATCCAAATATACCCCATGTGATCTTTTCTCCCTTTTCAGTTTGGGTATATGATTCCTCTATGATGATTTATACTATGTACAAGGAAATATTGTACTTGGTCCCCTATGCCATCTTGTGCGTAATATGAATAAATTTTTTATTTACCTCTGACCATATTTATGAGGCACTAAGTTTGTAGCTCACCAATCGTGCAACCACTCTCATTCTTGGGTCAGTAATGTTTATGATGTTAAAGGAGTGACTTCCCCTTTGATACTAAAGTTTTGTGGTTGTCTCTTCCACTACCACCTTATCATGTAGATTAAGTGCTATCTCATCACCATTACCACGTAGCCCTTTTACTCTATTAATCAATTTTACAGTTAGGCACATCCTCCTCCTTGTAAAGTAGAAATAGTCCTCATGGACTCGCGACATCAACCATTGGTACAATCACGCAGGCTTACCAAAAAAGGGTAATTCTTATAATTGTAATACTCCCACACCTTCTAATGTCTTGTGCACTTTTTCATCGTAGAATATTTGGCCTTCCATAGTCCACTGCCTCATCTCTTGTAAAACATCATTTTTAATGTCTATGTTTCATGTCTTTGCACATGGTGGTTATATTCACTTAATTTTCACTTCCACAGCTATGAAGCCCATAGTTTCCCCATAATCACTTCTTGTGGATACTTCATCTATTAAAACCATTCGTCTGGTGCTTCCTATGTTACCTTCTTACCCTTGCGTTATCTCTTCATTGGTGCCATAATGTAGGTTTTAAGTTGAAAACTTTGAATCTCCAACAATTACGTGCCCTAAGTATAATTATTCCTATTTCTCAACCTCAACCACTTAATATTCTTACTCGACATATCACAGCTCTATAAACTATGTCCATGTGACCCTGTAACTCTAACCTTAATTTCTCCAAACCCTACTTTAGTTTCCACTATGTAATTCAGACGTCACCTTCCCAAAATGCAAGGAGCTATGGTTCTGGGCACTAGTTGTTGGTCGCTCAGTTGCCCTTATTGCTTCCTTCACACACAATTGCTCTGGTTTGTACAAGCTCAAGTTCACACAAAATCAAAAAAGCTTCTTAATTCACAATTCACAAGGTGAGGGAATGACTATGCTCTTACCCTTTTATAAATTTATACTTTTAATGGTTTGCCAACTCACTTCACCTACCACCACTTATAACTTTAAATACGATTTTTACATTTTTCCTCCTTTTTCCGTGTGGTCATCACTAGCTTCCATGCATGGTAGTCTATAACCTTCTAGCGTACTAATGCCTCCTAGGTTGTAGACCCTCTTATGCAAATCTTCTTGCACTGCACACATTCTTCGTTCACACGACTTGCTAAGTAGTTTCTCTTACTACGCTGCCTCCCTTGTGTTATGCTACGTGCTTTATTGAATTTACTTCATACAAGTAAGCATCCTTTACACCTTTGAGCAAGTTCACCATTACATGCACCCTCATGCCTTTCATATCTAAGCATTCCAATTATGAGAAAGAACATACACCCGTGCATTGAGATTTATATGACATACCAATATAATCCTCATGCACCTTGTCTCTTAACCCATACTAAAAGTATGTGTGGTCCTTTGCACATCAATCTAGAATAAAGATCATCATCTGCTACACGCTAACTTGCTTATTACAACATAACAAAACAATTGCATAAAAGTAAATCTAATCTAAGTGGCAATACTGCATTATTATAACCATAATGAAATAAGCTTATTTATAGTAGGGCTTGAGCATACTCCCATTAAAGTAACCAGGTAACATTGTGCCATCTAGCACCTATAATTGACATGCGCCCGAATCCAATATCTTTGTTACTTTAAATGGCCCTAACCAGTGCACTTTAAGTTTTCCTGGGTGGCATGAAAAACTAAAATCATATATGATAACCATCCCACATACTACAAAAGACTTGTTCTTAATATGTCTTTCATGTTAAGAATTTTGTCATTCTTTTTCTATTTTATGGATCCATCATGTATTGACACACTTTTCATCCAATTATAGTAAATGTTCAATGTGGTCTGCTACTTTTATCATCTAAAAAACCTCCTACACATGTAATACGTAGGGAAAGAAACATAAAATCCATTGGTAAGACTACCTCTATGCCAAACACCAACTGAAATGATGTTTCTTTATTTAACCTCTTATATGTAGCTCTATACACCCATAATACAGCTGATACTTTTTCATCCCAATAATTTATACCTATATCACAAATCTTTGTCAAAGTATGTCCCAATATCTTAGTGAAGGCTTCTACAATACCATTGGCTTGTCCGTGATACGAGGCTGTCTTATGATGAACTACAATGAACACTACCAATAATATTGTAATAGTTTCATTCAAGAAACAAGCTTCTCTATCACTGGTAAGGATCAATGGGAAGCCATACCCACTGATGATATTATCCCAAAAGAATCATGTTATTGTACAATCCTTGGTAGGTGTAACCTATGCTTGTCAAGCAATCAATGTAGGTGATAATATATTGTACACTTGTCCTCTACATAGTTGGTGCAATCATTTGAACAAAATCAATCGACCATTTTTCAAAAGGTTATGTGATTTTATGGGGTGCAATGATATTTCATCATGATTCCATGGATTTCCTATTCTTTGAAAATGATCACATGCTCTAATAAATTATTTGGTATCCATGTACAGTGTTTCCCACCAAATTCTTGCCAAGAGTATCTTGTGCATTGTAGCCTTACCTACATAATGTCCACCTACTATCCCACCATATGCTTCCTCCATAATTGCTTGGCACTCATGATCCAAGACACATATGTGCAATACCTCATCTCTTCCCATCTTATACAAGACACCTCCTACCAACTGATAAGGTGCAATGTGAATAGATAATTGATTCTTTCTCTAGTATCTTTCATTCCCTTAGGCTGTCATACCTATGTGCAAGAATACTGTAATATCCTCTAAATCAGTTGGCATAATTGTAACCTGAAAATTTGTGCATCTAGCATGGTGTCTTATATTATCTATGCGTCTTTTCCAGAATTGATCCTTGAGAGATGATTTTTAGTCCCGAATTACTTTTTCCTAGGTTTGACTATGACTGAAAACTCAAAATCTTTGAATAATAGGATCCATCGATAGATTTGCCCTTATAAAACTGGTCTTATTAACCGGATACTTAAGTGTCATGTGATCAATGTATAAAGATAAATGGTGTGGCTAATCAATACTGTCTAAATTTGTGAAGCACGTACATCATAGACAATGCCTCACGCTCTGTAGTTGTATAGCATTTTGTCGATTAGTGTTAACTTCTTGCTCACAAAAAAAATAGGGTGGTCTACATTTCCTTCCCTAGGTTGAGTTAACACTACCTCGATGGTTGTTCCAGAAGCATCCACATGCACAAGAAAAGGAATATTCCATGAAGGAAAATGTAAAATGGGCATGGTTGTTAGTTTTTCCTTTAATACCTCAAATGCTGTTGTTACACATCCTTCCAATATAAACTTTCCCTTTCACCTTCAAAAACTCCTCTAGTGGCATGGAAATCTTGGCATACCCTTAATGAATTTCCTATAGTTATCCTTTATGCCCAAGAAATCTGTGGACCTCACTTTGATTTATTGGTTCCTCTAACCCCAATATGACTGCCACTTTTGCTAGATCAACCAAAAATCCTTCCTTACATATTATATGCCCTAATAGTGTACCAAATGGTGTCGCAAAGATATATTTCTTAATATTCAAATATATACTATACTAAGTTCCATGCACCATTCAAACATTATTAACTCTCGAAATAATGGGGCCTTGCTTTGGGTCCTTTGTTCACCCCCTGGCTTGGGAGCATACACTTGATAAAAGAGAATCCAGTTGATCTGTAGGTACACTTGGGGGGTATAGAAACTTCCCAAAGGGAAACCCAAATCCTAACTGGTCCAATCATCTAAATATAATTAAGGAATTTTTTTATGAAAGAAATGCCTACAATAATGTGCAAGGACACATTTATTCAACCCAAAAGGCATGATTAATTACACAAATCAACCCTATTCTATTGTAAACTTTGTCTTTATTTGGTCCTTGCACATGATCCTGACCTAATGATAGCTTGAAAAACCATCAGTAAAGGAATAGATCTCACGCCTTGTAATACCCTCAAGTATTTCTTCTATGAATGGTGTGGGAAAAGGATCAATAACACATGAATCATTCAAAACTTATAATCAACACAAATCTTGATCCTTCCATCCTTCTTGATGTTGATAACCATAAGACTGATCCATTCATATTCCTCTATGGGCTCTATTATGCATTCTTTCATCATCTTATCAATCTCCTTTCATTTAACATGCAAGTTGGGATTCATTCTAATAAGGCCTCTTACAAACAGGTCACATGTCATCCTTAAGTGTTATCTTTATCTCCCAAGTGATGGATGGTCACCTTCAACTCATGGTATCCCCTTGGAAATAGATCTTGAAGTCATGCAATAATTTGACTATTTTTGTAACTTCTTCTTCAGACCAATAATCAACAATTATGGCCTCCTTCGGTGCATCATCTGTCCCAATGTTCACCTTCTTGGTCTTCAATGGCACATGGTATGCATGCCCTTGTTCATTGCTTGTATCTAGGACTTCTTGTGAACCTTCTGTATGCTCTATGTTAAGGTCCATAACCTCATTATCCTCTATCGGGTCTACAAGCTTTCCTTTCTCCTGTTCTCATCAGGCACGCTCTATTAGAATCTAATCCATATCCAAGTTTGTACATTTTCTTGCACACTCTTCAAACGTCGCTTCACCATACATCTATCTCAATATTTCCTCTACCTTCACACTGTCTCCCAATGTGAGGTGCTTCATTAACTGTAATGCCTCATGGACAAGAGGTTTAGTAGAAATATTCAAAATTATGCATGATACCTGAGGTTAAGTCGTGTCAACTTGTTGTCTCTTTCTTTAACTCCACATGTATATACCATGCACGCATGTAATCATGCAGTGTAGAATAAAACTTATGAACCCACAGTGATGGGGGAATGCATTAGGACCTTTCAACCAATTCTTCTCAAAAACCTATATGTGACCCTAAGGGGATGTCTTCCTATCATAAGCATGTATTTTAGAAGGAATGTTATTTTTGGAAAACCTTGTCAAACAAGAAACTCCTATTTCACGTCATCTAAGTATATTATCTCTATGTGTAGTCCATCAGTGTGTCATCATTCTATTCAAGGATTAAACCAATATATTTTTCCTATCTCCTTCATTTTTCAATTGCTCCTCCATTGCATGTAAGAAAGACTTGGGTTTTCCTCCCCATTATATCTCAGTAGTGCCAATTTTCCCAATCGCATGACTATTTTTGGCCTAATCATTCAAGTTATTCTTCCACAACACTCACATCCCACCATTTCATAAGTGTCATGAGCCCAATTATCACAAGCAATGTTGGTAGTGTCATTGACAGAATGTGCATCTCCCAAATTTATCACTCCTTCCTTTGTTGGTTCAACATTTTATGGAGTACATCTTGTCTCCGCATATATCTAATTAAGGTCCCCTTCATTGACAGGCTCGGTATACGACATAATAATAGTACCATCCATTAGGATTACCACTCATTGCTCCTCATTCTTGAAGTTGATATACCACTTGTTAAAGTTGAAGCTGCATTGTTTTTATAACACCAAGGGTGACCATGTAGTGCAAGGAAATTTTTCACCTCTAATAATTCTAGTACTTTGAAGTCTCCTATGAAATTTTCTCCTTGAATCCTAATGCTTTCATTCTTTAAGAATTTTATGGGCATTTACCTTGTCTTATTGTCCATGTACAACACACTTGAAGATGGTTGCAATGGTGGTATTCTTATTTGGTTCCAAGCATCTAGTGTTAGGTTATTAACTTCTACACCTGTATCAATTAAAATTTTGCTTACCAACCAACCATCTATAACTACATCCAAGGTAATCTCCTTGTCATACTCATGGTCCTGAGGTGGTAAATTGGTATGTGAGATCTTCCTATCCCTCTCTGTTCCTGCATGCTACACTTTATCCCTCTTAACCATTCTCCTAACATAGGAATGATGTTCTCCTATCTAAGAATTATACATACTTCCTTTAGGTGATCCACATTATTATCAGGTACCTCCATCTATTAGGAACACTCTCTATCCCTCGCTTGTTTCTACAGGAAGTGTATCTCTGCTTGCAGTTCTCTAATAAATCCCATGGTTTCTTGGAAAAATTATTTTTTTGGAACTATTTTTAGATATTTAGTTTACTACACATTATCGTGCTATTAAAGAGTGGCCTCTTTTTTCCTATTCACATGTGCATGACATTTCTCTATGCATAGTAACCTATAGTGGTCACTACTTTTCCAAAACTAGATTCTTAGGTAGCCATTATCCTTTCCTAAAATTCTCAACATGTATCATTGTTTCTCCCCTATCCTTCTTATTTTTACACATATGTGTATACAAATCTAGGTAGTCTTCTACTTTGTGCCCCTTTCCAAAGTACGTGCAAGACTAGTTTTCTAATAACTCACGTTGGTAATGGTTTAGCAACCCACATGTATAACACATTCCTCGCTTAAACCTACCTCTATGACCTCCTCGGACTTTGCCATGATATCATCCTCGGTATCCCCCATTACCATTGTTTCATGTGTTATTACTTTTTCCACCATTATTCTCACTTTCTTGTTTATGTCTCTGAACACTACTCTTAACACTAGCCTGGCGCAACTCCGTTTCACAGGCTTCATGGATGTGGTCAGTCAACTAACAATTAGTTGTATCATGGGTGTGTATCAAAAATCATGTAATACATTGACACCTTATTTTGTGTACCGCATTGCAAAAGTGGGCAGTGTCAAACATCATGGTTCTTGTGACAAATCTCAAAAGCTGAGAATAAAGTCCACACACTCCCTCGTGTTCCCTTCCACATTATAATCTATGCACCATAGTCCACTGCGAGTATCGTGTGCTGAGTTAGAAGATAAATTCTCTAGCTGAGTTGTCATGGCTACAATTTGAGCTTCAAAGAATGAACTTATTCCAGTTTCTACACTTCTAGCCACCTCCACATGTAATGATTTCTCCAAAGCATCGCATGGGTCTGTGAGCATTTTATATGATAACACCCTTCAAAATGGTGTCAACAATCCCCCTACAAATCATTACACACGTTGATTCTGGTGGATGTCATATGAAATTGGCGTTTGGATGCACAACTAGGTTGTGTACCACTAATGCAAGATCAAGTCTTGGAATGTTGGCATAAGACCAAGTGAAGATGTCTGCATACTCTCTTAGGAGTCGTGTAAATGTTTTCTGTTCTTTGGCTGAGAGTGAAGCTCCCAACTTAATTATCCTCGACAGCTTCTCCGTGCCAATTTCAACATCAATTGTATCTTCCACTAGTAGCTTTGATTCTCCCCCCATGCATATAGGATCGAGAGGGAGATTGAGATCCTCCTCTACCAAAGGTGGTTTAGGGAGATCCTCATCTTTATATGGGTACAATATATTTTCCAATAGGTTGTTCTATTTGTTTTTCCAAAGGCACCTCAAAGAGGTTTTCGCTATATGACTTCCTCTTTTTCTTTTCACAAGGATTTTCTGTAAGACTCTTGCCCTTGCTCATGTTTTTAAATTAAGTGTCCACATAATTCTACCTCCTCTTTGAATTACACACATACGTTGAGCTGAACAGAGAATCCTTTATTGTGATCATTTCTTGGAATGTTATCTCTGATGCTCAGGAACTCAATAATATCATCATTTTTCTGAAACATGTCAATAGGCACGTGTTGTTGTTGATACCAATTCACAAGTGATGGGTAAATGAGAGTTAATGTCTTAGTTATAGGGGTTACACCAGGTGTAACAAAGGTTATGGTAAGGATAGAAATGTTAGAGAATAGGTTCATAGAGGTGAGGTCTTTGTAAAGACTACACCGAGAATCTGTTTCACTTTCATTTTCAGAAAAACTATCCTCACTCTCAGAAGAAGCATACTCATTATCTAAAGGGTGAGGCTCATACAAATAGATGTCGATACCTGATTTACCTAGTATGCGACGAGGTATTAAAAGGGGCTTCTAATGACCCTTTCTCATACCAGGCACAACCATGTCCTTGATATCTCATAGTAAGCATGATTCTGTTAGGAATAACACACCTAGATGACTTGTAACATAAATCCATTTCATCATCTTGAGGATGAAATATAATGTCATTGAGCATTCTCTCATCTTCTAGCAAGCCACCTGAAGTGAAATTGTCAAAAGGTCAATTCTCCCTTGATCTTTGGAATTTGTAGCATGGTCTACCACATGCTTTGGCCGATAAAGGAATGTTTTGAATCATAAGAGCTTACTGGAGATTATACTCTCCATAGCCGTTGTTTATGACCTTCATCTCCCACGTAGCAAAAGGAGATTCCAATGTAGCCGTATCATTGTCACTGGGAGTTAGGGTGCCAGAATCCACTCATGAACTGAGGACCTCCAACTAGATATGGATGGTAATATTTGCAGAGGGACACTCATAGATAGTGGGAAAATAAACTGACAATGATCTTTAATGAGAAAATGGTTGGGGATCCCCTTGTATAGTAAGTGTATATCTTTCATACTACAACTTTAAACACTGATGATATGTAGATGGCACGACTTGCATGGCATGAATCCATGGGCGACCGAGTAAGATATTGTAACAAAGCTCGAGGTCTAAGACATGGAACTTCGTATCATGGGTTATGGGACCCACTTCCAATGATAATGTGATCATTCCAACTGATTGTTGTTCTTCATTGTCATACACCTTTATGATGATGATCTTTGTCTCTAAATTAGCTTCTGTGCAGTCCAGTTGATAGACTAGTTTAAGAGTATAAATGTTTAGACCCAAACCGCCATCCATAAGCACTCTCTTGACCTTCTTACGCTTGATTATTACCTCAATATGTAAGGACAAGTTATGTGAGGGATTTTAAGTTAAAGCCTTTATACGACTGAAGGTAATGTGTCTTACAGGAGCGATTTGTGCTACCATGGACAATAAATGTGTTGGGTCAACATCAATAAATACTCCTGATCCCTGTAATATTTTACAAAGTATATCCTTATGGACGCTAGAGATCTTTAAAATGTCTAAGATTGAAATCTTAGCAATAGTCTTTTCTAGTAGATCTAACATGTCATAGTGACTCTCCTACAGAGGAGGGGGAGTAGGCTCAAAGATAACAAGGTGAGATCATCATGTTTCCATGGTGCACTCTCTCATTTTGATTCTAATCGTATTGACTTGTTCAACGGGTGGATCAACACAACCTATCAAGGCATAAAAATGGTCTTTGTTGGACACATAGTTAGCATTCTTATTCTGAGATGACTATCCCTGATCTGAGTTTTTTCTTTCTTTGTGATTAGGAAAATGATCTTGGTTTTGTTTCCCTAATGCACAACCATGACAAACTTTTCCGTCAAGACAAAAAAGTCTACTTAGGAATCACCATCTACCATACCATGAGTGCTCAAATCCTTCAAATATTTGTAATCTGAGATGTCACAAATCTTTCATGACCAAAGCTTTACTCTCTGAAATTTGCATGAGAAACCATTATCCTGTTCCATGATAGTTTAGAAGTGTCATCAAAACCCTCAAAGTGATATAGTCTAGAACTATGATCAAAAATACCCTGAGCAACCAGATGAATGAGGCTCCAACAAAGTTCGTACTGGATGACTCCATGTGGTGTAAAAATCACTAGGTCCTTGACCAGAATGACAAATTTGATACTACAGAAAACAAATTTGTAGTGATGCTTAGGAACATATAGTGCATCTTGGATATTTTCACCATCAAGTTGTAATATCACCTTTTCCCATACAGAAATGAAATTTTTATTTATCTCCAACCTCAATTTTGGAAGTAGAACTCAAAACTAGAGAAACAAAATGACTCACTTGGAAGAAGTAATGTGATGAGAAGCACCAAAATCTAGCTAACAACAACTGTCTGCAAGTGGTGACTGAGATCTTCTAACAACATTAAGTACTTTTCCATGTTGATTAGAAGGCAGGTGGAGTGGAGATAGAAATGTTGATGTTTCTTCACTGCATCCTCTAAGGCTTGAACAAATCTACTTATAACACCTTTGTTCTTCATGATGGACTAACCCCACAAAAAGCTAGCATGAATCGGCTAGACTCTATTCTTGGATTTAAAAGACTCCTTGAAGTTTTGATTATTTTGTTGTTTTCTTTGTAGAGATCTATCAGGTAACATCATCTCAATATGAGATGGAGAAGTGTGTGGACAAAATTTCGTTTTATTCTTGCCATGTGGACAAAGATTCCCTTGGGAATCCTGTAGGATTAGATGCTAACGCAATACCTTTTAAGCTACGTGGAAGACTACAAGGTGAGACAATTTGGATTCCTCCCTATGTAAGTCTTGGCATGTCAATAAAAGTTTCTATATGTTCAGGAATTTTGACCTGTGTCACCTTATACTTGAATCCAATGCTAGAGAAAAATCTAGAAGTGTCATGGGAAAGGTACTTGGAGCATGGTCCTCTCAAACTTGGAATCAAGTAAACACACTCTTCATCTGGTCTTATCTCTGCCACTCCCCTTCAAATGTGTCTTACAAATACTTGAACTTGGTAAGATAGTCTATAATTTTTGGAAAACTCTTCAGGATTGAAGAGAGGTGATCTCAAATGTCAAGTTGCATGGCTCTCATATGATTCACCTTACCAAATTAAATCCTCCAATGTTCTCCCATCCCTTTTGAAAGGAGAGTCTACATAAGGATCTCTTTGTGCAAATGAAACAAAAGACTGTTTAGTTACATAAGCTCCTATCAAATCCACACACTCGTCAAATTTGCACTTTGGTACTAAAATTGTCTCATATTCTCTAGGTTGAAAACTAGTTCTTCTGAAGAAGTTAAAGCCCATAACTTGCTAATTCCACTTAAGGTATTGTTTCCTATTCTTGGTTTCCACCTGTGTGAATAATTATGTGTTGTTAATGGCTCAACATGATCTAATGCATGAAGTAGATGTTCCTCATTGTCTAAAAAAATCACCAAAAAAAATGTATATGATACCAAGCAATTTCAACAAGAGCCCCCCCATTATTTGGGGTGCACTTTATAGGCATGAGTGCGATGTTACAATATGACACTTTATAATACAATGAGGTGTCTACTTCTCTTCTCCATAAATCATTCCGGCAATGGAGAAGAGTTTACTGGGAAGGTAACTAAGAACTCTTAATTCCAAAACACACATGAGTACTTCAAAACCGTTTGTTACCGATCAAAAGTTACAAGCTTTTCAATATTATGCTCTGACTATTCTATTTTAGTTGCCACTAAAACAAGAATAAAATGCTCTTGCCTTCACCACTATGGTCAACCATGAGATTATCCTCTAAAGGAGGCTGGAGTCTAAGCACCTAGTATATCAGGAATCACAAGCTTTGGGAGCCCTTCATATAGTACCATACCATATGACCAGGAGGTTATAAGAATAATCAAACCTACAAAGGTTTACAATGAGAATGGGCCTTGCTTATATAGGCATAGGAATAACGAATCTAATGTTGCCTCAAAGTCAATGGTGACTATAGATCAAGCCATAAATCATAGGTCAATGTGACTAGTCAAGTCTATAGATTTATGAGAGAATCTAGACATAGCAAGGATCTAGTCAATACCATAGATCTAGGATAATAGAACTGATGTCAATACTCAAAATTTAGATCAAGGAAAGAACTATACCCAACAACTAGATAATATCTCCTAGATAGGTCTAAACCAAATAAACAAGAAATATCCACACACATAAGGTCAAGTGAGGAAAAATAAAAGGCCTAAAGGATAAGGATAATGTTGACCTAATCTTCTAACATGAGCTATAAGTAAATACCTAAACTCTAACATAGTCTAAGATCTTGTAGAGAGGGGGGAGAGAGGGGGGGCAGGAGAGAAACAATGACCAACCTTTAGAAAATGCCCCTCCTTTACAATATATAGAAGAGTGAGAGAAGGAGAGAGGAAAAATTTGAATCCCGACTCAACCACCCCAACCATGCATTGAATTCACCTACTCCAACCACCCTAGAAAGGGTATTGAAATTCACCTATTATAACAATGAAATGGCTATCCCTTGACAGAGCCCATGCCTCTACAATGTAGTCATTTAGGCCTTGCTGGGACAATGGAAAGGAGGACACAAATATCTCAATTATGGTGGCTAGAATGCAGAAACCTGACAGCCTTAAAAGAATAGCAGACTGAAACATTATGGTTATGGGTGAGAAGTCTGTCGTATGAGAGCTTTCCAGACAAATTCCTACTCCCGCTCAATTCCGAGCTACCAGTCGAAATACTATGGCACACTCTGAAGACTGCTTTGGGTTTGGAGTCTAATCACATAAGTATCCACAAGTGGCAGACACTCGATAACTAGTGTCTTAAGATGTTCTTCCCCTCCTTTCAATCTTGAAGTTGCGTCGATTGGACAACTTGGTGTCATTTGACCAAGTGGCCTGTTCTATTTCCTTTGTGTTATTTTGGCCAAGTCCCTCCTTGTTTAGGACAAGTGAAGCACTACGTCTAACCCTAGACACGTACATAGGCTTTGCGCTCATTTAGAACCTGCCCCCCAGATTTTACCTTTGAGAGATTGTGTCCCTTGTTTGAGAAACATGACACGTGGAATCCTTCTGTTGGCACTTTGTGAGATTTCTCAACGGCTGATTCAACTTCCTCAGAATCTAATCACGTGGAGGGAGGGCGCTTGTTTGGGGTCCCTGATTTGGATTCTACTCTCTATGTGTCAGTTTACGTCGATGAGGCATGATTTGCAGCTTTCATGGTTCCTTTGGACTTTCTGCCATGATTGACTTCTACCCCTTCTTGAATATCTAACCACGTGGCGATGCCCGTCCTACTGTTCACTGGGGTCTCCCTCTAGATTTTTCCCTTTGAGGTTGCGCTAATCTAACATGTGGCCCCCTAGATCACGGCTCTATGTGGAGCACTTTGCTATTGACTTTTCACACAGCCAATGCAACTCTTTCTGGGAACTGACCATGTGGAGGGATGGCGCTCATTTAGGACCACCCACTTTTGATTCTACCTTTGAAGTTACACCGAGCTGACACGTGGCTCCTTCTGCAGCTCTACTCTATTTTCTTCATTTTTTACCTAAGTCCCTTCTGTTTGGTGAAGGACTATGTCTGAACCTAGACACGTGGAGGGGCAGCGCTTATTTGGGACCTACCTTTGGATTTTACCTTTGGAGTTACATCGATGAGGCACGTAAAGGCTTTTGCAGGCTCTTGGAATTTTCAATGGTCAGCTTAACTTTTTCAGACTCTGGTCACATGGCGATTCTGCGCACGTTTAGAGTCTACCTTTTAGGTATTACTTCTGAAGTTGTGTTGAGTTCGCTAACGGTTGGACACTTGGCATCATCCACAAACATGTTCTGTGCTGAGATCCATGTGGGGGGCCTGCGCTCGTTTGGGGTATCTGTTTTATAGCACCTTTTGGAATTACGTTGAGCTAACATGTGGTGCCATCCGTGAGTCCATTGCTTTGCCCCGATTTGACTCGTATGTGAAGTCTGAAAACTTCAACCCCCTTCTCCAATTTTATCTTGTTGAGATTCTGGTCTCCTTTAACATTGTTTGGCCTCATTCACCAACCTTGCTCCTCCATTGTCAAGCCCGCCTGCCCCCCTTGATTTGGGATCTAATGTGAGCTTGCAGGACTGAACTGACCCTTCGATTTTCTCCAGTGCAAGGTCGTGTTTGATCAATTTTTCCTGAGGGGAAAAATTAGATAACACATACTTTGGAGAGGAGGTAGAATTGTCTAGATACTTAAGTAAAAAAATGAGCAAGGGAAAGAGTCCTACAGAAAAGCCTCGCGGAAATAAAAAAGGGAAGTCGTATAGCGAAAACCTCTTCGAGGAGCTTATGGACAAACAAGCTGTGGAAAAGATAGTGTACCCATATAAAGATGTTGATCTCATTGAACCACCTTTGGTAGAGAAAGATCTCAATCTTCCTCCCGATCCTATGCACATGGAGGATAAGTCAAAACTACTAGTGGAAGATACAATAGATGTTAACATTGGCACATGAAAGAGATACCTAGAATAGTTAAGTTGGGAGTTTCACTCTTAGATCAAAAGCAGAAAAAAATTATAGGAATTTTGAGAGAGTATGCAGATATCTTCACTTGGTCTTATGTAGGCATGCCATGACTTGATCCTACATTAGTGGTGCACAATCTTGTTGTACACCCGGATGCCAAGCCCATCAAAATCAAAAGCTTCATAAGATGCATCCTCGCATTGCCTTACTGTTAAAGGTAGAACTAGAAAGGTTATTAGAAGTAGGATTAATCGGGCCTATCGACTAATCATAGTGGATTTCTAATGTGGTACTAGTTCAGAAAAATCCAGTCGGTATCAGAGTGTGTACCAGTTTTAAAGATATTGATAAAGCTTTTCCAAAGGATGAATTTCCTCTTCCTAACATCGACATGATTTTCGATTATACTTTTGGTTATGAGATGCTATAACTCATGGATGGCTTCTTAGGTTATAATAAGATAAAGTTTGCGGAGGAAACTGATCAACACAAGACAACTTTCACAACCCCCATAGGATACATTCTGCTACCAAGTCATGCCCTTCGGCCTTAAGATTGCAGGTGAAAGCACCCTAAACTTTACAAAGCAAATTGTGTGACTAAATAAGGAAGGCTAACACCATTGCCACCTAATTAGCTAGGGCTCTAAGTCTAGGAATGTAACATTAAGATAGAAGCTTAAAGGAATGCTTAACTAGTATGAAAACAATGCAAAATCTAACTAAACATGCCTACTAATATGCTCAATTACCTAACATGGGCCTAAATAGACCTAAGAGGGCAATCAAATGGGTATGGTTGTTACTCCAAACAATGGTGAAATGACCTCTCCAAATGACTTGTTAAGTCACTTTAGATATTCATCTACTAACCTTGTTGAAGGCTTTAGGCAAGGATTGAACTTGGCTATATATCATATTTATTATATGAGATGCAAATCAAAGCATGGTGTAAAGTATTAAGGTAAGAGGTGAACTCTTTTTATAGTTTTCCTTTTACTAAAAGCCCCAAATTATATTAGAATTTATAATCATGATTAGGTCTTGCTAATCACAATTAGTGAATTAACAAGTGATTAAGAGGTATGAAGCCTTAATCAACCGCTTAGGGTCAACTAGGAGGCTAGGATAAGCTTTTGAAGCTTACTGAGACGTTGTGGAGGTGAATGGGGTGATTTTGAGTGGTTGGAAGAGGGGTTTGAGCCAATAGTAGGGTATATTGACCAAAACAAGGGCAAAATAGGCTTAATTAGCTAATAAACGCTAATTGTCTGTTTTGAAGAGGATTTTGACTTACGATTCGTCGTAAAGTGGCATCCTGAATGCGAAAGGGGTTAGGCAATCAACAAAGTGTTGTTAATTAGCCAAAGTGGTAAGAAACATTAGTTAATTAGTGAAAATCACTAATTATAACGGAATTGGTGAGAATGAGAGTGATTTGTGTGTGTTTGGCAATAAGATTGCAAAAGCGGAATTTAGGTGTCTACATTTGCCCCTGTTTGAGGTGAAGTTAGTGACTTCGCTTCAAATATAGTAGACAAGCATAAACAAGTAAATTTTTGAAGAAAAATTAGCAGGATGAAGGATGCCCCCTCAAGTGTCGATGGGGTGATAGAAGAAGTCAATCGACGATCAAAAATATGATTGAAATGGATAGAATAAAATAGGTTAGAACGGGCGTGAAACCCTTAGTTATTTTTAGAAGAAAAAAGGATAGGGATAAACATGGTTGTTTATTGCCCCAAGTGATTTGGAAGAAAAATTAGTAGTGATAATAAATGATAATGGAGAAGAAATGATTAATGGAGAATATAGGACAAGCCCAATCTTTACATCCAGCCTTTCAATAAGCAACCTGTTTATATCATTTTTCCCTAGGTCTACATCATCGGCCTTTATTAAAAATAAACAAAAGTGTAAGATAACATGAAAATCTAAATTACTAACAATTGTTTACTGCTAAAAATACGTAACTCCATGTAACATACATTATGCAATGCAATACGAGAAAGTAAAATCATATTTAGCTCCATGCAACATACAAAATGCAATGCAATACGAGAAAGTAAACCAACTAACCTAACAGAGAAACTAGTACAATCATATGCACTTAAACAAACAACATTTAAGACAGTTGCACCAATGTTTTTGTTATTAAGTTACAATTCTCAAATGTCTGTGTTGTAATGACAAGGATTAAAAATGGTTCCCCAAGCAAGGATATATGAGAGGGGAATAACAGAGGACACAAATAGTCCCATGGAAAATATTTTATGCGCTACAACACATTCTCTGGCAACTCACTATTGCACGGGAGTATCAACATAACATGCATCCTAGTTTTTGTTAATGGAGGTAGATCACGATGATCTGCAAGTCATTTGAGACCAAAACCAGCAATAACGGCAGAAAGATGCTTTTGTAAGACCTATTTTGATGTTCGAGGATAATGCAATTGACACAAGCTTTAGCTGCGTATATGTTATTTACCATTTTTTGAAATATTTTAATTTTTTGCAATTGTTTTCAGATTTTTAATGATTTTATCAATTTTTTTGAAAATTTGTGATTGTTTTGATTTTTTTTTTGTTTTTTTATAGAAGAAAATAGTATGGAGGAAATGACGTAGTCATGAGACATCGCCAAAAGTGACCACAAGGCAAAAATATGCCCCGAGTAGTAGAAAGGGCTATCGGGATGCAAAAACATGCCCCAGGGCAATTAAACGGGCGCTAAAATAATTATTTATTAAAAATAATCATCACGACCTTTGTTAGGAGAAATTAGAAGAAGCACGACGGTTTCAGGGCACCTCGGGGGTGAGAAACACATCGCGGGAGGTTAAAAATGGGTATATAGGTCGTCGCGACCAATTCATTTACCACATTCACTTACCATTTACCGTTAATCGGAGCTCTGACCTACTATGGAGAAGATGGCGAGGGTGTGGAGTCTGAAAACATCGTGCGGATCACGTGAGAGAGTACATGAGGCTCCTCAGCGGATGAACCCTAGGTACACAAAGCTCTCCTTTACCCTTGTGAATTATTAGCATTTAATTTTGATTATTTTGTACACTGTATTTTTAGGGTAGATCTAGGGATTTTTAGTGGAGAAAATGTGCAGGCGCGGCCCTAGGGGCGCGCATGTGCTGCATTGTGCATGGGCACGTATGCGCCTATGCATAATGGGTAGGTGCCTACATGTTAGGTAGGGGCTCGCATGTGCGTTGGTGCACTACAGGAGTGCACAACTAAAATTTATGGCATGCACCTACACACTGAGGGGTGCGTTGGTGCATGAAGGAGTGTGCTTATGCACTATGGGGCACACCAGTGCACAAACAAACAGTCATTTTTTAAATGCTTATTGGTCAAAAACTAAGGTTTTAGCAAACCTTAGGTGTTAGGTGAAGATGACATTTGTATAAAAATAGAAGAATAACGTGGTAGAATAGAAAAATTAAATGATAGAGTAGAAGAATAACTAGTAGATGTTAGAATAGAAGAATAGGATCATGATTAAATGACCTGATTGGTGCTGCAGGAGGACCTAGACAGGTTAGAGATGCGGGAGTGACATGTGCGGCTCTGGGCTTACGAGGCGATGTTTAGTCGTTGTGAGCAGATTTTTTTGGAGATCACACTGGAGGTGATTGGTTTAGCACATGTAGCGCACATGCCCCAGATTATTATAGATCATAGCATGATCACGACCTTAGCCGAGATATGGTGGAACAAGAGCCAGACATTTCGACTACCTACTGGTGAGATGAACATTACCCTAGAGGACGTGTGGCGGATCTTGTGAGTTCCTATCCAAGGTCATTTGATCACTTACGATGGTCACCCGGCCCGTATTGAGTGTTACACAACTATGATATTTGGAGTGATAGATATCCCCTAACGAGGTATGCCAATGTTTATTAGGAGGTGCATGGTTGATCAGCGGCTAGGCCGAGTCCCCGTGTTTTTGTTAGCTCTTGTCAGTATGACATACCGTTGCCTTGACAAGACTAGTGCTCGGTTTCCCCTTGGCCTTATTGGAGCGATTCACGACCTTCTACTAGGGAGAGACTTACTGCTGGGGTCAGTGCATACTAGCTCACTTATACGTGGATCTTCACTTGACAGCCTACCAAGCACAGAAGTTTGTGGGTCTTGCTACTTTGCTATAGTTATGGGCTTGGGACCATATTGCAATTAGCCACCCTGCGGGAGCCTTAAGAGCTTGAGTTGTTGGAGAGCCTTTTGCTATGAGTTGGGTTCCAGTTGGGGAGGATGTACATGCTCACCTAAGGGGATACCGACTTCTATAAATGCAAGTTTGACGTGCTTCAGCCTCATATGATAACATGGTGGCCGTATAGGTTATATCAGTGTCTTGAGGATATTGTTGAGCTTTGCACAATGATGGTTGATCACTTTCTTCTTGGGAACAGGAGCCACATTATGGAGTGGTACATAAGTAGACTAGGTTCAACACCAATTTGGACTTATTTAGGGGATTCCTGGTGTTCAGATGTGGTTTGCTCATAGATATAGAGAGGTCTTTCACATGGGGCCTCGATTAGATTAGGCCGAGCTCGTGCTAGTTTTTTACAGGTGGTTTTTCATCCTTCGGCACAACGTGTACAGATAGTGGATCCTAGTACTACACAAGACTATGCAGGTTGGTATGCTATAATGTTACCTCAACGTTTGACCATTCCACAGGAGGTACTGGATGTAGTGGCACAGGGATTTTAGGTCCCACCTCCTAGGGCATAGGCACAGGGCCAGGCAGATCCACAAGGAGGAGGACAGTAGGTACCAGTACAACAGGTACTCATTCAGTAGCATAGGGATTGGTGCAGCCACAGGTAGGAGTGTGGCCATAGGTAGTAGTGGCACCACAGATGCCCCAGATAGGCTCCATTACGGGCACCTCCATCATCCCCCCTCCATGTGAGTCTACCTTGACTTAGTCCACTGAGAGATGGAGCAGATGGCGGGGGTGGCAGAGTAGCAGATGGAGGAGGACATACTAGTTGGTGAGCCAGGTAGCTGAGTAGCCGATGGATGAGGATATTCAAGATGTATTGGCTGGTGGACAAGCAGTGGACTAGTGCTACCTTGTAACAACAACTATAGTAGGTAGTAGCCTTACAGCTTCAGGTCCATAGCTGAGAAGGACTTGGTGATCATTGAGAGATGATCAACTCATTACCGAGCAAGACCAGGTAAGGGCAGAGAGGATATAGACCCTGATAGAGCGAGACCAGGTGGTCGCAGATGGGTTACAATTACAGTCAGAGAGAGAGACCAACTTGTTTTAGAGTGAGACCAAGCTATCATCGAGTAAGAGCAACTGTGGATATAGTTAGCTAGCATGAGAGCAGAATGTAATGTACTGCAGCAGGCTGGCACTGCTTCAGGTTTACAGTAGTTGATTGGGCATAGTGTCATTGTGGCAGGTGAGGCTACATACTATAGGATGTAGTATTATGCGGGCATACCAGTTGATCAGAGAGTCCCTAAGTATATCCAGATAGTCGACACCTCATCTCATTCTAGATCTCAGAGGCAGTTGCGATCAACGTGATCTATACAAGGTCCTTCAGGACAACGGACTTTAGAGTAGCACGGGTCTGTTCAACATGACACAACACCTTCTACACATCCTAGCATCTCAGATGCCCCTGCCTAGCGACAATCCACACCAGGCAGTCCCGTAGAGGGCTCGAGTCATGGCTGACTCTACTTATTGATGCATATATGTTGGTGTATCACCTTGATCTGAAAGCATACTTTTGTACATATGTATGTCACCTCATTTTTTTTATCATACATCCTGATGAAGGCATACTTTTTTGTACAGATGTACGATATGTACTATTTTTTACTCATGCCTCGTGATGAAGGCACATTTTTTTGTATAGATGCCCATGATGGCTCATTGTATCAGATGTACTTTTGAGACATGTTGTTTTGTACATAGGACATTTATATTTTTGATGATATATGATGATAAATGGAATACTGATGTATCACATGCTATTTATGAGTTATCATATTTAATCTATTTCTTAATGTTTGTATCACATGTTAAATTATGAGATAGCTTTTAGCTGATATCATATTGTATGTTGATGAGATACTTTAAGTAAAACATGTTTATATTTTTGATATTGGTGAGGGGGGGATAGATTTGTGATCATGCACAACCCCTCTTGGCCCAATTGTGATACTGTACTTGATGATTAGCTTTAACATACATGCATGATGTAGACTTAGCATTTATTGATATATGATGTATAGATGTGATGAATATATGTGACATGATGATGAAGTGATAACACACTGTACAAGTAAAAATTGACAAGCACAAGTTAAACAAATCTAATCCAAGCAACACATTTATTTACAAGTATGCAAGATAAAATGAACTGAACTAGATATTAAAACTACAAATTAAAGCAACATTCAATCTAAGTAAATAAGTGAATCTAATCTAAAGCACACAATACGAAAAATCAATGCAACTAAAAACCATACAAACCAACAACTAAAAGTAAGAAAACTAATACTTTGTTTTTGTGGGATAGTTTTGGGACATTTTTTGCTGCTATTTTTTTGGTATTATATCTAATACAAATTTCTATTGTTTTAGAGTTTTCCACTAAACATTATTTAAATGTTTTGGTTTTTCCAAGGAACATATATGCGTGTTTTGGGGTTTTCCAAAAGTTATACGAATGTTTTTTATGTTTTCTCAACAGTTTTCCAAAGCGAATGTGCAAGGAAATGAAGAAATGTGGATGCCCCCAGCGTTAGATGGGATATACAAGGGAAGAATGCCACGTGTTATGTGCCAGAAGTGACACTACGAAGTTTCCCCCAGCATGAGATGGGTTCAGTAAAAGTTACATTTCTCCACACTTAAAAGGTTAGATTAGCCGGATAAGGGAAAAGAAGGATAGGCTCACAAGGGACTCAGATGAAGGTAAAGACCAACTTAGGAAAAAGTTGTCGTATTCCTAAACCTGAAATGCTTGTGAACAATGGACCCTCCCTTGGCATCAGAAACTGGTTTTCACCAAAGGACTTGTCCAAAGTGCCACCATTGCGTGGTTTTCACTATTGGACGTACTTGTTTATTTATCTTTATCTTTTTCTATTTTTATACTTTTTTGTTTTTCTTGACATTTATAAAGACCCCATACTTAAGCATAAAAGTGCTTAAGATGCATTGCGTTCATGGGTTCTCGAAGCTCTTGGCCATCTGCATGAGCTAGCTTATAGGCACCTGAACCAAACTTGGTAACCACAACATATGGTCCCAGCCAATTGGGTTCAAATTTCCCTTTCTTTTCACGGTCCTTATTGGTGTTCTTTTGATTCTCTTTTAACACCAAATCCCCTACCTCAAATTGACGAGGTATGACTCTTTTATTGTAGCTTCGCCGCACTCGATCCTGATACACTTTAAGGTGGTTGAGAGCATGAATTTTTTTCTCATCTAATATCTCCAACTCTTTTAGTTGAGCTACTCTGTAGTCCTCCTCTTTGTTCAGGTAGTCCCTTAGCTCAATGTGCAAAGAAGGGATCTTGATCTCTAAAGGCAGTATGGCCTCCATGCTGAATACTAAGGAGTATGGAGTGGCACATGTGGGGGTGCAGATAGATGTTCCAAATTCCCAGAGGGTAGGGTGAATTTGTAAATGCCAATCATGACCTATCTTGTTCACCATCTTCTCTATAGTGTGAATTAGGGTTTTATTGGAAGCCTCAGCTTGCCCATTACCTTGAGGGTACTAGGGGGTCGAGAATTTAAGGGAAATTTGAAATCGTTTGTAGAGTGCTTTCACAGTTTTATTCTTGAATGACTTACCATTATCAGTGATAATAACATAGGGGATACCATATCGAAAGATGATATGATTCATTATAAATTTAGAGATTTGGGGACCTTCTATATAGGTAAGAGGAACAACCTCTACCCATTTTGTAAAGTACTATGTGGAAGTTATAATGAATTTATGGCCATCTGAGGAGATATGATTAAGTTTCCCTATTAGATCGAGACCCCACTTTGAGAACAACTAGGGTATCATGATTGGTTATAAGGATTGCATCAGCACATGTATCAAGTTTTTGTACTTTTGAAAATCCATGCACTTCTTCACATGTTGACTATAATCATGCTCCATGGTAGGCCAATAATAGCCTACTCTGAGAATTTTCTTCGCAAGGATGATCCCATTAGTATGGGCTCCACAGATGCCTTCGTGCACCTCCTTGATCACTTGGATAGACTCATCTGAATTTAAACAACGCAACAGATTCCCGTCGTAGCCTCGACGGAAGAGGGTGCCCCCAAGTAGGGTATAGTGGGCTATACGCTGGATGAGGGTGCATTTTTTAACATGGGAAATGTTAGTGGGAAAGGTTCCATCATGGAGGTAATTAAATATTTCAGCGTACCACGGGGAAAAAGGACCAACAACTTCACTTACCAAACAGGACTGTGGTACGTCATATGCTGGCATTCTTAGATGTTCAATGAAGAATGGCATATCGTTGTTCCCTGGTGGAATACTCAACATGGACCCCACTGTAGCCATAACATCAGTTGCTCTGTTCTGTGCTCTTGGTATTTACTCAAATGTTATCTGTTCAAAGTATTCTTTCAAAGAATCCACCATCCTCTTGTATGGGAGGAGCTTCTCGTCTTTTACCTTATATTCATTTGTGACCTGTTTGATAATGAGCATTGAATCACCAATGCAATTGACTTGTCTGATATCCCACTTGATGGCTAGCTTCATCCCTGTGATGAGAGCTTCATACTCTTCTATATTATTCATGCATGGGAACCCGAGCCAGAACGCTTGGTGAATCAAGTCTCCCGTAGGAGTGATTAACACAACTCTGGCACCTGAACCATGAAAGGTAAAGGAGCCATCAAAGTATAGTTGTCAAATGATAGATTCTTCAAGGTACATGATAGATGCATCTGGTAGTTCTAAACTCAAGGGCTCAATACGTGATAGTGGAGCTTCTACTAGCTGATTTGCTAAGACTTGTCCTTTTACTGACTTTTGATGAACACACTCAATGTCAAACTCACTAAATAACATGATCGAATTAGCCATCTTTCCAGTTAGTGCATGTTTTGATAGTAAGTATTTTAAAGGATCGACCTTTGAAATAAGCTTTATTTTATTTTTGAGCATATAGTAGCGTAGCTTCTGAAAAGCAAACACTATGACTAAGCAAGCCTTCTCGATCTATGGATAGTTGAGCTCATATGCTACCAATGTCCTGCTCAAGTAGTATACAACTTTTTCTCTTTGTTCTTTATCATACTGGGCCAACAATGCCCCAATTGCAAAATGTGTAGTAGAGATGTACAACAACAAGGGTTCTCCTACCATGGGTGGCATGAGAATGGGGGGTTTAGCCAAGTATTCTTGTAGCAAAGCAAATGCTTGTTGTTGTTCTAGCCCCCAGGTGAAATTAACATCTTTCTTAAGAAGATGTGTGAATGTATGACACTTGTTTGCTAGCTGTGAAATAAACCTTCTGATGGCCTGAATTTTCCCTTGTAAGCTACGTAATTGTCTAATATTCTTAGGAGGAGGCATTTCTGTGATAGTCATGACCTTTGCAGGGTCCACCTCTATTCCTCTCCTTGACACGATGAATCCTAGTAATTTCCCAGATAGCACACCGAAGACACAATTCTTCGGGTTAAGGTAGACTTTTTAGTCCCTTAGATGATAAAATATATGCCAAAAAATTAATGGGTGCTCCTCTCAAGTTCTAGATTAAGCTAGTATATCATCTACGTAATCTTCCATGATGTCACTTATCATATCGTGAAAGATTATAGTCATTTCCATTTGATACTTAGTGCTTGCATTCTTAAGGCTGAAAGGCATGACTTGGTAACAGAATGTTCCCCAAGGGGTTGTGAAAGTTATCTTATGTTGATCCTCTTCCATAATAATCTTTATAACCCAAGAAGACATTGAATATAACCTGAGAAGCCATCCATGAGCGATAACATCTCATAACCTAGCAGTAGAATTGATGATCATATCGATGTTAGGGAGAGGAAAGTCATCCTTGGGACAAGATTTGTTTATATCTATGAAATCGGTACACACTCTAATACCAATTGGATTTTTTTGTACTAGTACCACATTAGAAATCCACTCTGAGTAGTTGATAGGCCTAATGAAGCCTACTTATAATAACCTTTCAAGCTCTGAATTTACCAGTAAGGTGACATGAGGATGCATCTTCCAGAGCTTTTTTTTGATGGGCTTGGCATCTGGATGGACAACTAGGTTGTGTACCACTAATGCAGGATTAATTTCCTACATGTTGACATAAGACCAAGTGAAGATGTCTGCATACTCTCTCAAGAGTCATGTAAATGTTTTATGTTCTTTGGCTGAGAGTGAAGCTCCCAACTTAACTATCCTCGGTAGCTCCTTTGTGTCGATGTTAACATCTATTGTATCTTCCACTAGTAGCTTTGATTCATCCCCCATGCGCTTAGGATCAAGAAGAAGATTGAGATCCTCCTCTACCAAAGGTGGTTTAGGGAGATACTCATCTTTATACGAGCACACTATCTTTTCCATAGGTTGTTCTGCTTTGTTTGTCCACAAGCGCCTCAAAGAGGTTTTCACTATAGGACTTCCCCTTTTTCTTTCCAAATGTCTTTTCTGTAGGACTCTTGCCCTTGCTCACTTTTTTACTTAAGTGTCCACATAATTCTACCTCCTCTCTGAAGTATGCACATGCGTTGAGTTGAATGGAGAAGCCTTTCTTGTGATCATTTTTGGAATGCTATCTCTGATGCCTAGAAACTTGCCAATAGCCTCATTGTTCTGAAACACGTCACTAAGCATGTTTTGTTGTTGAGCCTAATTCAAAAGTGATAGGTAGATGAGAGTTAATGTGTTAGTTATAGGGGTTACAATGAGTGTAACAGGGGTTATGGTAAGGATAGCCATGCTAGAGAATAGGTTCGTAGAGGTGAGGTCTTCGTAAAGTCTACACCAGGAATCTGTTTCGCTTTCATTTTCAGACAAACTATCCTCACTCTCAGAAGAAGCATACTTGTTATCTAAAGGGTGAGACTCATACAAATGGATGTCGATACCTGATTTACCTAGTATGCGCTGAGGTATTCAAAGGGGTTCTAACAAACCTTGCTCGTAGCAGTCCTAACCACGTCCTTGATATCTCATAGTAAGCATGATTCTTTTAGGAATAACATACCTAGATGACTTGTAACATAAATCCATTTCATCATCTTGAGGATGAAATATAATGTTGTTGAGGATTCTTTCATCTTCTAGTAAGCCACCTGAAGTGAAATTGTCAAAAGGGAAATTCTCCCTTGATCTTTGGAATTTGTAGCATGGTCTACCACGTGCTTTGGCCGATAGAGGAATGTTTTGAATCATAAGGGCTTGCTGAAGATTATACTCTCCATAGTCATTTTTTATGACTTTCATCTCCCACGTAGCAAAATAAAATTCCAATGTAGTTGTATCATTGTCACTAGGAGTCAGGGTGTCTTAATCCACTTGTGAAGTGAGGGCCTCTGAATGAATAGGGATAGCAATCTCCATAGAGGGACACTCATAGATAGTGGGAAAATAATTTGATAATGCTCTACAATGAGCAAATGGTTATGGATCCCCTTGTATAGTAAGTGTATGTCCTTCATACTGCAACTTTAAACATTGATGATACGTAGATGGCATGACCTACATGATCTGAATCCATGGGCGACCGAGCAAGATATTCTAAGGGAGGTCTCTAGGTCCAAGACATGGAACTTTGTCTCATGGGTTATGGGACCCACTTCTAATGATAAAGTTATCATTCCAGCTGATTGTCATTCTTCATTGGCATACGCCTTTATGGTGATGACCATTGTATCTCCAAATCAGATTCTATGTACATCCTGGATGACGGACTAGTTTAAGAGTACAAATGTTGAGACCTGATCCACCATCCACAAGCACTCTCTTGACCTGCTTACAATTTATTATTACCTCAATCTGTAAGGGTAGGTCATGTGAGGGATTTTTAGTTGAGGTATTTGTAGGAATGAAGGTAATGTGTCTTACATGAGTGATTTGCACTACCATGTCCTATAAATGTGTTGGGTCAACATCAATAGATACTCCTAATCCCTGTAAGGTTTTGCAAAGTATATCCTTATGGACGCTAGAGATCTTTAAAAGGTCTAAGATTGAGATCTTAGTAGTAGTATTTTCTAGTTGATCTAACATGTCATAGTGACTCTCCTACAGAGGAGGGGGGTAAGTTTGGAGATAACAAGGTGAGCCCATCATGTTGTCACGAAACACTCTTGTTTAAATTCTAATTGTATTTGTTTTCTTAACGAGTGGATCAACACAACCCACCAAGGCATAAAAACAGTCTTTATTGGACAGATAGTTAGAATTCTTATTCTGAGATAACTGTCCCCTGTTCGAATCTATATTTTTTTCATGATTGGGAAAAGGATCTTTGAAGATCCCTAATTTTTTGTTTAGAGACTTGGCCACGACAATGGAATCTAATTCTATATCACCACTATCAACTAGGCCTTGAATGTAATATTTCAATCTCAAACACTCATAAGTATTATGACCCTTTACATAGTGAAATTTGAAAAATTCATTATCCCTAAACCATGTTGGTTTAGGTGCATCATCTTCGTAGGGTTGTGTTTTAGGGTATTTAACCATGTTAAAAACCTCTAGCTATTTTAGTATGGATGATATTGATTTAGATAGAGGTGTGAAAGTATGACATTTGTACTCCGTAGGTGGATTTCCTTTTGTAAGCTTTAAAGGTGCGTGGTTTTGAACGAATTGTACTCGCTTAGAATCTACTATCCCATCAATAATGTCATTTCTATTTTTATTAGGAATAAAATTTGTTTTATCACTAGATTTATAATCATTATGATCACAGGAGACAAGTTTCAGAGTCCCCCTAACTAACGAAGATTTTTTAATTTGAATCCCTTTTTCAATTACCTCTTCAAACATGTTACCACAATTTATTTGCAAGTGAAACTTGATGTCTAGATGGAGGTTGGGAAAAAATATACTTATCAATTGCTTTTCAGGTATGGAGCAAGGAAAGAGGCTAGCTAGTCCTCTCCATCTTTGTAAAAATGTAGCGAAGTTTTCATTATTTCATTATTTGACATTGTAGAGATCTATCATGGTAACGTTGCTCTCAATATTGAATGAGAAGTGGCACACAAAATGTTCCGCTAATTCCGTCCATGTGGATAAATATCCCTTGGGAATGTGTAAGAACCATTCTAACACCATTCATCCTAAGCTCCATGGGAAGATACATACAAGATAATTGTCACTATATGTAACCTCTTGGCATACCATATAAAAGTCCTTTATATGGTCACGAGGGTCACCTTTTCCCTTATACTTGTCCTTTATACAATGTTTTGAATTTGTGTGTTGGTGTGTTTGTTATCTTTTGGATTAACCAATTTGGTTTAGACCACCTTTGGTAACCTACAACACATGTGAATGTTATAATTTGGTTTGAAGAGAGACCTTCTTTCTTTGACAAGTGTTTTAGGTCCTTCACACAAATGGTTAGTAGTTCAAAAAGATCTACAATATTATAGAAAGAGGATTAAATGTTGTTTTTGTTCTCAAGATCACATTAGGTGCAAGAGAAGAGAATACACAATAAGTAACCCAACTAGATGAAAAAATTGTAAATCAATTAACTACCATAAAACTTTGTACAAATCAAGGTTTATTCCGAATTAATCATCAAGCGATTATTAATGAAAGAATAAAATTGATTTTGGTTCCCAAGATCACACTAGGTGCAAGGGAAGAACACACAAAATTTTTAGCCTTGGTTATTTATCAAGTGAAAAATATCTTAAACTAAAAGATCATGCACATGCCAAAATGAAAGTTTATTCCCTTAAGCATAGAAATGAATGATGATTTTTCCTACTTACTCTAAATCAACAAAAAGAAGGTTTAGGGGTGTTTTTGATTCTCAAGAGCACACAATGTGTAAGAGAAGAGCATATAAAACCCTATTCCAAATCCATACAAAGCATGAAAACAAAATAAATCATCAAACCCTAATCCAATTTTAACAAAAATCCCTTATCAAAACCTAAGGTATTTTTTTATAGAAATATTGCTATAAAATTAGAAAATTGACAGTAATAACAACTAAAAACCCTCTGAAAAATGATAGAAATCCTTAAAACCCAGGAAGTTGAAAATTTGAATTTTGTACAAAATTTACCTGAAGTGCGCTAGCGTACGCACATCTTTATGCACAAGATGCGTCCTATAGAGCATGGGTGCAAAATTTAAAGCATAAGCACAAGCTATGTTAGTCATGCAAATATATGTTTTATATAATCTTGAATCACATGTGCAAGTCACACAGAGATAGTGAAAAACTATAGTGATGCACATGCACGACTTCAAAGACAACATGGGTGCACACTTTGAAGCACAAGTGCATCCATAAGAGATTTAGAGCACATGCATGGAATTTGAAGTATAGATGGGCACACCCTCCTTGATCGTAGGTGTGAAATTTTCATGTAGATGACCAAAATCCATGACTTTTGATAAGAATTTATTTGAAAAAGATAAAATATTTGGCCTTTTGAGGGAATTTTGACAGGGTTTCACCTCTTTCTATCTTGCAAAGATCATGAAAATATAACATCTACCACTAATTTAGTTTGAAACAACTATAAAAATAAAAAACTGATCTACAAAAACTTTGAAAACTACTCTAAAACTTTGAAATTGATCTAAAAAGCTTGAGAAACTAATCTAAAAAGATTGAAAGTACTCAAGAAAGCTTGAAATTAAATTGGAAAACTTGAATTTAATATAGAAAACTTGAAACTAATCTAAAAAGATTGAAATGAAAAACTTTGAAACTAAGTTAAAAAGATTAAAAAATTTAATGCAATGAGGTAAATCTCCCACCAGGGCGTGCTAAATGAAGATCTAACCCAAACTTACAAGAAAATAACAAAGCTAAATAAGGAAGGCTAACACCATTTCCAGTCTAATTGAGCTAGGGATTATAAATATAGGAATAGTTACATCAAAGATAAAAGCTTAAAGGAATGCTTGAAACAACTAACATGAAAACAATGCAAAACCTAGCTAAATATTCCTACTAGTATGTTCAATCGCTAACTAACATAGACCTAAATAGATCTAGGAGGGAAATCAAATTGGGGGTTTGGTTAATACTCGAAGAAAGGTGAGATGACCTCTCCAAATGACTTGTTAAGATCACTTTAGATACCCATCTACTAACCCCATTAAAGACTTGAGGCAAGGATTGAGCTTGGCTATGAATCATATTTCTTATATGATATGCAATTCAAAGCATGGTGTAAAGTATTAAAGGTATGTGGTTAGTCACTTTTTTATATTTTTTCCTTTTGAGGAAAACTAGCATTTTGGTGCATGTGGGACTAAAAGCCCAAAGTAGATTAAGAATTGCTAATCATGATTAAGGCCTTGTTAATCACAATTAGTGAATTATTAAGTGATTAAGAGGTATGCAATCTTTAATCAACCACTTAGGATCAATTAGGAGGCTAGGATAAGTATTTTGAAGCTTTACTGAGATGTTTTGCAGAGGAAATGGGGCGATTTTGAGTGGTTGGAAGAGGGGTTTAAGCCCATAGTAGGGTATATTGACCAAAACAAGGGTAGAATAGGCTTAATTAGCTAATAAATCACTAATTGTTTGTTTTGGAAGAGGATTTTGACTTACGATTCGTCAAAATGTGGCATCTTGAATGCGAAAGATGATATGTAATCAACAAAGTGCTATTGACTTAACTAAAGTGGTAAGAAGCATTAGTTAATTAGTCAAAATCACTAATTTTAATGGAAATTGGCAAGACTGAGAGTGATTAGTATGTGTTTTGGCAATAATATTGTCAAAAGTGGAATTTAGGTGTCTACAATTTGTATGTATGTATTAATGTAATCCCTGTGTCCCTTGAATGAAGTTATATGGATGTCTTTGATACTCCCTTGAAATTATTTTGAATGTAACCTTAGGATATGAGTAATAGATACTTGTGGCTTGGTCCATTTCATTATGGTCATTAGATTTATATTTATACTTTCCCTTGCTTGAATTTCTCAGTTAACAACTTGAAGTGATGAACCATAAGAAAATAAGATTCCCAAAAGTATAATATTCCCAATTGGAGCGTAGTAAAGTGCAAATGATTGGTCGAGGTTGCACCCTAGAAGGGATGAGGAAAGCTGGGCATTCCAATTTCTGGCTATGTGATTGTGTCTAGAGTCATACAAGATAAAGTAATAAAGTATTACTATGTTATAGGGTGTAATATTGCCAAAAAGCCAAGAAACATAGATAAAAGGCCAAAGATAGTTATCAAGTAGTTTTCATTCTTATGAATTATATGAATAGTAGTATATGACTTTAGGAACATTGATTTACTTATTACAACATCGATAACATGTAGACCTATAAAGGTCACTTAGATCTACCCGATACCCTTTATCATTCTATTGGAGTGTACATAACATATGTAATTGGTTAACCTATTCAGTTTGGTCTATTTGATGTAGACAAGTGTCCACTTGATAATTAGATTAACTAAGTTTCAGATTGGCATCTCACCCCACCATGTGAGTTATGTGGTTACTTGGCGAAGTTTAGAAAATGTAGGTTGCATCTAGTACATATTTAGCGAAAAAGATTTCAAATGCTTTACATGTCTGATAAGTTTCATGATTGCACATTGAAGCTAAAGAGGAATTGTCTCATGTGAATATTTTTGCTACACAGGGATCCTTCAGATTGAAAAGAGTTTGCGAGAATCGAATCGGAAACGAGGCACCACGAAGTAGTTGCACTCCAACGGAATCGTGAAAGCTCCAGCGATAGCAAGGAAAAAATTGATCAGTAATGGAAGAACTTGCTCAACAGAAACAAAGCTTGCATAGAGGAAAGACAGCGGAGTGTCTTGGCATGCTCATAAATGAATAGAAAAGGGGTACATATAGGGTGCTGAGTAACCCTAGTGCATGACACACATGAAACCCTAAACCTAACCCATGTGAGATGACCCTCCAACATGAGAGGAGGACACATAGGATAACTCACACTAACACCCCCCCTTCATCGAAGCTAGGGTAGCAGCTGTGATGATTCAGACAGAAAAGGAAGACACTCCTAAACAACTAAGAAAGATGTGCCAATGGGGCCCGAAAACTAAAGGCCTGATAAGGTGCCCATATACAAACACAATCTTCCTAGAAGAAGAAGAAGAAAAGAAGGACTACATAGCCCTAAGAAGATGGGCAGCTGCAGAAGACCTCACCCCAAGAAGAGACCGTAAGTGAAGAAACTTCATCTCAGTGAAGGGCTTGGTGAATAAATCTGTAATCTGATCAGCTGTCTGAATGTACTGAATGTCGATGATACCATCATGAATAAGCTCCCGTATGAAGTGCATATGGATCTCAATGTGCTTCGTCCACTGATGCTGAACTGGATTTCTACAAATAGAGATAGTGCTCGTGTTATCACAGTAGATAATGGTAGGCCACCGAAAGTGGATGCCAAACTCTGTCAGAATACCCTGTAGCCAAATAGCTTCTGTGGCAGTGTTAACTGCTCCTCTGTATTCTGCCTCTGTAGATGATATCACAATTGCATTCTGCTTCTTGCTAGACCAACTAATAGGACCCGAACCAAGAGAGAAACTATAGCCAGAAGTAGATTTCCGATGATCTAAGTCACCGGCCCAATCAGAATCTGTGAATCCAATCAAGTCAATATCAACCCCTCCATGATAGTGTATGCCATCAGCATAAGTGCCATGAACATAATGAAGGATCCATTTAGCTTGCTTTCCAATGTAGCTCATGTGGCTCCTGCATGAATCTGGACACGATCCCAACAACATATGATAAATCCGGTCGAGTGTGAGTCAAGTAGATCAAGCTCCCAACTAACTGTCGGTAAAGAGTACCATCAACCAAGGGAGTAGAGCAATCTGAAACCAACTTAACCCCGGAAAGAAAAGGAGTAGGAGAAGACTTGCAATCAGACATCTGAAACCGAGCTAGAAAATCAAGAGCATACTTAGGTTGCAAAATCAAGATTCCCGAGTCAGATTGTGAAATCTGGATCCCAAGGAAGTAATGAAGCAGACCTAAGTCAGTCATGGAAAACTTGTTGGCTAAGGTGATCTTCACAGAATCAATAATAGAGGAAGAGCTGCCTGTGATCAACAAGTCATCAACATATAGAACAAGAATGAGTATGGAGTCATCTTGCCGTAGAATATAAACATTTGGATCAGAGTGACACCTAGTAAACCCTGATGTAAGTAAGAAGGAGTCCATCTTGGCATACCAAGCCCGAGGGGCTTGTTTAAGGCCATAAAGAGACTTCTTTAACTTACAAACGAGGGAGGAATCTTGGACATAACCCAGAGGTTGTTCCATATAGATCTCTTCCTCTAGGTCACCATGAAGGAAGGCACTCTTAACGTCCATTTGATGGACTTTCCATCTGTTTGCTGTGGCAATGGCTAGGGTCAGTCGAATAGAAGTCATCTTCGCAACCGGAGCAAAGGTTTCTGTATAATCAACCCCAGCTATCTGGGAGAAACCCTTAGCTACTAATCGTGCTTTAAAATTTTTGACGTCTCCATCTACTCCATACTTTGTTCGGAACACCCACTTACACCGAATGATTTTTCTTCCTTTCGGAAGAGTGGTGAGATCCCAAGTATCGTTCTTCATGAGAGAGGAATACTCCTCATCCATGGCAGAATCCCACTCAGGAATACCAGAAGCCTCCGGAAAGACTGTGGATCAGAAGTAGAGGTGAAGAAAGAGTGGGGTCCAATGAAATCTGAGTGAGTACATCTCATATCCGAAGTATCTCCAACTAAATCTCCAGCACTTTGCAAAGTTTTCCTGGCCCAAAGGGGACCAGGAGGATCAGGCTCAGAGTCAGAAGATTCTTCACTTGAGTGAGAAGGGACATAGTCCTCATCATCACTACTGTCAGAATTAGAAGACTCAAAGGTCTGATGGTCGGGAGGATCCGGAAGAGGAGCACGCTCAACAGTATCATCATCTGATGAGTCAGAATCTGAATCAGCGAGCTGAAGAACCTCTATAGGTGGAGAAGTAGAAGTCGAAGAAGACTCATCGAACTTAACACTTCTCTCAATATATAGCTCATGAGAAGTAGAATTCATCAATCGATATCCCTTCACACCATCAGGATACCCTACAAAGATACAAGGTTTGGATTGTGGTTCCAAGGCCTTACGTTTCTTCTTGGGAATCCGAGCCATAGCCTTGGATCTGAAGACTCGAAAGTGCTCAACATCAGGCTTGCATCCAAACCAGGCTTCAAAGGGTGTCATCCCTCTTACTGCCTTGTGTGGAACATGGTTCTGAATGTAATTTGCACAATTCACTGCTTCGGCCCAATACTGCGGAGGAAGAGACTTCGAGTGAATCATACAAGTGGCCATCTCCTTCAGAGTACGGTTCTTTCTTTCTGCGACTCCATTCTGTGAAGGGCTATAAGCAACTGTATGCTGCAAAGAGATCCCTTCAGAAGTACAGAAATCCATGAACCTATTGTTTACATATTCACCTCCATTGTCAGTTCGGAGAACCTTGATAGACCGTTCCGCCTGTTTCTCAGCAAGAGCCTTAAAGTCCTGAAAATGTTCAAAGACTTCAGACTTAAGCTTAAGAAAATATACCCAAGTATATCGTGAATAGTCATCAATGAAGGTTAGCACATAAAGAGCTCTAGTAAACGAAGGAGAAGGAAATGGACCAGAAACATCACTGTGAACAAGATCCAAGGGACGAGTGGCTCTCCAGGATTTTCCTTTGTCAAAGTTCTTTTCAGGATGCTTTCCAAGGGTACAACCCTCACAAAGACCCTTAGAAAACTTGACGCAAGGCAACCCGTTGACCATTTCGTTTTGACTCAATTGTTCAAGGTAGCGATAATTTAGATGTCCAAAACGCTCATGCCATAGCTTACTAACCTCATTTGCATGAGTGAGCAAGGCAGTGGGCGTAGAATCAGAAGTAAAGTGGGAGAAGGTGTACAACCGTGAACGGTGATCTGCCTTTCCCTCAGCCACTGTAGTGTCATTGTTAAGCTCACGAATAATCACCGAGTTAGGACCAAATTCCACTCGCATTCCTTCACCAAGGTGAGTAATTTGGTAAACTGATAGGAGATTGGTAGAGAGATCAGGAACACTCAACACTTGGTTAAATGTTCCCCCATCCATCTCTACCGATCCACTACCAGAAACCGACACTGTCGTGTCATTACCCATCGTGATTTGGGACATTCCACAAGGTTCAATGTTGGAAAACTCAACATGCGAAGAACCCATGTGGTGCGAGGCACCGGAATCTATAATCCATGTCGATGAAGGAGCAACTTTGGCTACAAGGGCCTTTCCTTTCTTCTTATCATTTTTAGCACCTTTTGCAGCAGAAGACTCGGCCTTCAGAGCACTTTGTTTTATTGATTCAGGAACACTTATTTTATTTTTCTCAAGTAAATGAGATAAGTGATCAATTTGTTTCTTAAAATAGTGTTGCTCGCCGTGACTGGTCTTCTTGCAATAGGAACACAAATACTGTCTTTTCTATGCTCTAGGCTCAGAAGTCGAAGTGTTTGTGTCATTTTTAGGTTTGATCTTGGTTTCTTTCTTAGGTTGATCCTTAGTTTCTTTCTTATTTTCAGTCTTCTTTCCCTTGCTAGTACTTGCTACAAGGGCATGTGACTTGGACTTGAGAGACCCCATTTGAATGAGTTTGTCCTGTTCTCGAATGAGTTGGGACGAAAAACAGTCAAAGGAGGGCATTGTCCAAGTATCGCCCAAAGCAACTTTTGTAGCGTAGAAAGTTGACACGAAGACAGAATATTTGGGACCTAGCTTAGAGAGAATCAACAAGATCAGTTGAGAATCTTTCTTTTCTACTTGACATCCTTTTAACAATAATCTAATGTGGAAAAATTTCTGAGAAGAAGGCTTGTAGGTTTTCAAAGTCACTAGGATTTAACCCTAGTAGTTCGTTTTCCAACTCATGTGCTCTCATGTCATCTAGTTGTCCAAACATCGCATCTAACATTTTCCATGCAGATGTAGGTGTTTCAGACGCCTCAATGTGGAAGAGCAAGTCAGGAGAAACAGATATGCAGAGAAGACCTAAAATTTCATCACTACGGTTTAACCACTTTGATTTTTCAGGTTCGTCATCTAGTTCAATCTCAGTTCCCATGGTGATGCAGTATAACCCTTTACCCCTTAGTTTCATTATTATTTTCGATCTCCATTCGAAAAAGTTGAATGGCGTAAGCAAAGGAATTGAATGGCGTAAACAAGAATGAGTATGGAGTCATCTTGCCATAGAATATAAACATTTAGATCAGAGTGACACCTAGTAAACCCTGATGTAAGTAAGAAGGAGTCCATCTTGGCATACCAAGCCCGAGGGGCTTGTTTAAGGCCATAAAGAGACTTCTTTAACTTACAAAAAAAAATAAGGGAGGAATCTTGGACATAACCTGGCAGTGAGAAAAAATGTCTCACGTCGTAAAAGGAAACCCCCTTACTGTAGACTGTGGCAGACGCACTCACTAGTCGCAAGGCAATAATAATGGTGAAATACAAGGTTTGATGGAACTTTCAAGGAGTTCAGATAGTCTTTGGAATGCTGGAAAGGAGCTTGGAAGACAAATAGGTGTACCTCTGATACCAGGTAGTTAAGCGTGCCATCCCTCAGAGTAATGCTGGGATGGGTGACCTACCAGGAAATTCCCAGTGTCATTTCCTCTTAATATGCCGTTGGGCCTGATTGGGTGTATACTTGGCTCCATTGTGCCGGAGGGTATTGGCGTAGCAACTAATTAACACGATGAGATCCCTCTCTACCATAAGTTCGAGATTTTGGTGTGACGGCAAGTCTTGCTAGCTCTGATACCATGAAAAGAGTTTGCAAGAATCAAATCGAAAACGAGGCACCATGAAGTAGTTGCACTCCAACGGAATCGTGATAAGCTCTAGTGATAGCAAGGAAAAAATTGATCAGTAATGGAAGAACTTACTCAACAGAAACAAATCTTGCATAAAGGAAAGACAACAAAGTGTCTTTTCATGCTCATAAATGAATAGAAAAGGGGTATATATAGGGTGCTGAGTAACCCTAGTGCATGACACATATGAAACCCTAAACCTAACCCTAAACCTAACTCATGTGAGATGACCCTCCAACATGAGAGGAGGACACATAGGATAACTCACACTAACATTGGAAACACTTAGCTTCCATGAGAAGCTAAGGCATACAAGAAAATCATTGTTTCATTTCATTTGGTTGTTTTTGGAGCTCTGTTTGAGGGATGTACATGGATTTTTTGGGGGAATAATTGTTTGATGAATTTGGCATGGAAATTTCATTGTTGTTATCTACAAATATTATGACTTTTTTACTATTTAAAAATGTTATTGGAAGATTTAATGGAAACCATATTGTGTTGAAGTTTTTAAATTGAAAAAATTGTAGAGAAGTTTGGAGGCAAAAATGTAGGCATGGGTTTTTCTACTCTTATTATTTTCTGTTATTTTGATGATAAATTTGAATAGATTTTTGGCTTTGGATTATTATTTGAAATATGGAAAATGAGATCTTGTACTGAATACATTTGAGTTTTTGATTATTTTGAGATCTTGTAGCTGCATATGTTTTTGGTTTTGATATGAGAAATTTGGAAAATGGAATAAGAAGTTAGGGTGAGTTAAAAACAAACTGGTTAAGTTTTAACAACTCCTTCTTAGAGCATTGTTGTTATCATTCTTTTTCTAAATACATTTTTTAGTTTTGGGTTATTATGATCTGGAAAAAGAATTACAAATCCTCTTTAGAGAATTACTGTTATCATTTTGAAATACATTTTGGGTTGTGTATTATTTTGTGAGATTTGTGAAATGAAATAAAGAGTTAGTTTCAACTCCTTCTTAGAGCATTTTTATTATAATTATGAATACATTTTAGGTTTTTGATTATTATGTGCGATATGGGAAAATGAAACAAAGAGTTAGTTTTACAACTCCTTCTTGATCATTGTTGTTATCATTTTTCTTTATTGGTTTTATAAAAGTAAGAACTATTTGGTTGTTTCATGGAATCCTCTCCCTCATGGAATTATTGGGTTAATTTACTCTATTTTTGTTGGGTAATTATAAATTTGAAGAGAGGAAGCTGATGCAAAACGTAAATTGGACTTACATTTTAGTTGATTGTTGCTTTTAATTTTTGAATATGGGAATTTAGGAACAACGATCAACTTCATTGATTGTTAACAATTGTGACGTAAACAAAATTTTCATTCTGCATGTATATGATCTCAATTTGGAACAATTTTTGGGTTATTGTTGTTGGCATATTTGAACAATGGCTCAATTATGTGATAACTATGCATGATTGTTTTAAGCTAATTGGGGGAACTATTAAGAAGGGGATAAAGGGTTATGTATATTTCTATTATTAATTTCTGATATGTGTAATACATTTGTTGTATATTTGTTTATTATTTATGAATTCTCTCTCCCTTATTGGGATTAGATACTCTGGTTAACTATGGTTACGATTAAATGAATCCTTGCATGGAATTGTTGAAGTTCTGGTAAACAATGATTATATATAGGTGTAATCTACTCAATAAGGGTCTCTAACAAATAATTACTTCATTAGTTTTCATTTGATTGAGGTTCTAATTAGGATACGATTAATTATTGCAACCTTATGAAGTTTAACTCTGCTAAAATATGAATTCAGTAGATCGTAGTTGTTATTGACCGTCTACATTATTATCTTTATAGTTATTAATAACGGGAAACTTGGAAAATATTGTGAGTTATTAAATTTTTAAATGAGGTTTTGTGATGCAGTATATGAACCATTATTGTCTAAATGTCTAAGTCATATTATGCTAGTTGTATACAATAATATTGGACCTATTCTTTCTATATAATTAAGAACTTTTATTAAGATATGTTTATGAGGTAGATTTCACAATATGAACTATGGACTTTACAATTATAAACTCATTGTTTAAGAATATTCCTCAGCCAATCTCTTATTCTATTATTTCATTATAATTACAACATAGAATAAAAGTATGTAGACTCATGTCAGTTCATATGAACCCATATATATATATATATCTCCCTTATAGTTTTGCAGGAAAGATATAAAATACTTGAAGTAACTGATTGGATTTGAATTTGTGATTATTTGAGTATTGTGAAATAAATATGAAAGGATTATTTGTAATCAATTTGATTATGCGATTAAAATATCATCACATATTTAAAAGGGCATTATGGCCTAATTTATTATTCTTTCCAACTATTGTAGTTCATTATTAATGAAGATTGGAATATTTGTCCCTTATTTGAAATCTAGTCTTAAGACTTATCTTATTTGAACTGAAAATGTGGATATTATACTTATAAATATCATAACTTAATTAAGATGATAATTTCTTAAATTATGTGATTGTTTCTGATTTTTATTAATTTAGATAAAATAATCAAGGCAAACTGAATATCAACGGAGTTACCAAAAAGATAACATACGAAATACAATAAATATGTTTATGCATTTTATGGTATTAATGAACTAAACATGATGAGTATTTGTATTTAAATAACTTGGCATGAAAAATGAATAATTAACCTATACCTAACAAAAATTATTAAGGTGCTTAAAGTACAACAAGAGGAACTAATACTAGTTAGTAACTCACTGAGTTACTAATACCCTCTTATAGAAACCTATTAAGTATTGTGAAATAATACTTTAAAACACCTTACTAAAGATGAATTAGTTACATTACTCAACCAAGTAACCTAAATATAAGGAGCATGGGTGTAATGTTCATATGTCATATTGTTGTAATCTTAGCTTCATGCCAACTTAGGATGGCTATAGGAAGGGTAGCGAGGACGTAATGATGGGTAATCATTACGTGGTCACTATGTTTCCCCTAGGAATCCTAACATGGAACGAATGAGATTATTTACATTTAGGGAGATGATCTAGCAATGGACTCTCCCTCTTTTTAGCTAGTTCACCTTCTTAAACAACAAGGAATCTAAATAAATGTATTGAGATGGTTGTGTGGTGATAGAAGAAGAGTTCTATAGGCTATTGTGCGGTCTCGGAACTAATCCTACAAAGAAATTCTTGAAAATTTGGCAAAAGTAATGTATTAGCTGACTACATTGTCTGATCATCAATCCCATAAATTAATTATGTCAGATACTAGATGGGAGCTGCATGAATGTTTTCCACATATGCACTTAGGAGATGCACATAGTTTTGATAACTTGTAAAAGGTTTAACCAATTATAAAAAAGTATACACACTCGTTTAGAGTGACTTAAGGGAGATTGTGGAGATCTAGATTTAACCTTACAACTGCACATGGTGATTATATGTTATCAGATGGATTATGAATATTTAAATTATAAGATGAATAATAATGTTAAACATTTGTAGCATTGATTGCATATTAAGGGTAAGATTTTTAAAAAAATTCCCCTTAATTTGAATGTTTACAATAAGGGTGTTACAGTTTGGTATTAGAGCTGTAGGTTTATCAGCTCTGGGAATCAATGGGTTCATAACGCTATTAGACATATTATAATTTTAATAACATGATATGATGGTTATAAGAAAGGTGAACTATGAAGCAAGAACTAGTTCAGCTAATGTTGCAGGTTCAACGATTGATAAGTTAGATGAAATTCTCATAGTCCTTTAGGACACCCGTAATTGGATAACTACCTTAGAGAAATTGGTAGGGGGTGAAAATGAAGAGCATGAGAAAGAGAAACCTCAAATACATGAGGAATAACAACTTGAACAACATAACAATGACAATGAATGAGGGGATAAAAGAGCTTGCTTGGTTGTTGAATTGTTTAGAGACATAAAAAGGATCAACCCACCCAAATTTGATGGAACTACCTTGGGGGGTGATACTAAAAACTAGTTAAGTGAGATGGATAAGTACTTTGAAATAAGGGATTTTTTGATAAAATTAAAGCAGTATGGGGTGCTTTCCAACTATCTAATGAAACATCTTCATAGCAGGATAACCGTCAGATGGAATTGGGAGTAGATAATGCATCCATCACTTGGGAGAAATTTAAAGTATATTTCCATCAATTCTTGTTGCCTTAACTTTATTTTGATCAGAAAATGTCAGAATTTCAGAACTTAACTCAAAAGAAATTGAGTGTTGTGGAATATTGGAAATTTTTTACAAGGCTATTAAAATATGTGCCCCAATACCAAAAAGATTAAAATTTTAGGATTCATAAGATCATCATGGGATTAAACCCAAACATAGGAGGTGAGGTGGATGTTCATGGACCATCTACTATGGAAGCCATGTTTGAAAATGATATAAGGAAGGAACAAAAATTGTAAGCCATTTCAACATTCAAGGAAGAGAAATGTAAGAAAAGTGTTAACTCACATGCACCACTTGCTCCTAGGAAAACTTTGTGGAATAAAGAGGGAAGAAAAATGAAGTCTTCCAGGAAAAATATAACACCTAAACCTATTGCAAAAACAAGAAAGAATGAACAAAATCGTGCTACTTTTGGAGAAAATAAATTTGAAAGGAAATGGCATGTTGGGGGATGTTTCAAATTTGGTGGTGATCACTATGCAAACAAATGTTCCCAAAAGAGTTATGAGAATAACCAACAATGAAGAATTTGTGTTGCAATGGGTAATCACCAATCAGAAAAAAAGATACCCCAATAGATGTGCCAGGTAAGATTTATGGTTTTCCAGTTACTGTTTTGTTTGACAATCGTGCTATCGAGTGTTTTATTTCTAGTACATTAGCTAGAAAATTGTCTAAGAAAGATGGATTTATGGAAAACAATTGGAATGTACAATATGGGATTGATGTTCTCTATACGATGGACTAATGTCTATTTGAAGCAACATTGGAATTACCTAGTTTTACCACTGAACTTAAACTTTATGTGACTCCTTTAGGTTCTTATGACATCATAATAGGAGTAAAGTGACTGTTTAAGCACAAGGAAACCGTGGATTGTTTTGAGAAGTGTATAGAATTACTTGATGAAACACAAAAAATAACCATTATTCAAGGCATTAAGAGAGATTGTGAAGTTAGAAAAATCTTTGTAATGTAACTAAGGAAAGCCAAAAATAAAGGCTGCATGATGTACACTATCAAGATCTCATATTTTAGTGATGAAGGCAAGAATTCTTTGGAATATTTTCTACTTTTATGTGAGTTTAATGATTTCTTTCTACAAGAATTGCCTAGACTTCCTCCTAAAAGAGAGTTTGAGTTCACAATTGACATTGAACTAGAAACATAACCAATATCAAGAGAACATTATAGAATAACGACAACATATATGGTTGAATTGAAAGCACAACTACATGAAATATTTTCAAAAGGATTGATCCAACCTAGGTTGTCTCCTTGGGGAGAACCAATCATTTAAAAAAAAGTATGGAACATTAAGGTTATGCATTGACTATTGCATGCTTAACAAAGAAATGATAAAGAATAGATATCGTTTGCCAAGAATCGATGATATCTTCAATCATATGAGAGATGAATATGTTTACTCTAAAAGATTGATTTATGATATGGTTATCATTAGCTAAGAATAAAAGATGAGGACATTCACAAACCAACATTTAGAACACGCTATGGACATTATGAATTTATTGTTTTTACATTTGGACTCATTAATGCACCAATAACATTTATGAACCTTATGAATAACATTATTCAAGAATACTTTGATAATTTTGTTCTAGTATTTCTTGATGATATTCTAATTTAATCTAAGGATGTTGATGAACATAATGAACAAAAAATAATAGTGTTGGAAGTACTAAGAAAAAGGGAACTTTATGGTAATATTTCAAAATGTTCCTTTTATCAAAGTGAAGTACAATATCTTGGCCATATCATAAATAGGGATGGGATTTCTATTGACCCATATAAAATAAAATCTATTACTGAGTGTCCAACACTAAAAATGTACATGAGGTAAGAAAGTTTATAGGACTGGCTGGGTACTCCAGAAAATTTGTTAAAGACTTCTCAAGAGTGGCTAGACTAATTACTTCATTGTAGAAAAAAGATAAAAAGTTTTTATGGACTGACAAATGTGAGAGTGTGAAAAACTTGTTAGTGTAGGATATTTATTTTCCTTATATTTGTTTATTTACTTGGAGCTTTCCTACACTCATGTGATATGCTTGCTTAGTTGTAGCAGTCGTGTTGGGTTATGTTACCAGTTCTGTTGAGTTAGGCTACTAGTTATGTGGAGTAACCTCTACTTCTAATATCAGTTTGTGAGAGTTATTCCCCATTGATATAGGATAGGTTTCACATTCACCTCCCATATGTACATGACTTGCATCAGTCTGTCAGATAGAGAATAGAGCATTGAGTTGACTTGGAGCCATTCGTGCCTTGTGAGTTTTGATCATGTTGCATCTTATTGTTCATTATCGATTTTTGTAATAGCTCATGCATTCATTTTTCATCATAGATCCAGAAAATCTAATATGGTATCAAAGCGATTTTGGTGATACCTTTTCCATTACTGAGTTATTTTTAGTTTTTTGAATACTTTGTTTATGAAACTAATAGTTCTTATGCAAATAGATATGACTCCATCTTGATTCTTTTTCAATTGAGATTGTTATTTGCAAGAAAACAAATCACATTACTTTATTGCTAGTAAAGAAGAACTGTTGCAGTTTTTTTGTTGTAGCCGTCATTTCTATGTAGGAAAAAGCTTATGGAAATGTGTTTGGGCCATTTTTTGTTACAGGGAATTTTCCAAAGGCATTTTTTGGTGTGATTCTAATTTAGTTTCACTTAGAAATAAACTTGGGCGCCCTTAGATATGGGTTGTTATTTTGACCTTTAAAGCCACATTTTTGCTATGTGAAGGGCACTTTTCCTATTTGGAGCCACATTTTTCTAGTATGGAGGGGCATTTTTGTTGTGTGGAGGGCATTTTTATCATTTGGAGCCACATTTTTACAGTCTAGAGGGGAATTTTTGCTTTGTGAAGGGCGTTTTGATGTTTGGAGCCACATTTTTACAGTCAGGATGGGAATTTTTACTATTTAGGGGCTTTTTCTACTATTTTAGGAGCTCTACAAACCATTGTAGAGGCATTTTACCTTCCCTGGAAATGTAAACATTTAGTTTTGAAATGGGTTTTCCCCTTGATATGATAAAAATGAACCTTGGTATGTTGTCTTCAACTCCAATGTGCCCTAGATAATATGAAATTTTATTTTATTGCAATTTTCTCCAATTTTGACTCTAAAGTTATTTAAAAACCTAGTATTATTTGAAAACAAAGTCATTTAGAAAAAAATGCATAAGAAGGAATTAAGTGTTTAATTAAACTTACATCTTCACACGATGAAGACGAAGGGTGAGGCCTGGGTTAGCAAGAGGCCAATTACCGCTCAAAAATTGAACCATTATGTTTTTCATTCCATCCTGGTTCCAATGAGTATACACATGACCCCCTTTCCTCTCATTTATGGCATTTTTTAATCAGTTTGCAAAATTTTAATTAAATGAGCCATTATTTACATGAAATTATATTTGCTATAAATTTTGATCGGTAGCTCGGATTTGAGAACTGTTTAAGTGAAAAGTGCATGTTTTCTCATTATCTACATGATGGCTTCATTTACTTTATAAAAAACTATTTTATAAAGTCCCACATTTTGGGGGGTTCATACAAAACTCATCGGGGACTTGTACTTTTCGCACTAAGTTATAAAGTGCCATCTGGGATATTTTTGGGGGTTTATCTACATTATGGAGTTTCAATTTCACCGTTATTTTGTTATGCTCAAATCTGGGAAATTTCTATCTTAGAATGCATGCATTATCAATCATTGCACTATGCACAATTTGTTGCCCTACCTCCATGGTCTTATTTCTGAGCCTGATGAGCCTCTACAGAAGTATAAGTGGTTTAACCACAATGATGAGGTCCATGGCCTTCTCAGTCTTACTATTTATATGAATACATTACGTTTGTTTGAGCACACCAAGTGCCCTTTCACTGCCTAGACCATTATCCGATAGCTGTATGGCGACCTTGTTTCACAGTCTGAGACCGATGCATCGCTCGACCACTCTAGTTCCCCCATAGATTCTCCCCCTTCTCACATCCCTTTCATTTATGAATGTTCCTATACACCTATTACTACTCATAAGTCCCATGTTGACCATTCACCATAGGATCTTGCTATTGAACACACTCTCCCTATTGTTTCCTCCACAGAGCTCATTGTCATTCATGTTCATGCTTCCATTCACTCTCCACAAAAATTTTCTATTGAATAACCTTCCTATAAGACATATGTGATCATTTCCTCTCATGCTTCATTACATCTTGATTTATTAGTTGATGAAAATCCACATACATAGGTTGCTACCTTTGAGTGCAATGTTGCTTCATCTTGGACTTTCAGTAGTTCTTCGTAGCAATCTTCTCTTCCTACTTCATGTTGTGATGTTAGTACATTCTTGTCAAACATTTCTCTCATTGAGAAACCCCATTGGGACAGTTATCTACCCAACATGAGTTGTCTATTTATAGATTCCACTTATTTTGCATTATAGGAATATGCTCTGATTGAGCCATCACACATTATAGAGGACCCATTCATCTCTCTCGTTGGGAGTTCCCACCTTGGGACATTTTTCAGTTCTAATATTTTAGAGATGTTTCATGATCCATCTCTTCTCATGGATCCCTTTGTGAGGGTTATTGGGTCCCCACCATATTCTCTCTCATACATGTATATTGTAGTGGCATTACCATTATATTTTTTGCACACATTTTCTAGACCTATGCCACCTTTCAGTAGTAGACTAGATGTAGAGATCAGAGTACTATAGGATTCTTCTTCCTTTGTAGAGTGGGCTAAATTTCAATGCTCCTTTTCTATCCTACCCAAGGGAAATAATGATGTTTGGTGCAAGTGGATTCTATTCAGTATTTATGTGGAGGACCACATCATCGAAACTCTTCTTAGGGGACCTTCTTGTCCTCACTTCTTTCTCTCTCTACTCTGGGGGATGATCATTATACACGGGTACCTCATTAGGTCAAGTTACCAGAACCCATTTCTTCTTCCATGTTTTCTTGAGTGAGTTTCATGTCTTTCTTTTGGGGGGATTTTTTTCCCATTGGGTTTTGTCCTTTTCTCCACTTGATGAGATATTTTCATTTGTACATGAGTACCTCATTAGGCCTTGTTTTTTGGGATTCACTTTCCTTTTTCACTGCCCTTAAGTTGTGCGTATGGGGGGGTGTTAGTGTTAGATATTGATTTTCCTTATATTTTTTATTTACTTGGATCTTTCCTACAATCATGGATATCCTTGCTTAGTTGTAGTAGTTATGTTGAGTTAGCTTACCAATTCTGTTAAGTTAGCATACCAATTTTGTTGAGTTAGCCTACTAGCTATGTGGAATCAACTCTACTTCTAGTATCAGTTAGTGAGAGTTATTCTCCATTGATCTAGGAGGAGGTTGCACATTCACCTCCTATATCTACATGACTTGTATCATTCTATCATATGGAGAATATGGAGCATAGAGCATTGAGTTGATTTAGATCCATTTGTGCCTTGTGAGTTTTGATCACATTGCATCTTATTGTTATTTATTTCAATTTTTTTAATTACTCATGCATTCATTTTTCATCAGAGATCCAAAAAATCTAATAAAACTTACATCTGCACCTATATTAAAGGTTCGAGATCCCAATGGAAACTTTATCATGGTTACTAATGCATATTTCCCCTTTATATACTTTGTTGTTATTATTAAAGGTTCCAGATCCTAATGGAAAATTTATCATTGTTGTTGATAACTTACATCTACACCTATATTAAAGGTTCCAGATCTCAATGTAAACTTTATCATGGTAGGAAGCATATTTATGTAATTGTGACCCTTAGAACTCAGGTTAAGGAAGAAGTTAAGAAACAACTTCAAGTTGATTCTTACTATTAATAAGTAAAAACTACATTAGAAACAAATCCAAATGATATAAAGTACGTGGGTTTTAGGTTCGAAAATGAAGGAATTTTGTGATTTAACAAAGTATATTTTCCTTTGGGCAGTGATCTTAGAGTGAAAGTATTTAAATAATTTCATGATGCACCGTATTTTGGGAATCCAGGAGTAACAAATCTATTTTCTGATGTTAAACAACAATATTTTAAGAAAGGGATGAATAAGGATATAATAGAATTTGTTGTGCATTGTTTGGAATGTCAATGTGTAAAGGTGGAACACTTGCATCCCGCAGGTTTACTATATACTTATAATATTTTGCAATATAAATGGTAGGTAATTAGCATGGATTTTTTGCAAGGAGTGCCACTATCCCATTCAATTCCAAGAATCAAGTATTAATACATTGACTTGTGTGCCTGTATCAATCAAAATTTTACTTACCAACCAACCATCTATAATTGCATCCATGACGATCTCTTTGTCATACTCATGATCCTGGGGTGGAAAATTATCATGTAAGATTTTTCTATCCCTTTTTGTTCCTGTGCGTGACACTTTCTCCCCAACCATTCTTCTAATAGGGGGATGATGTTTTATTTCCTATGTATTCTACATACCTCCTTAAGGTCATCTACATATTTATTAGGTACCTCATTCTATTTGGCACACCCTCCATCTCATGCCTGCTCCTTTAGGAAAAGTATTTTTCCTTGCAGTTCTTTGATCTATCTCATTTTTTCTTACAAAACCTCTTTTTGTTTCCCTACATCCAGATATTTCATCAGATACAAATTATCATCCTGCATGATGATCAGCTTTGGTCTTCCCTATTCATACGTGCGTGATGATTCTACACATGTAGTAACCAATAATGGTTGTTGCTATGTCATAGCTAAATTATTAGGCTACCACTGTACCTACCTAAAAGACTCAACCTGTATCACTATTGCTCCCCTATCCTTCTTATTTTTACACATGTGCATATAAGTCTAGGAAATCTTCCACTTTTGCCCCTTTCCACAGTATGCACAAGGCTTGTTTTTCGAACACTCACACTGGTAAAGGTCTAACAACCCACATGTACATCACGTTCCTTGGATGAATCTGTCTATGAGACCTTAACATCCTCTACCACGATATCCTCTGCGGTATCCCCCATTACCGTTGTTTCCTACTTCGTTATCCTGTCCAACTCCTATATTTTAACTTTCTTATTCTTGTCCGTGTGAGCTATTATCTATGTTATCCTAGCGCAAGCCAGTCTCACAAGATTCATGAATGTGTTCAATCATCTGACAATTAGTTGTATCATGGGTGTGCACATCAAAAATCCTATAATACATTGACACCTTATGTGTGGCATATTACAGAAGTGGAAAATATCGTACGTCGTGGTTTTTGTGATAAATTTTGTAAGTTGTAAGCAACACACAAAAAATTATACTTTGTGTGCCCCTCTATATCATAGTATTTTCACTAAATCCCAATGCAAGTTTCGTGTGTTGAATTAACATATAAATTCTCTAGCTGGGTAGCCATGGCTGGAATCTGCACTTCAAGGAACGAGCTTACTCTGGTCTCAATGCTTCCAACCGCATATGTGCGCAGTGCTACCTCTAAAGCCTTTCACAAGTATATGAACATTTTATGTGATAACACCCTTCGAAATGGTGTCAAAAATACCCCTAAAAACCACTACACATATTGACTATGGTGGATGTCATATGAAAGCTTTCAATAACCTTTCAATATTTTCCTTTACCACCAAGCCAATGCGAGGATGCATCTTCTGAAGATTTTGTTTAATGGGCTTGGCGTTTGGATGCACAACTAGGTTGTGTACCACTAATGCAAGATCAAGTCTTGGAATGTCGGCATAAGACCAAGTGAATATGTCTGCATACTCTCTCAGGAGTCATGTAAATGTTTTCTATTCTTTGGCTGAGAGTGAAGCTCCCAACTTAATTATCCTTGACAACTTCTCCGTGCCAATTTCAACATCAATTGTATCTTCCACTAATAGCTTTGATTCTCCCCCCATGCATATAGGATCGAGAGGGAGATTGAGATCCTCCTCTACCAAAGGTGGTTTAGGGAGATCCTCATCTTTATATGGGTACAATATATTTTCCATAGGTTGTTCTATTTGTTTTTCCAAATGCACCTCAAAGAGGTTTTCGCTATAGGACTTCCTCTTTTTCTTTCCACAAGGATTTTCTGTAAGACTCTTGCCCTTGCTCATGTTTTTAATTAAGTGTCCACATAATTCTACCTCCTCTTTGAATTACACACATACGTTGAGCTGAACAGAGAATCCTTTGTTGTGATCATTTCTTGGAATGTTATCTCTGATGCTCAGGAACTCAATAATATCGTCATTTTTCTGAAACATGTCAATAGGCACGTGTTGTTGTTGATACCAATTCACAAGTGATGGGTAAATGAGAGTTAATGTCTTAGTTATAGGGGTTACACCAGGTGTAACAAAGGTTATGGTAAGGATAGAAATGTTAGAGAATAGGTTCATAGAGGTGAGATCTTCGTAAAGACTACTCCGAGAATCTGTTTCGCTTTCATTTTCAAAAAAACTATCCTCACTCTCAGAAGAAGCATACTCATTATCTAAAGGGTGAGGCTCATACAAATAGATGTAGATACCTGATTTACCTAGTATGCGATGAGGTATTAAAAGGGGTTCTAACGACCCTTTCTCATACCAGGCACAACCATGTCCTTGATATCTCATAGTAAGCATGATTCTGTTAGGAATAACACACCTAGATGACTTGTAACATAAATCCATTTCATCATCTTGAGGATGAAATATAATGTCATTGAGAATTCTCTCATCTTCTAGCAAGCCACCTGAAGTGAAATTGTTAAAAGGTCAATTCTCCCTTGATCTTTGGAATTTGTAGCATGGTCTACAACATGCTTTGGCCGATAAAGGAATGTTTTGAATCATAAGAGCTTATTGGAGATTATACTCTCCATAGCCATTGTTTATGACCTTCATCTCCCACATAGCAAAAGGAGATTCCAATGTAGCTGTATCATTATCACTGGGAGTTAGGGTGTCAGAATCCACTCATTAATCGAGGACCTCCAACTAGATATGGATGGTAATCTTTGCAGAGGGACACTCATAGATAGTGGGAAAGTAAACTGACAATGATCTTTAATGAGAAAATGGTTGGGGATCCCCTTGTATAGTAAGTGTCTGTGTTTCATACTACAACTTTAAACATTGATGATATGTAGATGGCACGACTTGCATGGCATGAATCCATGGGTGACTGAGTAAGATATTGTAACAAAGGTCGAGGTCTAAGACATGGAACTTCGTATCATGGGTTATGGGACCCACTTCCAATGATAATGTGATCATTCTAACTGATTGTTGTTCTTCATTGTCATACACCTTTATGATGATGATATTTGTCTCTAAATCAGCTTCTGTGCAGTCCAGTTGATAGACTAGTTTAAGAGTACCCTTTTCCCCCATCGCGTGTTTGCTCCCCTTCATCATCACCTTTCACATTCATATTTCCATTCCTATTTTAATTTTCTATTTCCCTCCTAAATACTTATTTACCTCTTAATCCCATTTATGTTCCCTAAACCCCATTTTCCCTACCCTAATCCCATTTTATCCTATTATTATTTATCCCCACTTAATCCATCGCTAATCCCATTTAATTACCCATTAATATATCCTAGGATTCTACCCATAAATATCCCCATTTATGACCCTTAGGATTCCCCTCACCCATTTAATATCCCCTTATCCTCCCATCACCATTTATTCCCTCCACGCATCATTAACTCATCTAAAATGGCTAACCCCTAACTTTAGCCCATCTAAGACCTCCATTCTTGATATTCTCATCACCTCCACTTCCTAAGTGGATGGTCTTCTATAGTCATCGGTGACCCAGGTGGTTTTCCGTCAACCCTATTAATACACCTCTAGCTAACCTCTTAAATGAATGGAATTTTTTAGGTGTTCAAACTATCTCATGAACTTGTCATGTTCATCTTCTTCTTAGGAGCTGCAATCATCTACTTGGAGTTCTATTAGAATCTTTTGCATTCTATCCATGGAGGAAGATTTGAAGATCACTTGGAATCCTTCTTTTGCTTCATCACGTCTTTCTTGCAGATCTATAGGTCATCTCAGAGTTTGACCATTTCAACATACTTATATGATCATCTTATAATCCCCTTTTCCCATCCAGTCAACTTTCCTAAGTCCCAGATCCGACCCTGGTCACCATCAATCTAGCTCAGTCATCGTCGATCTAGTCTGTAGTAGCCCTATTTTCTATTTACATCACCATGTATATCTATCTTACAACTCCTCCATTATTCACAACGTTATGTTTCTGCCACCCATTTGCCTCATATCTCAGATATTTCCTTCTTGGTCATAGTCCTCGTTGACGTAAGCTGGTCACCATCGCCCCTATCAAAATCCCCATTAAATATACCTTTTGTTGCATTCTCTATATTACCCACTATCGCAAGATCAAACTTAACATCCTATAAAAGGTTCCATATATATTTTCTGTTGACGATTATCCTTACAGATGAACCGTTAGAGTCATTGGATACATTAGGTTAGTAGGACATGCACCCTTAGGTAACCTCCAAATTTTAATGAAGCTGACTCTTCTCTGGTGTGGGATAGGGTTAGGAGAAAGCTTAAAACAAATGAAAAAATAACTAAGGCGATGCTTGAGAATAGATTCTAAAGAGATGGAGAGATACCAAGGAGCTTATCTAAAATAGTTTGAAGAACATTATAGTATGATAGACCTCTTTTTAGAAACACCTTAGATTTATCAGAGTCTGAGGGGAAGAAACAAACGATAAAAATAGATAATAGATAAGTTAAAACCCAAGGACGCATAACATGATAGATTTATTAAATTATCTAGAAATACTTAGTAGAAAAATAAAGACCTAGAATATGAAAGCCAAAGTGCATAGAATAAGAAATCCTATTATGGAGAAAATGATACATAAGGCCGAAATGACACAGATTACAATTTCCTTTTATAATGGAGTCTTGTTAAGGCTAGCTATTACAAAAATTGAACCTTGAATCTCTTTTACAACTTCTGTTTGTTTTCCAAAAAAGATCCTCCTTTTCTTTCCTGGATCAGACGTCCTTTTATAGATGTTCGCAGCTCTTACTTCAACGTCTGGAATCAGAGCTTCTATTGGAAACATTCAATTTTCTTACATGATCCTCTCTTTCGGGGTTAATATCTCAACTACATGTTGAGATATTTGTGTTTGCCTTTAATTTGCCACACTGTCCCTCTTTGAGTCGGCGATGATTCCTTTCTGCCACGTGGAGAGTGAATGCTTGTTTGAGGGCCTTTTTTGGAACTTGATCCTCCGAACTATGCTTGAGAGACACGTGGTGGGCATGTGCTAGTTTGGGGAGTCTTCCTCTTTTTCTCTATTTGAAAGTGCGCTCAGGTGACACGTGGAGGCCATGTGCATCCTTGCTATGCTTTTGAATTTTTAACCTACCGGGGAAACCTTTATCGGGTCTGAGACACGTGGAGAATGTGACACAAGTTTGAGAGTCTTGCTTCTTTTCTTTATGCCCCGTATGCACCAGAGTAAATGATGGGTGTCACTATTCCCTTCATTTAATCAACTCTTGGTTGATGTTATTGTTATCCAAAATAAGCCCCTTACTTTTTTTGGCTAACTTGCCTTCTTCCTTTCCTTCTTTGTGCTTCAATATCAAATTTTACACATTTCAGGCACTCAAAGGTTTCTGGAACTAGCTTCATTAGATAGAGAATTTTCTCACGTTTCCAGAAAGGTAAAATTTCCCTCCTAACTCTTTGTAATTTTTGAGTTATGGCTCGACGAAGTTTTTTGGGGAATTTTTCCCTAGACAAGCCCATATCCAATGGAAAGATGCCATGTGGTAGGGTGGAGTGGTGGGAATCAGGGGGATTTTGGAGTTTTTGGCACTTTGGTCAAAGGGTGCAAAGGAAAATTTTGGCCCGAAGGCCCGCAGATCATTTTGAAGCCGCCACGTGTCCTGTCAGCGGCGGGAGTCGGGCCGGCGGGAGGATTTGGTGAAATTTACCAAAGTTACAAAAGGCATAAAGGCATGCATTGAACCTACGGCCCCATCGACCAATCAAATGGTGCCACATGTCCACGTTGGTAGCGGAGGTCAGGCCAGCGGAGAATTTTGGGAAAAATTTCCTGATTGCGCAAAAGGGAAAAAAGTGATCCTGAGGCCCACAGATCAGCCAGAGGGTGACACATGGTAGCAGAGTAGCGGGGTGTGGAGAATTTTGGGAAAATTTCCCAAATTCAAAAAAGAGGAAAATTTTCAAGTTTCAGCCTGCCAACCCAAATTTTGCCCTATAATTGCCATTTTTTCCCTAAATCTTCAAAGGGGCATAACTTTCAATCCCAAGCTCAGATTTTCACATTCCTTATATCATTGGAAATTTGCTGAAATTATCCACATGATGAAATTTTAAATTTTTTTTTTTTGGTGGAGTTTGGTGGGAGAAAAATGAGAAAACATGTCTGGCATGCAAAAAATACAGAACTGACATTCAACTACCAAAATTAATGAAGTATGGGTCATTTTTTGGATCTGCAGAGCAATGTACTTTGGTGTATGGGTTTGTCCATGAAGCCCATCACTTTGCAGGTGAAATTGAAGGGCTTTGATTGGTGGTTGATATCATAAATCAATTTTCCCATGTTTTTTCTTTTCCTTCATTCTGCTTCACCATAAAAAGCTAGTTTTGGCTCATTTGCAAAGGGTTGGATGTTTTTTTGTTCTTACAGGATCCCCTCTTCCCCTTGGCACATGAATTCGAGGAGTTTAAGACCTTCCATGGAGATTATAACACGTTTTTTTCCTTTCTACCATTGTAATGCATCATATTAAACTTAAAAATGGAAATGCATGTTTTGTGAATGATCCTTCAATCCTCTCATGTGTTTATCATTGTCTTTTGATCTTTCATTATATCCTGGCAATTTGTGCATGATTTGGTGTTACATCTCTATTATTTGTGTTTATTTACAAGACAAAATTTCATCACTCCTTTGGTGTATCACTATTTTAGCTTAGTTTTGTTTTCTTTTTCCATGCTTCTTTCAACCCTGTCTCCTTGGAAATTTTAGAGTAAGAGTTTTGAACCAGAACCTTTGCAAAATTCATGCATACACCTAAATAGAGGGGTAAGAACCAACTTTCTCTGGAGAGTTTTCCCACTTTGCAAAGGTCCCACACTTTGGGAAAGGTCAATGTTGTGCATTCACACCAAATGACATTGCCTTAGAAAAGCATATCCATAGGTCATTTTGGGGGTGCTGTGAATTTGCACTAATAGTTTTGGCACGCCCGGTGGGACCTTAGAGGTCTTACACTTCATTTTTTGCAGGTTGATGTGCTTCTTTGAAGATTTCAGCCTTTGGATGTAATTACAAACACATTTGGTGACTCCATCTAGTAAAAAACCCATCTCAGAAGTTGCCGACCCTCTTTCCATTCATTTTCATTCATTTTTCATCCATTCTTCTTTCCATCTCTTCCATCTTCTTTCACTCCATGAAGTTGTGCAATCATGACTTCATTTCCATCATGGAATTCACATTTACAACAACAGTATATTCTACCTCCAACATGTTTTACAACTCCTTCAAATCAACATTTTGATCAAATTCAAAATCAGTATGCATATCCATATGAGCAAGGCCAAAATCAGTTTGGTTATGAAACATATCAAGAGCAAGGGTACACATGCAATGATAGCAGTCAAATGCAAGATGTTGGTCTGTTGGAGAAGATCCAAAAAATGGAGATTGGCATGGTGCAATCAAGGGATCAAGCACAAATGAAGGCAGTTTAGATTGTTTTCAGAGCACCCTGTCCATGGGGAGGCCATTTTCCAAGACACTTAAGCCCTCAGGAGAAGCTGGACTTCATGGTGGAGATGCTGCCCCAACTTACACAATGGACAATGGAGATAGAGGCCTATAAATTTGGTGTTGAACAACCTTGTCAATGGGTAAGTTCTACACCATCATTTGGTTTTTCTCCTTCCATTCCTCAAGCAACACCATCTCATTTTGAATGCCAAATTCCAAATCTAACCCATGCTGCCCCAAGTATTGATTTCATTTCTCCATCCCTTAGTCTTCTACCTCATCTAAATTCTTCTATCCTTTTCCCTTCCAGACATCAATTCCCTCCAAAGAAACAAGAAGTTCTACCTCCTCCACCACCACAAAGAAATGAAAAATTGGTTGAACTCTAATCTGTTTCTCCTCTTGCCTTCCCAATTCCATGTGGGAAAGAAGAAATTGCAAAAATCAGTCATGAAGGACAGCAAGAGGAAGAACCAATCAAAGAAGGAATGCTTAAGAGCTTAGTAAGCTTGGCTCTTAGATATGGGATTGAGAAAATTCCTTTGCTGGTGAAGCCTACAGAGGAGGTAAAGGTTGAAGAACAAGTGGTGGTTAGGACTGATTTTTTTGTAGCAGTAGAAGAAAAAGAAAAGGAAGAATATCAGTCATCAATTTGCTCAGAATGTAGTGTCCATGTTGGCACTTTACTCGAAGGAAATGCTGATCCAATTCAAGTTTCACAATCAGCCATGGAAGAAGAAGATCTTGCAGTCCCAACTTGTCCTCTAGAGCAGTAGATTGAAGAGTTTGATTTGACAAAATTCATGCAAGAGGAATAGTTTAATCAAGAGCAATATGGTCTTCAAGCAGTAGAGGAAGGAGAAGCTGCTCCAAATCCAAAAGAAGAGGAGAAAATTCCAGCTATGGAGGAGGAAGAACAATCAGCTTCAAGTCCCATTGAAGAGGAGCAACTGGAAGAAATCAAATCAGAATTGGAACTAGATGAAGGAAGCATTATTGAAGATTTTTTGCTTTCATTTGAAGGGCCTGATTTGATTGATGAATCCATTATGGAGATGACCAAAACCAATTCAGAGGCACTGAATCATGAGCAGGTTGCACAAGAAACCTCATGTTTCTCTCCCACTTCATCTCTCCAAAAATCTAATTTTTGGGATGAGTTCGAGCTGACAAGCTTCATGTTTGAATATGAAGCTCCACATGGTGAAAAAAATGCAGATTTGAAGGTCACCATACAAAAGGGAGAGACCTTACTGCAGCAGGACATTGAAAGTTTGATTTTCCATTAGACTTAGAAGAATTTTTGGATGTAGAGCCAACTAAAATTACAACATTTTCTTCTTCACCATTCATTCTCCAACAAAAAGAACTTGTTGCCATGGAGAACAAGATTCAAGGACAACAACCTGTAGTTTGCAACATGCCTCTTGAATCAAAGTTAGGAGAATTTTATCTTCCAAAAGCTACAATGGAGGAACTCCAGAACCAACAATGTATTGCAACAGGTTACAATAATGCAAAAGCAACTTCATTGGATGTTGCAATCAATAATGATGAGCTGCATATTATAGAAGAGTTCCATATTGCCATGAAGGAAGGAAAAGAACACGAGGATTCCATCACCTCTTCCACATCATCCATCCAAGAAGGTCTACAAGAGGACTCCATTTTTGGAGTTGAAAATCAGAGCAATGGGCATATCAAATGGATCAGACCTTGCCCAATCAGGTATTTGGCTTCATTGGAGCCAAAGGAGAAGTCAAAACCAGTCATGCTTGCTTCTAAGCATGAGGATGAGCTACAAAGTACCAATGATTAGCTGCAATACCTCTTTAATCCAAATGCAGAGCAACTAAAACAGGTATTTAATTTTCTTTCAGATGACACCTTGCTAATTTGGGTTGAAGAGTAGCTCCTTGTTGATTTTCCACTCATCCAAGCAAATACTCAGCTCCAAATCATTTGCATAACTGCCGATTTTGAAGAAAGGAAGCTATTTTGCACAACCAGTTGTAGGGTTTGTTTAGCTTACCTTTACTTCCAGTTAAAGTAGATTAGGTAGGTTTGTTTTCAGCAGAAGAAGTGCTTGTGCACACTCTGGATATCCCACTTGGGGTATGCATGATTTCCAATTTTGTACATAGTTTTTGGTGTTGTTATATTGCTCTTGCATAGTCCATTTCAGTGACACTTTGGTGAAGATCAACTCCAAGTTCAGTGGGTTTCCAAGTGGCTCAGAGGTTAGATTTTCATAGTCTAGATCAGAATTGGTTATCAGGATTGACTCCATGCCCAATGGATGCTTCAAAGGCCACTAATCATTCATCTAACAGGCAGATGACCCCTTTGAGTCATCAAAATTGTTATCCAAAATAAGCCCCTTGCTTATTTTGGCTAACTTTCCTTCTTCCTTTCCTTCCCTGTGCTTCAATATCAAATTTTGCACATTTTAGGCACTTAAAGGTTTCTGGAACTAGCTTCATCAGATAGAGAATTTTCTCACCTTTCTAGAAAGGTAAAATTTCCCTCCTAACTCCTTATAATTTTTGAGATATGGCTTGACAGATTTTTTTGGGAAATTTTTCCCTAGAAAGGCCCATAGCCAGTGGAAAGATGCCACGTGGCAGGGTGGAGCAGCGGGTGTTGGGGGGATTTTGGAGTTTTTGGTGCTTTAGTCAAAGGGTGTAAAGGAAAATTTTCACCTGAAGGCCCGCGGATCATTTTGAAGCTGCCACGTGTCCTGTCAGCGGGGGCAGTCCGGCTGGCAAGAGGATTTGGTGAAATTTTCCAAAGTTACAAAAGGTGCAAAGGCGTGCATTGAACCTATGGCCCCATCGACCAATTAAATGGTGCCACGTGTCCATGTTGGTAGCGGAGGTCAGGCTAGCGGAGAATTTTGGGAAAAATTTCCCGATTGCGCAAAAGAGCAGAAAGTGATCTTGAGGCCCGCAGATCAGCCAAAGGGAGACACATGGCAGTGGAGTGGTGGGGTGTGGAGAATTTTGGGAATTTTTCCCAAATTCAAAAGAGGAAAATTTTCAAGTTTCAGCCCGCCAACCTGAATTTTGCCCTAAAACTGTTGTTTTTTCCCTAAATCTTCAGAGGGGCATAACTTTCGATCCCAAGCTCAGATTTTCGCGTTCCTTATATCATTGGAAAGATGTCAAAATTATCCACATGATGGAATTTAAATTTTTTTTTTTGGTGGAGTTTGGTTAGAGAAAAATTAGAAAACATCTCTGGCACCTAAAAAATATAGAACTGACATTCAACTGCCAAAATTAATGAAGTATGGGTCATTTTTTGGATCTGCAGAGAAATGTACTTTGGCGTATGGGTTTTTCCATGAAGACCATTACTTTACAAGTGAAATCGAAGGGATTTGATTGGTGGTTGAACTCATAAATCAATTTTCCCATGTTTTTGCTTTTCCTTCGTTCTGCTTCACCATAAAAATCCAGTTTTGGCTCATTTGCAAAGGGTTGGACGTTTTTTTGTTCTTGTGGGCTCCCCTCTTCCCCTTGGCATGTGAATTCGAGGAGTTTCAGACCTTCCATGGAGATTGTAACATGTTTTTTGCATTTTTGCCACTGTAATGCATCGTATTAAACTTAAAAATGGAAATGCATGTTTTGTGAATGATCCTTCAATCCTCTAATGTGTTTATCATTGTCTTCTGATCTTTCATTATATCCTGGCAATCTGTGCATGCTTTGGTGTTACATCTCTATGATATGTGTTTATTTTCAAGACAAAAGTTAATCACTCCTTTGGTGTATCACTGTTTTAGCTTAGTTTTGTTTTCTTTTTCCATGCTTCTTTCAACCCTGTCTCCTTGGAAATTTTACAGTAAGAGTTTTGAACCAGAACCTCTGCAAAATTCATGCATACACCTAAACAGAGGGGTAAAAACTAGCTTTCTTTGGAGCGTTTTCCCACTTTGTAAAGGTCCCACACTTTGGGAAAGGTCAATGTTGTGCATTCACACCAAATGACATTGCCTTAGAAAAGCAGATCCATAGGTCATTTTGGGGGTGCTGTGAATTTACACTAACAATTATATTCAAACCAGGGGTGTGTTTGAAGCTATATGCAACTAGAAGAATATTAGTGATCTAGTAATTGATTATAGGTATTTATTATTTTTATTTTCTGGGGTGTTTTAAAATGTCTTTAATATTTCTTGGAAAAAACCTTATTAAAGCTAAACTATAAGAAACCTGTTGAAATAAACACACATTGCTGAAATAAATAAATCTTTCAGAATTGAACGTACTGCTGGAAATAAACACTCATTGTAGAATGAAACAAATTTTTGGAAATAAACACAATTTTGTAAAATGAAATAAATTGCTGGAAAGAAATTTATGTTGCAAAATTAAACACACTACTTGGAAATAAACACACGTTTGAACATGTTACTAAAAATGTTTGCAAAGAAATACGAGTTTAATCTACAACACCTGCAGGGACGACTACATAACAAATTTAAACTGAAGAATAAAAAAGTACTTACATAACTACTAGAGAATAGGTTTATACAAATTGCTTAAAGATATAAATACCAATAAAGTAAAGATCCTATTTCTTGGAGGAGTGGGCCCTTGCTCCACCTTGAATCAGGAATTGACAAAGTAGGATACTCTCAAAATGAAATGGCTATCTTATTACTGAATTGTTCTATCTTGCAAAACTTCACTGTGTATGTGTCTGTATATCTATATCACATATATATATATCTTTAGGTCTTTATATATATTTCATCATCCGAAGATGCATTTACAATCATTAGTGTTCAATAACTGTTCATCCATCTATAGGTTCTAGTGAAACAAAATAGTGCTCAAAGTAGATATGAAATTTAGAAACCTTGCTGAACATACAACTGTTTGGTCCTACATAAGTATTTTTGGAGTATGAAGAATTAACAATCTGTTGATCTATTCCTAATTAGAGGGCCCATTAATTGCTATATCACTGGATTTTGTCAAAAAAAGAAGATTCCCATCGATTCTAGAACTTTAGAGAAGTTCCAGAACCAAAGGGAAACATTCTAGAACTAACTATGAAATTTATGGAACTAAGTGTAGGAGTTCCAGAACTAAGTTCTGGAGTTTTGGAACTAAGTCTGAAGGTTTTAGAACTAAGTGATAGATTTCCTTAGCTGAGTGATGGAGTTCCGAAACTAATCCTGAAGGTTTCAGAGCTAAGCCGCATTGAAACCAATGTCCTAAAAAAGGTGCTGGTTGCTTCATACTTTGCTTATCTAACTGAATGTGACCTGTTTTATTCCAAAAACTAAATTTTCACACTTTGTTAGGAATTACAGAGTTTTTAGATGTTAAAACTAAATCAAACAAAAGATGGAAAATTACATCCTAACTTATACTAGATCAAACCAAGGCCACAAAATGTAGTCAAACTTGATTAAAAGGAGAGTAAAATGAGATCATTCATTGCAAATTGATGAGGCATATTTTGGCCTTATCATCTCCCCCACAGTTACTTGTTTGTAAGTCCTCTTACAAACTCTATTATTCAAAACTAGGATTGTGAATTCTGCATTCCAATTGACTGCTAAGGTCAAATGGTTGAAACTTTATATCCCAGTGCTTCTGTTTATAAGTGATGTATCTCGATCCCTCATCTATCTTTTTCTACCACTCCTCAAAGTGAGTGGGATCCTAGGGCTCTCTATTTTTCTATGGAGACATGGGAGTGAGAAGGAGATGAGGTATTGTTCTCATCCCCATCCATATGCTCCTGTGTTTTTCACCGACTTGAGGGATGAGTGTACACAAACTTTGGATCTTTCCAGACTCCTTATTAAGTTCATAGGCGATATCACTTCTCTTCTTCTTAATGCAATAGTGAGAAAATTCCATCTCTTCAGGCATCCATCATAAATGGATTCAATTTTTTTCTCTTTCGTAAGAGGTGAAGGCATCAATAATTTTCTGCAGGCTGGCAATATAATGTGCCTTGAATTGGCTGTCAAAGGCATGCGATCTGAAATGTATAGAAAAGGCATATGTTTTTCCATAATGAGATCTCATGTAGAGGCCAGATGAACTAGCATTTAATAAGTGTTCAACATACCTCTTTTTCCAAGCTATCTGATTTTGGAGTACAGAAAAAATGCACTAAGCTGAATTTCCCCTACATACAGATTAATCATGAAGTCTATATTCTTTTCTAATAAAAAGTTCTACAGATAAAATTTGCAGGGAATATTTTTCTACTCTGCACTGGCTAAGGAATATGCTGTCATGAGTTATGATTCATCCTTTATTTCATGTGGAAGACCACATGCAATCCTTGATAGTTGGCAATAGATAAATTGCTCTTACCTAAAAAATGACGTCTCATTCAAATGGGATGATGAATTCCGTAAAGCCTTTGATGCCTTAAAACAATACCTTTTCCAACTACCAGTGATAATTCCTCCTAAGGATGACCAACCATTTTACCTGTATATTTCTACTACTGATCATTCCCTGGGTGCCATGCTCGCTCATCGTGATGAGAAACATAGAGAGAAATTGGTTTATTACATAAGCCATACCCTTTTGGACTATGAAACTGGATACACCCATGCCAAAAAACTCTGCTTAGTCTTAGTTTTTGTCACCAAAATGCTTCATCATTACTTACTTAACCACAAAACCTTTGTCATCACCAATACTGAACCCTTACATGACATGTACGCTAAACCTTACCAACATCAGCGTGTTGCGCATTGGATCATACTTCTTGCAAAACTTGACCTCAAATTCATTCATAAAAAATCCATTAAAGGCCAAACCATTGCTGACCAGCTCATAGATGCACTCGGCTCTGAAAATCAACCTTCTAACTTCGATTTTCTAGATGTATCCATAACTACCATCTCCTTGGATGATACCACTTACCAAAAGACCCTCTTCTTTGACAGTTCCAAGTGTTAGCGAGGGGGAGGTGCTGGTGTTATCCTCATTCCTCTTGGTGGTGAACCCATGCATTTATCTTTCAAACTAGATTTTGATTTTACAAATAATATCTCCAAATACGAATCACTCGTATTGGGTCTCTAGGCTTCTTATTCCTTAGATGTTAAGTCAATCAATATATTTGGTGATTCCTAGTTGGTTGTAAATCAAGTGGTATATACCAGTGTCGTAATGAAATAATTCAAAAGTATAAGCATCATGTAGACATAATTTTGACTACCTTTGACCATTATGAAATTCAAACCACCCCATGTTCTACCAATAAATTTACCGATACCATGGCCTATTTGGCTTCTTAGATACCCACTTTGCCTGTTGACTTCAAAATCTTTGTTACAATATAAAGGTTGCAATCACCCTCTTATTTACCTCATGAGGTCCACTCCATTAGAACCATTGCACCTAACCCATGTGACCTTTGGTATAAGCAGTTTGCAGACAACCTTTCCCTTTCCATTCTACCACCTGATCTCACTTGTAATGGACAACCTGCCTTTCGTAAAAGTGTCTCTCACTATGTCATCATGGGTGGTATCCTTTATAAGTGTGGATTTGATAGTATTCTCTTACGATGCGTTACAAGTTCTAAAATTCCCTACACCATACAGGAAGTTCACGAAAAAATTTGCGGAGGCCACTTTAGTGGTTTAGCTGTCGCTAAATGTGTTCTTTTCCTTGGCTATTACTCGCTAACCCTAAACCATGAATTTTGTGACTATTTCAAATAATGTGTGAAATTCCAGCAACATGCTAATATTCATCACACACCTAGCCATGCCTTATAGGTCACATGAGACCTTTGGCCTTTCTCTCAATGCGGTTTGGATCTTATCGAAGAGATCAATCCCCATTCTTCACAACGCCATCAATAGACTATAACAGCTACTGAATATTACACTAAATGGGTAGAATCCATTCCCCTCATTTCTATAAAATATGAGAAAATATGTGCATTCATTAACCATCACATCGTTTATCACTTTGGTGTCCCTCACCATCTTATCACTGATAACGGAAAACAATTAAAAAACAAAAACCTAAAAAATTTATGAGACGCTTTTGAAATTCAACTCAGTTTCTCATCACCTTATTAGCCACAAACAAATGGCCAAGTAGAATACACCAATAAAACCTTAAACAAAATTCATATGAAATTAGTTGAAAATACTAGGAAGGATTGGCACACACATATTCCTTTCACCTTGTGGGCATACTGTACTAGTATTTGCACTTTGACTATTGCAACACCGTTTTCTCTGGTATATGGTACCAAGGTTGTCTCTCCTCTCGAAGTCTAGATTCCATCTCTTCACATCTCACTACAAGACATGCTCAATGACAATGACTTTCGATAGGACCATTTAGCACAACTTGAGTTGTTAGATGAATGTCATCTCAATGCTCTTGACCATCTCCAAATCTACCAAAAACATATCAAGCATGCCTACAAAAAATGTGTCCACAAACAAACCTTCCAAGTCGGTGACCTCGTCCTGAAGGAAAATCAACATGTAACAAAAGAAGAGAAAAGTAAATGGGGAAACTTTGCTCCTAATTGGCTTGGACCCTATATTGTTACTCATGCCTATGGATTAGGTGCTTATCATTTATCTTCACTCAAAGGTAAACTTGAATCTGAGCCCCTCAATGCTTTGCATCTTAGACCATTCTATTGTTGAAATCAAGTCCTATATCACCTTTTGTCTATTGACTACTCGTCCCTTGAGTGTTGTTCACCTTCCATGTTACCCGTTTTGAGGATCAATGACTAAACAAGAATCATGTGATTACTTGTCACATTTCAACCTTATCTTCAATATGAGTATCGCGGATCTACTCAAAGCATGATTCTCATGGATACTTTTCTTCTTTTTCAAAGATGGAATCCCATGGTCATTCATCACTTGAAACCATCTCTTTCATAGTTAACCTCTATGTACTATGGTTTTGTCTTCTAAACAAGCACCTAATCTTCCTCTATAGCCTTGTCCATGACTTAAATGTCCAAAAATAAAATGGGATTCAACTCCTTGAGTCAAAATTCTAGCAAACAGATGACTCCTTCCAAAATGACATCTCTTATCTCACCACTATAAATAGACTGCTCCCTCGAAGGATAGATTTATAAAGTCATTACAAAAATACAATAAAATGTGTAGAAGCTTCCCTCATCGACCAGCTTCACGAAGACCTCCAAGAGATAATATACTGATCCCATATAGACTTCCTGCATCGATTAGTCTATCAAAAACAAAAAAATGAAGAAAATGATAAATTTTTGCCATGGACTTGCCTATTTTTTTAGCATGGGTTTCTTTCCAGGTAAACATACCATCGTACACTAAGTTCTACTAAACCACCCACTTTCACCTCATTGGCTTTTCACCCTAATTTTCTCTCTACTCAAGGGATTTTCTGTAGCTATAAAATTTCATGATCATGTGACTTTCTTCACTCGTAGAATAGTCCATTATGCAATTCCTTTTAGGGTCTCATGTTCATAAGCCAATCTTTGGTATTATAGAATCATTAAGGTTCTTATTAATTAGGTGGCTCTTTTACCACCTCTTACTATTTACCTTCCTCATTACTTATTGATTATCCTATACAGGACTAGACCATTGACACCTACATTTTAAAATATTTTCACTATCACCTAAGACTCAACCATGCTTATCACCTAAGAATCAACCATGCCTATAACCTCGACTCAACCATTCCTATGAACTATACTCAATCATACCTAAAACCTACCAACCCATTCCTCTACCTCATCATATTCTTCCCTAGCTTATGGGAGAACTACATTAGCCTGAGGCCTCTTTTTACCAGGGATATGTAGGCAACACTCCAAGGGCATGAGGCCCTTGGAGGTTAGCTTGACCACCCTTTACCCTAACCAATTTCCCCTTCACTTTACTATTCACATTCTACCTTAGTTAGTTTCCATTTTATATCAACAATTGGAAATTAAACTAAACAAGCACCAATTAACAAACATTTTTACCACATCATCAAATCATTCATTTATCATTTTTAGGATTTCCACCATAGAAAATATTTGGAAATTTAAACCATAACATGCATATACATCACCATTTGTTTCCCATGTTACCAATAACTTGGAACTTGAATTAAAACCATAAACCATGACTCAACCATGCCTATGACCTGAATCTATCATGCCTACAACCTAGACTCAACCATACTTACAATGACCTAACTCAACCATGCCTATGACTTGAGTCCATCATGCCTATAACCTAGACTCACCCATACTTACACTGACCTCACTCCATCATGCCTAAATTAACCTGACTCCATCATGCCTAAAATGAATTAACTCCATCATGCCTAATCCACCTGGTTTTCACCGATATGTATATAACAATGAATATTTTACAACACAAGCACAATATCATACCATAAATATCACCATCTCTATATAAATCATCAGAATCTGTGTGTCCATACATATGTGCACAGAAGTAAAATCAATACATGTGCCTCTCCTGTACAGTCTCAACATCTTTGGCACGTAGGCTGGTATAATAATAAAAAGACTCAAAAAATATTGTGGACATCCTCACTATATTGGGCACGTAGGCTGGTATAAATAAAAAATATACAAAAATCTATATCTTGAATAAATATGGTGACTAATCATCACCCCACTGGATGTTTAGGCTAGTCTCATCTGTCTCCTCCTCCTCTCCTCTAGCCTGATGCCCTGTCACCATCTCTCCGCCCTATACGGGTCTAGCCATCACCTTTTCCTAGCTTGTAGCTGTGTATGACCTATGTGACCTAGTTTCCTCTCCATAGGACCCTATCCTTAAGCTTGTGCTGGTGCATGTGCTGTAACCTAGGCCTGTAAGGCCACAATATGAGCACGTGTAGTGGCCAACTAGCCCTACAACCCTACTACCTATTCATGTAGGGTGGCTACTTGTCCCCTGTCTCCATCTCCACCATGTGCGGAAGCCTATCCCTGGGCAATATGGGCCTGTAAAGCCACCACCTGTGCCTGTAATATGGCCACCTATGCCTCAGAATCTGTTAACTACCCCTATAAACCTATAATCTAGGCCTGTAAGGTGGCAACCTACCCCTATAAAGTATCCCTCTGAACTGTAATTGTAGCCAAGTCTGGATGTCCTAGCGTAGGTGGTGTTTTTTGTAGCTGGACTACCCACCACTGCTTATATCTATTTGTAACCCTGACGTCATCAATCCACCGGTCCACTACCTGCTCCTCCTACCCAGTCGACACTATTGGCTGTGGTAAAGGCATAGGCCTCTCCACATCATCCCTCTTGTACTGAGGGAATGGTGGTGGCACGTCATGGAGTAGTATAAACTTCTTCCTAATCCTGTCAATATGTATCATCCTGTGCTCACTGACATGACACCCCTCTATCCACCTCAGTAGCTGTAACTCATCCATATCCATAGCTATTTGCCTATATAAAGGGAAGCCAACATACGGCCTCCAAATGATGTCAACCCTCGATAATCCCTCCAACACCCGCCTATAATATGTTACATCGTGAGTATCCCTACTAGCGATGCACTCTCCCATAACATGCACCTAACACTTGTACCCAACTCAAACCAAGCCCACATCGAATGCATCCAATTGAGGCATCCCAATTGGACACACACATATGATGTGCTCATATGCCCAGAAGTGGAGAAGAAAGGTGGAACACAAACTAAACCTCCACAACCACTCGTAGGCCCATAACTCCCTGTATAATTGCACCAAGTATGCTGGTGCCCAAGCAAAATGGGTCCTATCCTCCATCATTTCATGGAGAACCCCCATCAACACCCATAGGAATCTCCCACCCTTCACATCTGGGAACACAAAACAACACACTACCTCCATGATCAGGACCACTAACCTCATCTCCTTAGGATGGGCCACATATATATCTTCATAGTTCAGGATCATGCTATGGAACCTCATCTCTACCATCCCCTCTCCAAACACAGTCAACATCAACTCCTCTGATGCCTGTGAAGAAATAGAGTAAACTTGCATCCCCACTATTGGTAACCATAAGATCTTGTACATGTCCTCTATGGTGACTTTGATCTCACCCATCGGTAGATGAAATGTGTTGGTCACTGAATCCCATTTATTGATGAGTGTGACCATCAAGCTTGGCTCCCGAACTATGTGCCTGTATCATTTAACTGCAATAAGGACAACATCTGTAATGTGACGCCACTCCTCTGCCATCATGCTCCCTCATACTACTAGTAACAAAGGTGGTACTCTATCTCTCATCCGCAAGTGGTCCCTAGCCTACACCCAAAAAATCACACCATTATTAAACCTTGACCACACTTAACATATCACTTACCCAACTAACCTATTCTCAAAATTCTTACTATTTATTTCCCTGCAACCTTAACGAACTACCACTTTCCAGCATCTCACTTTCACACCCCTTAAATTGTATCATATATACCTTTTACCCTACGTACTCTCAACACGCTTACATTTTTACCTCACTGCTTCTTTTTCTCTTTTCCTCCCACTGTAACCCTTTCTTGACCTATTGTTTTCCTCAAAAGCTGACCGACTTCGGTCACTGGTGACCGACATCAGTCCATCATGACCGGCATCGGTCACTTGATATTTGATTGATATCGACTATAGCTTACCGACGTCGGCCACCCTTGACCAATGTCAGTCACTATAGCACCGAACAAACCCACAAAACCCTCCCCCATTTTTTTTTTTTTTGACTATACTAACCTATAAACCTACCCTATCCTACCCAAACCTCCACTAGCTTTCCCCCTACCCATATTTCACCTATATTAGACTTCCTACCCTTCCTATTTCATCAATTTTACTTCCACATGTCAATTTAATTCCTACCCAAACCAATTTCTACAAAAAATTTCAACTAACAAGCATTGAATGGGATCAAATCTTACCTCGTCTCAGTTCCATCGGTGTGGTGGTACGTATGACTACTGTACCAGTGGCACACCTGAGCCCTCTCCTACCTTTGCCATGCCCTAATGCACCCTTCACCTCTAACGAATCACAATCGACCAGACCGCTCTCGTGGACCTTTCTACTAGCCCCTGTCACTAACTCATACCCTCCACCTCATCCTGATACAATGCCTTGTCCTTATCTCTCAGAAAGGTGCAATAAGGTTAAATAGATTTGTCATTTTCTCGAAATTCATAGCACAACAATGATTCTGTATAATACAGACTTTTTATTTTATAATCCCAACCCGACCTGACCGATGCCGACCATATTTGTGCCCTCAGAAACTTACATCAGTCACCCTATAACCGACATCAGTAAACCCTTATAACTATTTTCCATTGTTAAGCTTCCTTTTACCTATAACCATTAGTGCTCACACACCTTCTATCATTTCGGACACCTATGGAACCATACCTATGAGCCCAAACTACCCCTACATTTTCTTCGTTACATCTTGGGATTTGTTATTTTGCTTATACCTTGCCTTACCTATACCATGACCTATTTACCTAAGCCTGACCTACTTGGTGTGACCATTGACCTTATGTACTCGTTATACCTTGTGATGCTGTTACCTATGTTGTCTTAGGCTAACAACCATACCTTGCCTATTGATGTTCCGTTTATCCCGACAAAACCTTTGATGTACCAGAACATACCTAAACATTCCTACACCTAACTTATGTTGTGTTCCAGACCATATCCTATACCTTGGATACCTGAACACTTCACCTTTGTTTGGATAAACATATCAACCTTAGACAATGTAGAGTTTGCAAGCTCTTCAACCTGGTACCATGCTGTAATCTATACGTATGTGTACATTTGATTGTCATTACCCATTACCCAATTTGACCCAGGCCTATTACCTATCACCCAAGCTGACCACTACCCTTCCCCCACCTACCTTCACTTCTTCCAACTACACATTTATCAAACAACTCAGCAATTCCGTATTACACCTCATCAGTTCCTAGTTTGAGGGGGATCACCTTCGCCCACACATGGGGCAACCGCTTCCTATTTTTGTCAGCATTGCTTATCAATACAAGCTACGTGATAAAAAGGGGCAAAATGCAGGCACCAAATTTAGGTCACATTCCCCCTTTACCCACATGTATATTAATTTAATCACCCACAATTAAATTAATGCCCATGCTCACAATATCCATTATTTAACTACCTTAATTAAAACTAATTTCCACCTCACTCCACCACCTCACCTAAACACTTCATCATAAACCTATTCTTAGCATGTTTCCCTTTTACTAGGACTTAATATCCACTCACCATAACTAACTAAGACTTAGTCCTACCTACCTTAATTAACTAAGATTTCATTCAACCCTAAAATCACATGCCTATTCATCCTCTAACCACATTCTTAGTTATCTAAGCGTAAAATCTCATTTTGATCCACAAGAATAGACAGAGCTGGCCAAGAGATTTCCAAGATCTGTCACTTTTAGTAAACCTAGGATTTCCCACCTTAACCAATGCGGGTCAACCCTACACTGACGCCGGTCACCCTAAACCATCATCGGTTACCATATATTCACTTTGGTAACCTTGTTGGATAGGTTGGCCACATTCATGAGTTTTGGAATGAAGGATATTTGTATGCAAGCAAAAACTAGAGCCCTTTCGCACATCAAGACAACTATAACTAGCACCAAGATGGATCCAAAGGTATTTGGATTGACGGTAGCATTCTGGGAAGCATTTCCGTGACACTGAGCACCATTCCATAGATAAACCATCACCATCATCTAGCCATCAAATCTGCAAAAACTAGTAAGTGTATCTCTAACCTACATCATTTCATACTTATTCAGATTACAAAGTTTCTTCATCTCTGTTTATCAACATCTATTTGCATTTTTCATCCCACCCTTGTTACCTTCCTATGAATCCAACCATTCCATCACCCACAATCATTTAATACATATACTTGATTCCTAAACACCTATGTGTACCCCCAACACCATTGCAAACCTATCCATTTTCCTCACACTCACTATCTTACCTCAAAAAAACTTCTCAAAACCCAGTTTATTTAATTTCAACCATCCCGCCTTAATCGTCATCAGTTTCCTCTTAATTGTCATCGGTCATACCTCACCGATATCAGTCTCTATATTTGGTAATCCTCCCAGTAATAGAAACTTAAAAACCTACATCCAAGAAACCTAAGCTATCTAGAATCTGACCCTGACCTATTCCAGTACCTTGACTACCTACCCTACTTCTAGATCTGATCATAACCTAGCATGTTATATTATATTTGCTGATTGTATTTGGATGAGAGACCTAAATCATATAAAATACAACAGGACATTATTTATTTACGACATTTCTTACATTAAGTTGTATTAAATAGTGGGTTGACTTCCACCAAGGAAGTACCACACTTCCTCGATCTAGCACACGCTAGGTAGGCCACTGACATATATTGTTTAACTCTCTTTTGTGGTCTTGTTGTGCATTTCAGGTAGTTCCTTCTAGCCAAAAGGAGGATCTCGTAGTTAGCATTGGATCAAGAAGTTAGAACATGTGCTTGACCTTTAAACCGACCATCACAACATGTATTCCTCCTTGGCCCATCACCTTATCTATTTTGTCAAATCCTTAAAGAAAGCGATGAAACTCTACCAATAAGAACTTGGTCAAAATCATGAAAAGGAAAATGGATATTAACGAAATATAGTGGCATACAAAATTGAGAAATGATTTTTGGGATGATATGATCACAAAAAAGAAAGAAATTGGTAGTTCCCCTTTTAAACTTGTCTATGTGAGAGAATCTAGACTCCCATTATCACTAGAATTTCCTTCAATAGAGTTAGCTCAACAATTGGAATTAGAAGGTGTAGACTAGAGATAAATCAAAATGGCAAAATTGGTTGAACTTGAAGAATTAAGAAATTCTACCATGATTAGATTAGAAGAGCATAAAAATTAGCCAAATAGTGGTTTGATAGGAAGGATAGATCTCATATTTTTAAATTGGGTGAAATGGTCTTAAAATGGGATGCAGACAGAGCTAAACTATGAAGACACTTTATGTTTGATGTAATTTGGAGTGCGCCATATATTATTAGTGCATGTAAAGAGGCCAACTTGTGTGAGTTTTATAAACTTGATCGAAATGCATCATAGATATGAGTTATTGAGATTTATCTTAAGCATTCCCATTAAATTGTTTCATTGTATCTTTGTACACATTAGATTAGTTTTCAATTCCTCCAAGTGATTTTTAACGCATTATCTTGTTGGTAGTGTAGTTTCCTTTCCTTAGGTTCTTTACAGTTATCTTGTTGCTTTTGGGTGTTTTATTGTTGTACAGTTTGTTGGTTGGATATTTTTTCAAGCCAAAATATGAGGTTCAACCACAGTAGATGGGATTAAATCCCTTCTCAAAGACAGGTGAGGCTGCCTATTTATTACTAATCTAAAACACAACAGAAATAATATATACAATATTCACACTAATCTAACCATTGGGGTTGGGATAGAATCCTGAAATCCATATTCAGAATAGGTGAAGATATTTCTCTTTCGAAATGAAATGGATCGGAAAGGAAATTATTATTATGGAAGAAACACAATGGAAAGGAAATGAGAGGAACGTATTTTCTTTCGAGTAAACACAGAGCACCAAATAATCATACGAGCTTTAGATAATAAATGTAATGTTTGAAATGATTAAAATAATCAAGATGCTAAACAAAGAATAACTTAAGATTATGAACATAAGAACAATATCTTAAGAAAGATACATCTCACAACACAAAGTTTGCAAAATAGCATCAACTCCTATTCCTCAAATGATTAAAAGAAAACACAAAGTCTTTCTTCTTCACAATAGATATCAATATTCCAAAAATCTCAACCTTTTGGAATGCATAAGCGTCCCTTATTTATAATAAAAAGAGTTGAGAGAAAATAGGATAAATCCTAGAAAATAGTCTTTTTTATGAGAGTCCTACTTTGCTTGATTCTCACGCAGGAGACCAAGTCAAAATTTGTTTCCTATGTGATGAAACAAAAATGAGAAAGACATGTCAATTTCAAGATTGAAATGGCATGCAACATTGTGCCTATTCTGTTTCATCATATTTGTCTTCCTCCAACAAAGCCTGCTTATCCTGAAATTTTTGGAACTTTTGGATTATACCCTGCATCTCATTTTCATCAGGCATGGTGGAATGATCACTTAGAACTTCACATGTTTCATGAGTATCGTTAATGTTACTAGGAATCTTTTTCAGTCTCTTGTTGAGTTTCCTCAGGGTTTCCAAAGAATGTTCAATTTTCACAAACCTGTCAATGATTTCCAGTCCGAATCCATAAGTTGGTTCATCCTGAATTGATTCTTGGATCTGCTTGTAAAAATCATCAACAGGCAGAATACCTGAGCTTTCACTCAACACCTTAGCACAGATCTTGACTAGCTCTTCTTCTATGTCATTTGCGCCATTGACCAATTGATCTCTTGATTCCCTCAATTTTTTACAAGCGTCATTGAGAATATTTGTTCTGAATCTAATGGCTTTGGTTAGTTGAAAATGTTTGTCCCCATGGGGAATGATGCCTTCTTCCATAAAGATGCGGGATGGAACCTGTTTCAGCATTTGGAGAGCTTTAAAAGTTAATTCTAGGTTCCTAACCTCTGCTGAAAAATTCATCATCCATTTTATCTCCATCCTTCTTTATATCCTCCAAGGATTTGTAGAATTCCACGGTGTCCTTGATGAATTCTTTTCCTTGCAGGAGTAGCCTTTGGATCCATTCATTGACCGTTCTCCCCTTCTCATTAATCTTCTCGATCATGGGTACCGATGAGAAATCGAACCTGATAGGAGTAGAGGATGATGGTGTTGACTCAGGAGGCTTTGAGAGCTTGAGTAGTACTTCTATCAGCTACTGTACTTTCTCTTTTAACGCATTTCTATTTGCCTTAGTTTCCTTTAGTTTCTGGTACAACACATTCATGGCATCTTGTGCATCCTGCTGTGCTCCCTCCATTGTTACTTTCCCTAGATCAACCCTTGTGATTTGATAATCTATGACCATTATATCATCCTTGGTTTTATTAGCTGTAGGAGTAGCAATTTCTACAAATTTATGCCCTGAGGCATCCAATGAAATCCTTGAAATTATTTTGGGTTTCTTGGTTGACTTGGTAGGAGTGACCTTGAGGGAATTGAAATCAAAGGCTGGTAATGGAACTACCACCTTCCTCTTCCTCGGAGTCTGATCTATTAACCATTGAGGCATATTGGAAGAAGTTGCTCCCATTATAGGTGTTACGGTCACATCCTCAGGTGGAGGAAGGTTAGCTTGTGGAGTGGTGACCACTGCAAGTGTAGTGTCTATGACAATGGACTTTGGGAATGAAGGCGCAGAAGGAGGAGGCATATCCATGGTTAACTGAGGTCTAGTGGGGAGAGGTGAGAGGTCAGAGAAGATACTAGCCATGGTTGAGGAATTTGGTGAAGAAATATAAGGCAAGGAAGGATGAATGGGAGGAGGCAATGATTATGAAATTAGAGTTTGAGAGATAAGAGGAAGACTTACCTCTGACGAGTTTCCAGTCAAGAGAGGAATGGAAGGTTGAACAATATCTTCTTTGGAAGGAGTATTTCTTTGTTCTGGTTATGGAGGTGAATCAAGAATCTCAACTATTTTTGGGAGAGTGGCCACTGGTGTAGTTACTTGATATTCTCCCTTTTTGAAAAACTTAACCTTCATTAGCCTCTTGGAAGGGTTCTTATCCTTTTCCTTTTTTTCCCTTGGAGGGTCCCACTTCCAAAGTATCTAGTTTTGAAAAAATCCCTTCTTTATAACTCATTCCCCAAGAAATGATCCACGCCTTAGTACAGGAAAGAATTTGAGCAGCTCTCCCTGCAGTAGACGCTTTCTCAGCGATGGACCAATCAATGGCTGGGAATACATATCGGTCTTCATTTAACCCATCATACGATGCATAAAGGACACTCTTTTTATCCATGGTGTCCTCTAGGATGTCATATAAATCTAGTATCTAGATTTCTTCACTTGTCATCCTGCTATTGTCCTTTCTTCAGATGGAAACTTCATCCCGAAGATCAACCCAAATATCTTCTATGTTGGGAACATGTAGATATAAAGTCCCATACGATTTAAGGACTCCTCAGAAATCAAATCCATCTCTGTGCTTCATGTGCTTCTTCAACTTGTGCTGAAGCTCGTGCACCACATTCTTAGCTTTAACCACTGTCGATCACATGTCCCTTCTGATGGAAATAGGGAAGGATACGGTAGTCTTGTGTTTACTTTGTTGGAATTTGTGGAAATCCAACAATTGTCTTACCAACTCCATTAGGATAATATTTTCACCTGGGAATCTGGGCAATCGGAAAGGATCACCTGGGTACAGGACCACCCGAAGGTATGTGAAATTCTTGAACTGTAAGAAGATACAACCCCATTTTGATACTTTGGCCCATGCCTAATCAGAGACTCTTCTCTTTCTTAAGTCAGGGTTCAGCATGCAGATGTTCTCATAAAAGAAGGTGTCATTCACTCTTTTGAATTGATCCTCAGACCCCTTCATTGTCAATTAAGGGAAATATCGATAATATGTTCGGTTGAATTACTTCCCTTCTCGTCCAACCTTGGATAATTCCTCATACCAGCTGCTGCATAGGTGACATATGATGACATATAGAACTTGCTAATAGTCAAAACTATCTTCATTTGAGAATCAATCTCATTACTTATAAGACTACTCTAATCAATCCCTTGTTCATTCTTCTTTATAAGGGCCATGAATTGATAAATCCACCCGTGAAAGTATCTTCACTCGGGGAGTCCAAATACTTGAATCAACAGGGTGATGATGTCACTGATTTTAAGGATGAAATCACTCCTGGGGACAAACTTTGGAAACCTAGAGACGACTGGCTTGGCCTTGATCAATAACTTTTTATTCGCATGCTTGATGTAATCATCTTGATCTTTGTCCCAGGCTTTCTGTGTTGACTTAAGATCTACATCGACATATTCCTCAAAGTTGGGTAATCTTAAGAGGTCATCAAAGTAACCCCCGTCCAACTTCACTATGGTTTCTCCTGCCTAATTTTTCATTGAGTAGGAATCTGACTCATAATTAGAAGCACATGCCAGACTGAACTCAGAAAATTGAGAAAACATTGGGAATCCTACTGCAAGAGGGATGCCACTGTTGGTTATTGACTTCATCCAGGGACTTTGAGAAGAATCCTTGGTTTTGTTCCAAAAGTCTTCCATGTCAATGTTACCAAGATCCGTATCTTGGATGTCGTAATTGCAATCTATGCAGGAAGGGGAATCCATTTTCTGGTACTTGTATTTCATCTTTCTTGACCTATCTGACTTATCCTTAGATGATCTAGGATCCAACATGATAAGTCCTGAAGAAAGAATGCCTAGATAACTCCTATTTGAACAATCAGACTTGGAAGCTTGCTGAGTAACCCCAGAAACCCGCCACACCAACTAGACTTTGAGACCTGTTGGAAAATTCGTGAAACCCGACACTCTATAGTGTATAATCAGAAACTAGGTTGTGTTGGACACTTTGTAAAACCCAACACAAGGCAAAAATCAGGGGGTGTTAAGCACTTTACAAAACCCGATGGTCTACAGAATTTGGAGGATGCTGAACACTTCATGAAACCTGACATAATACGGAAGTTGGAAGATGTCGGGCACCCTACGAAACTTGACACAAACGTAAATTGAAGGATGTTAAGTAGCTTTCGAAACCTGATACAATGTGGAACAAGGATGGTGTTGAAAACCCTGTAAAACTTGACATATAGGTGTCCGGTTTCTGGGATGTCAGAATAGGTAAAATCTCCACCGTGCTTGTAAGTTAAGTTTTATAGATTATTCCCAAAAACCACAAGAGTATTTCCATGAAAGAAAATAAGAGAACACCCAAGATGGATTTTTAAATAAGGGTTTTCATGGAAATTCAACAAAAATGAAGAATACAACCCTAAACTCTTAACCCAGAGGCAAGAAAAAGTAAAGAGGAAAAATGCCAAAAGAATGCTTAAAAAAAACCCAAAGATCACAAAATGATAAGAAGAGAAAAATACCTTCAAGAAATTCGAAAAATGATCGAAGATGGATCATTAAATTGATCGAGAAATTCAGTCAGGTTTGAAGGTCGAAGGAGCATGTATGAAAAATCAACGTAGCAAAAATATGTCAGGTAGAAATGATGTGTAAAATTGGAGTATTTATAAAGCCATAGCATTTATTACACCTCTTTTGACACGTGTGCCAACTAACCGACAACTCGGCATTAATGCCATGTCATCATGCTCAGCACTTCCAAAAACCCAAAACAAAGGTTTTCTTAACAAATCAGGTTTCAGGAACTAACTGACATGAAGCATGTAAAAGAAATGTTTGGATGCTACCAGGTTCCGAGAACCCGATACAAAGGATCATTTTAGGTTTCAGGTTTTAGGAATCAAGAAGCATGTAACATGTTTTTTGTAAGGTATGTTCCGATGCTCCCGGGTTCTGAAAACCTGATACACTGGCATGTAATCGGGTTTCAGGTTTTGGAAAACACTTGACATGATGCATGTAAAAGACATGTTTGCATGCGGTGGAAACCTGAAAACCTGAAAATCTCCTTCAAAGGGCATTTTTAGGAGGTTTTGTCAAAATTTTTCTATGGTTATCTCAATTTTAGCTGGAATCACTAAAAACGAGATAACACAATTGTTCATGAAGGACTGAGAAGGAAGATATGCTTTAGGAGGAGTTGAAGAGAGAAAAGGATATTGAAATAGGTAGTATAATAAGGTTCAAATTAGCCTACAATCATTTAAGCCTATAGATGGACATTGTTGATGGTTATACTCATGAATTTCTAGGAAATTGGGTGGAAAATAAAGTTCAATACAATTTTCCACTCGCATTAGGCTCAAATAGAGTAATTATTATATTGAGAATTATCTCTTCATGAGGCTTCACTTCAGTGCTAAGTCCATGCGGGCTCAGGGGTAAGATTTTCAAAAATTTAGACCAGTTTTCAAGTTCTTAGGCTCGAATCCATTCCTAATTAATGCTCAAGGCCACTGATATTTCCATATAACAAGCATATAACTTCTAAAATTCACCAAAATTTTGTCTAAAATACCCTCCATTCCTATTGCAACAACTTGCAGAAAGAATTTTTGACTAAAATGCTTTTTTATGGATTAATGAGCCTTTTATGTGAATTTGTAGTTTTGCATGTGCAAACTTACAAGACACACACCCCAAGCCCTGATCGAAGCCCTTATAAAACATGAGGAGTTATTAAACACTTAGTTATTTTTGCAAAATTTGTAAAAGTGCAAACTACTTCTGAAGCTTCGCAGCCCGATCGCGTCTTCGCAGTTATTCGGAATATGTTATCAACTAATTTTGACTTCATAAAATTAATAAAGTAAAATTTTAAATTTTTCAAAAAGTATTCTTTCACTTGATTTCACATCCCCATCGCGATTGTATTGTTCTTCTAATCGTTCTGTTCTTCCTTTTGTCCATTTCGGGCGAGAACTCCTCCCGCCTGGTCACAAACTACATTAATAATTAATTAATTAATTTATCACCCTTTATTTGATAAAATTAATTTTATTGATTTTTGGGTTTTTAATTAAATAAATATTAATATAATATTTATTAAAAGTGAATCAACAAATTTTTATTTATTGTCAGGTGAAAGTAAGCTTTCGCTTCCAATTGTTGGGGATGCCAAATTGGCTTCCCATACCCAAATTTCCCCTTTCCTGGAAAATACTTATTATTTTCCTGCTTGTGGTATTTCTTCTATTGATTTCCAATCGAATCAGATGACAAACTGGAAACAAATCTCCCAATCTCCCACATGGGGAAATAAATGGGAATTTCCAGCTTGCTTTGCCATTACAACTGGCAAACAAACAAGTTTTTTCCCATCTTTCCCTAGCAATTAATGCCTACTATGGAAGAAAGGGAAAATTGGTTATTCTAATGGGAATAAGAAATCATTACAGAAGCTTCTTTAATCCTCATAACCATTTCTTCATCAAAATATTTGGAAAAAGTCATGTAAAGAAGCTTTGAAGCTTTTAATATTTCTAACTTCTTCTTATTTCCTCTGTAGAAGTGTTTCCCAGAAATATTTTTATCACATCCCTAAAAAAATACTAGTTTACTGTGAATGCCATTGTGAAGGAGGAATACACATTGCAAAATAAAATAAATTCATGCTCAGCCAAGTGATAATCCCATGTAGGAGGAAGAAGATAGAAAATTCCAAGCATTGTTCACACAAGGACAATACAACACATTTCTAAGCATTTTTCGAGAAAAGGAAGTCCAAGTCATGTGTTTTTGTTTTGTTTGAGAGGCCAAAGCTAGGAGATATATCCAATGCAACTACAAAAGAAAACAACACACCAAAGGCCATGCATTAACAAAAGACAAGAAATAAAGTCCAAAACAAGCCAAGAAAAATCCACATAGGCATAAGATAAAACACATTCCTCCATGCATTTTACAAAGATAGGATCCACGCATGGGGAAAAAGACAAGTAAGAAAGAAGTTTAGAATTCCCACGCATTCATCAAGGGAGATAGTCCAAAATGAAATAATTTTTTTTTTCACGCCTTGGAGGAAAAGCAAGCTTTAACTCCTAGGTAAGGAAAGTAATAACAATCTTCCACGCAGGTCAAAGCTTGAATTTCAATGAATGCAAGCCAAACCATCCAAGGCAGAAATATAACAAGTTTTCATGCACTCCTAGGAAACTTCCACACATGTTTCCTGAAGAATATTGGTCCACACAAGAATTTTTCACATAGACTCATCCAAAGAAAAGTCCAACACAGGCCAAGAAGGTAAATTCCAATCACAAGCAGTTGTAAAAAACCAGTATGTTGCCCATGCATTGATTAGAAGTCCGCAAGGAAGGAGGAAATCTCAAAGTACACATTCATTAAACTCAAGAAATTTCCATGCAAAATATAAGTTACAGTTCACGCATGCAAAGGAAAACTTTCTCAGGTGAATTAAAAAATGAGATTAAAGTTATCCACGTGCAATATTGAAATTGAGAGATTTTTTAATTTAATAAAAAATATCATTGTTATCGCCAGATTCAAAATTTGAGCCTAGTCTCGGTGTGATGTATTGACATTTTAAAAAAATTATAACCCAGGATTGATTATTATTATTATTTTCCTAATAACAATAATAATAATAATAAAAATATGAGCTAGATTCCTTTTTTTGTATAAACAAATTTTTAGAGACTGAGGCCCGACCTCATTTCCATTGTTTTGCATGCATAAGTCAATTTTCTGTAAAATTCATAATTGCTAAAAAATTGAATAAATCTACAGGAAAAATGAGGAAGCCAGTGGAGAAATAAAAAAACTCCACGCTCAAGTACAAATTCCAAGGAATCATTCTCCTAATTCCATCAAGTCAGCATATGACAATATCACTGATACAAATCTGGGTCACGTCAATGTACAACAATTCTACTATCGAGTGAAAGCTGAAGGAAAAAAACATATTCTCAGATAGGCTTTACCATAGTGGTCTACCCCAAGTAGCGGCATTTCCAGTCTCAGTGCAATTCCTAGAGATGGTTATCGCTTATGCAGAGCATTATGATACCGAGAGATGAGGAATTTATAAATATAATTACGAGCCTTTCCTCTTAATCAAACTATAATGGATTAAGGAATTTCTTAGCATAACTGACTTCCCTGAGAATGCAAACATCACTCAAAAGTAAACAAAAGAATTTTGGGATCAAGAACTCCTTAGGTGGAGCAAGATTATTAATAAAAACTAGTTAGTGACCAAGAGCCTCGAGTTGATTGGATTCCTAAGGAACTGTACCACATTGAGTTCGTGGAAGAAATTGGGGACATGATTACTATCTTCAGTTTACCCTCTGCTAGGATTTTCCACCCATGGATGTATCAATTTATTTGTATCATCCTTTCCGAGAGAGATTTTATGGATTGGGCCACCATCATTAGTGATACCATTCACAAACAATAAATAGAAGTGAAGATGACTGGATCTTTCTACATGACATCATACTTGACTTATGTAGTGGCTAGAAGAAATCTATTTTTAGGACTCGAAATGAGAGGAGTCATGGGTCCATAAAATAATGTCTTCCATTATTATCTGCAGATAAGTTTCAAAAATAACTCTCATCATTTCAGAAGAGTTAACGATGCATTCACCTTCCACATGATTCAAAACCTAAATCAAAATACAGAGGAAAGATTCTCCAAAGACATCATAGATGTCATTTCCCAATGGGGAACATGGTTTATTTAATTTTCATTCTTCTCATATATTTGTGTGGGCAGATTTGTGGGTACTCCATGGAAGCTTCCTAAGTACGTTAGTGACAAGTGGACATTAATGGAGCTTGCACAGAAACTATTCCAAGTTCAATGTCTTCTCAGTGACAAACATCATTCAGGAATTCATTTCCCAATCCAAATTGGGGAATACCAATGTCCAAATCTCTTCAGTGCACAACTCAGGGAGAAAGATTTTTCCCTCATCACTATTCATCTATATGTGAAGAGATTCTAGTTTGATTTCAATGAATATATGCAGAAGATTCTTGGGGAAAAGTATTAGCACAACCCTACCATGGAATATTTTTGGGCTTCCTGTTCTGACAAACATGAGGTGAGAAGGCAAGAGTTTTCCTCCCTAACCCTTACTCAGATTAAGGACTTTCACATAAAAAACCCTCTAGATTCATTGATGGATGATGATGAAGATGTTATTTATCCCTCATATGATGTGGTTTCTTTCACCCCACTGTCACGAATTGATTGGACCAAAAGATATGAATTTTCTCTTGATAGAAAGAATCAACTGATTCTCAAAAGAATCATATCTTGGTATGAAAGAGAACTTGCAAAGTTACAATCAATCCAAGATCATACCTCATGATTACAAAAATTTCCAACTAGAGGATTTCTCTAGTTAATCAAAGCTTCTTCTAAATGAAACTCCATGCCATCTAGTTATACGCATCAAACAAGATGTGAGTGGTTTCCAAAATCCACTTCACCAAAGAAGGTGTCGTAAGGTGAAAAATCTGAGGGTCCTAGCCCTAGTGAAGGAAGAGAGCGTGTATTGGGATTTTCCACTTCAAGTAGAGATTCTTCTACTCACATTACTGATAGTTCTTAGAAGCTCGTAACAAACAATCCTCAGCCATGCCTTGCACAAGAATCCACTCAGGTGCAAGTAGTCCAAATATTGAATGCTTCTGAACCTACAGTTCATGAAGAGATTTCTCAAAATATCCCAAATGATCAAGAGGTAGATAGTGAGGTTATTTCTCCAAAGATCAAGATCATAGAAAGGATTATTGTAGAATCTAATGATGTCAAGAACAATGAGAATGTTGCTTCAGGTTTTAGGCTTCTATATATGGAAGTAGTAAATGATACTCCTTTTTGGGTTGATTGTGAAATCAAGAAAAGGAAGAGGATTGTCAAGGTAATTGACATTAATTTTCATCCTTTTTTCAAGATTTCAAATGAATTCATTCCCAAGAAGCCAAAAATGCTCTCTCGAATAATGGTGGATGATGACAGAAATAGATTTGTGGATCTTACCATCCCACAAGTTGACAAAGAGCGTGATGTCATGACATCTGATGATTATGAAGTTTCCAGACTTGGACTTGGGAAGTCCACATTGGAAAGTGACATGACAATGACACAAGATTCAATTGATATCGTGCTAAAGAGACTTGAGAAATATAAGTCTCAGAACTCTTAGCTCAAGGATGAAAAGAATCAATTGGTGGAATATGTTCAACATCTGATAAATCCCATATCATTCACTTTCCCAATACCTAATGCAATGGCTGCCCCTAATGAATAAACTCTAAATTTATCAAAAGAAATAAACACATTGGGCCATGTCACTAAAACTTGGCTTCCAAAGATTCTTGTTTTAGGCCAAGAGATGATTAAAATCTTAATTAAGCTCTATAAAGATATTAGTGCATATCTTGATCCAATTCTTTCTTTCAAGGAAACTTTTGTTTCTAATATATCAAATTTGGATGAGATATTACCTAGTCTATAGGAAATGACAAGTACAATATCTTCTACTGTATCCATTAAATGAATTCTTGAATTTGAATGTTGAGGGACACACTTTCTTTGGTGTCTGCATATCAAATCAAGAAAGAAAATTCTCAAGGATTCTATGATTCATTAGGAAAGCGTATGAAATGAAGCCTTCACTTCACTCGCATTGATTTAAGAATTCATATTTGAGATACCTTATGATCTTGTAAATGAGAAAAATCAAAGGTATTTAGCAGAACATGTGGAAGAGAAATTTTCAAAATTGTTTAAGGACATGTATAATCTCGCCATCAATATCTCTTCAGCTTTAATGGAACGTTGCATCAAATTAAAAACCTTGTTTGAGAATGCTCAATCAAATATGGTCAATCTGAATGATATGCCAGGTAGGATCTTGGAATTTCAAGTATTTTGTGAGGCTAATCTTTAACCAAATGAACCTCTAGAAGAAGAAAAGATTTTTGAAACATTGGGAAGGTTCATATCGTTTCAATTGGTGAAGGTGGCAGATCCTAATTTCATTGATGGGACAAGGAGATAGTTTTCTTGGTATCTAACAAAGTGGGAGAGTCCATTTCTCATATGATTGAGATAGGTGGACCCAATTTCAATGGATAAGGCACTAGTTTTTGTTGTATGTTTTAAAAGTGGTATTTAGAAAAATAGATGTTATTATTGAAATCACTTTTGGAAAACTGTGGATAATTTCAGTGGTTTCTATTTTTAGTTGCTTTTAATAAAGTTGGATGAAAAAGTAAAAGTCACTTAAGTGCCCTATTTAATGATCATGTAAACCATAACTACTTTGTAACAAACTTTTGGGTTATAAAAGGAAGTCAGGGGCTCATTTGTAAGGGTGACTTTGAGAGAGGAGAAATTACTTTTTTATGCAAGCTTTGTTTCAGGAAAGAAAATTTGTGTTCTTTTGTGAATAAATTTTGGAGTTAATGAAATATGAAATTTGTTTCCCATTTATTATATCTTGTAACATTTGATGTTCTTATGTTCATTAGATGTTAGATGTTTAAATCTTACACGTAAATATTGTCTTTGATCTTATTGTCAATGTTATTAATCTATTTTTCTTGTTCATAGTTATCAAGCTCTAATTATCTACTTGCTCACGTGTGTTCCCTTTTACTCATTCTAGTTTAGCTGATGCAAACTCTATTTTATTTGTGTTAGTTATTGATTGTTCTTCTCCATACAATATTAGGCTCTTATTTTACCTAAATCTTGCATGTACTTCAAGACCCATCAATTTTTTTGATTCAATCTTTTGACTTGCCCCTATCTACCCAAGTTTCATATTACAGGACTTATTGAAACTCCAGTTTCCCTCCTTTGACTTGGCTCATGTCCATAAAAGTCTCGTATTTCACGACTTATCAAATCTTATGATTCTCCCTCTTGAATTTCCTTTCATCTACACAAATCCTGTATCTCAAGACCATTCAAATTCAATAAACACAGACATCTTTCTTGATAAGCCCATTTTAAACCTTCATCCTCCAAAATTTAGAAAACTCAACAATCACAAAAAGAGAATAAAACTTTGTATTAGAGCATTGTTTGCCAATTGGAAATAGAAAGTGTGTATAAATAATGTTAGGCATTCCATCTATTAGAAGATACGTTAATCATACCATTATCATATACTCTCCTTCTACACGTCTTACCACATATGTTAACCTTGTTCCTCTTGGGCATTGTGTGTCTCATCTTTATTATGGTTTCTACCATTTCAGATATTTTTACCTACGGTTTTGTCTTGAAGCTTATTGATGGAAAAATCCTCCTTTTAAATACTTTATCTCTTTAATAGAAAGCACTATACTTCTATACCCGGTCCTTTTTGACCGCCCATCTCAATCTATGGTGTTGAACCCTTGCGTCCTAATAGTCACATGAGGCTAAGATTTGGGGTAGAATTTTTCTTCCCAACAAGCACACTGTCAACATACAAGGAAATCAATCAAAAAATACAAAAAAATATAAAATCAATACACCTTTCATCCTTCATAGTCTTCGGTGATAAGCCCATACTTCTTACTGGCAGTATGAGACTAGGAACAAAGAAATCCCTTACTCGCCTAAATTTTGTCTTTGGTGTTGAGCCCTTGACTTTTACTGATGGCATGGGGCAACATGTAGGGTGTCCTTCACAAAAATTAATAAATAATCATTCAATAAATACTTTATGAAATTTGCATCAAAGTGCTTAATCAAAAACATCCCAAGAAGTAATTTAGCTGCTCATGTTACAGAGAGACACCAATTCCTTCAATCAGATTTTTCCAATAAGTAGGCCATCAATGGATCTAAGTCAAGTCAAAACTGATAAATTGGAATCATCTTGTAATCGGTTAGATAATCTTGACTGGAGATGAGTTGCATTTCTTCTCACATGGATCATATTTACGCCTTGTGTCTTCACCTCCATTATTTTCACCTTTCATATCACTATTCATCTCATTTTCATGTCCTTCTTGGCTCTCGGTGATGATCCCTTGCATCTTCCTAGTTGTGTAGAGCCACGATCAAAGTGAAACACATCATCATCTTATCTTCTACATTTCTGCCAATGGAATGGAATGCTTTTAATTATTTACACCTACTTTTAAGCAGTATATCTTTTTAACGAGTTTTATTATACAAAAAAATATTTTCAAAAATGTCTCACAAAACTTCAAAAAAATAAAATAAAATTGTTCAAAAACACAAAAAACAATATAAAATTGTCCAAAAAAAATAGTTTCAAACTTTCATAATCAAAACATTTAGATAATGTATGAAAAAATTTCAGCAATTGGATAACACAGTTCAAAAAATTCGCCATTTGATGGCACTCCTCATGATTGTTCTAGATCATACTCATTTTTCTTTCCCATGGTGTATATCTATGCATGAGGCAATCATTTACCCTTTTACAATATAACTTTGCTTTGGGGCACACTTAGATTGTACATTTTAATCCAAGTCTCATATAAGTCTCATTCCTCTCTTCAGCCTGATCCAATGCTCTCGCGTGCTAAGCTATCACTTGGGGGAATTCAAATTTGTCTAGTTCTTCAATGTGGAACACATTCAAAGTGTCATTCGATGTCATTTTTGCATGTTGTATTATATTGTTGCAGTTTGTTAACATTGTGACAATGATTTTTATTCTTTCAGTTTTTCATTGTGTTTTACTTCTTTTATCTTTACTGTGGACCAATTGCAATAAATTTATTCACATCCTAGTTCACATATAACTTTGGTGTGGTTCTTTCCTGTTCATATTGGGTTTATTTCTGTTACTTCTTTTATATATTTTTGTCATTTACACGTGTTGTGTTTTATTCCTGATTTATTTAAGCCTTGGAATTTCTTCATTTTTTGTTTGCATTTGTATTTCCAAACTTAGGAAAATCCAAAAAAATCAAATATTTCAAAAATTCAATTTTTTTTTCAAAAAAATCACAAAAAATCAAACAAACATTCACTTCTCATAGAAACCATACAGTTGGAAAACCCTTGAAGTAAATCATTAAACATCTCAATACAATCTTGATAAACGTCATACTTTTATCTATTACTCTAGTGCTCGTGCAAATCTTTAAACTATCACTTTCTTTGCTTTGCATGATATGCTAACTCTGCTTGGGGCAAGTCACACAAATTGTTTTTTCTTTGTGATATAACTTCACATGGGGCAATTTCAACTTTGATCATTTACACAAAAGATTAAATAAGAGTTTCATAAGGAGTCACTTTAACTCCGCTCTTCCAGTCTAATCCTATTCCCATTTGGGAGCATTTGTATCTACTTAATCATCATTGTGACACGCATTAGGGGCATAGCTGATTGTCTTCTTTTTCAAAATTTGTGTTGCATTGTTGATGTTTACTCTTTTTGGACAACTTACAAGTAGTGTGATCACATCTTGGTTCATTTATAACCTTGATGCCGGTACCTACTGTGTATATTGGGTTTGTTTTCTTTTTTATCTTTTCTTTGCTGTGTGTGTTTGTTTACGTGCATTTGGGTTAACCATCTTGATTATTTTATAATCATGGTAAAAACTCTATGTGCAAAAAGAAAAATTAGGTTTCTCTAAAAAATTACTCTCCAAATAACGCTCATGCTACGAAAATAGTCCTTTCCCATCCTTTTTCTAATACCTTGCTTTCTTCCTATCAAGTGGTTGTCCACTGCCTTGCTACATTATCCACCCACTTGAGGGGGCATTCCTCTACCATTATGATTCCTGGGGCATCGTAATGCTTCACAACTTTCCACTTGTCGATCTGCATGCGTCTACTATCTTTAAAGAACTATTACTCTGCAATAACACTTTAAAGAGGGAAAAAATGTAGACACCCCAAATTTACATTCATGTTTCCACTTGTTCCCAGTATTATGCTAATACACCCTTTTATTCACCCATTTGCAATTAATTAATTAAATTGATTAATTGACACACATTTTACCCCTTTGGATTAATTAAATTAATCACATGTACCCTTTGTACCCCTTTGGCTAAATTAATTATTATTTATTAATTAAATAATTAATTGATTAAGTGTGTGCACATCCTAGTCATCTGCCACTTGATCAAACTCCACTTAGACTCCACTTTGACTTACCCTAGTTAACTACACTTCTAGAATCCTAGAAAGGTGGGGAAAATTAAAAAGCATGTACAACCACCTTTCCAGATGTAGATTTTTGTAATCAATTTCATTATTGCCTCCGACACTATTGCAACTACCCATAATGCTATTTTTAGCATGTTCATTTATCCATGTATACCTGCTTTTAACTACTTCTGTTTCTATAAATTACAAGCTTACCTTTCTTTCAATCCCTCTTGAATTTGAATAACAAAAAATCTGTTGAATTGTGTCTGTAGCATTATCCTTTAAAGCTTGGAGAGCACTCAAGAGAACCCAGAAAACACATATGACATTCTTTCTACAAGGTTTCACAGGAGACCCTTATTTGAGGTTTACACAGAAGGTTGCTGGAAAAGTTTACATGTTTGTTTGTTTCTTTCATTCACATAAATTATCTCTATTTACAATGAAATGTTATGAATAGATAAACAAACATTACCTACAAACAATGTCTAAGGTAAGACAAATGAGCAGATTACCTTGCACAACGGTTGAATTTAGTGGACGGATGGAAGAAGATGTCTGAAAGGTGATAGCAAATGTTTTGACAAAGGGTTCGATGAATCAAGAGGAATGTGACATTGGTGTAAGCTGATGAAGGATGTCTTGATCTCTACTACTTTGATAATGAAGTAAAATGTAATTGAAAAAACATCAGAATGCCCCCCTAAAAGAGGCCTGAATGCACATATTTATAGATCGCCGATGATCAGGAAAATCACCGGCGATTTCTGGAAATCCTAACTAAATAAGTTAGGTGGGTGATCTTTCCCAAATCTAAACTAGATATGGTGTGTTTCGAAGTAGTTAAAGTGGGAGGAGGGTAGAAAATCATACACAAACTTGATTAGAATAAGAGGGATTAGCCTATTTTTTAGAAAGATATAGTTAGTTATCATTTTTAGAAGGTCAGTTAGTTAGGAATAAGTTAGTGATTTTTAGGAAGGTGGTTTTAGAGGTGGTTAGGTGGTTAATGAGGTGTCTTAGTTAACGTAGTGAGGTGTAAGGGGGAATTGTTTTAATTAATTAAATAGTTTAGATGTGAGGTGTGTGCAATTAATTAATTAACTAAAGATAATTTAAGAAGGCATAATGTCGTAAATGTGGCATCTTCGATCGTGAGTGCGTGTAAGTCAAGGGATGAAAATTTTTGGTGTCTACATCTGCTCCTTTTTGTTTGGAAAATTGGGGGTATAAATACCCAAATGTACTGTTTATTTATCAATTTTGCATTATATACGACAACAAATTTGTCATAGTGGGAGAAAAACGTGATTTGCGAGTAAAAACATGTCAAATGGCCTCCTCGAGCTGCAAACGGAAGCCCGTCCTAGCAAAGGTAGGGCTTAATCTTGTCTTTTTATCCGTTGGTGCCGCCTGGGGACTGGCACTACTAATGTTCAGCAGATCACGAGCAATGTCATCCAAAGTTTCATTTTATTATAGGTTTAATAAGGCAGTGCTTGTGAATTTAGGGATTTTAACAGATAGTGGGGAAAGCAAACCAACCTACTCCTACGAAAGTGATAGGGGTTTTTTAGGGATTTAGGGCTGTATTTGGGGTGCGCAGATGCCCGAGGGAAAATTTACAGGAATCACCGATGATTCATTCAATCGCTAGCTATTCACGTGCAACTAAAATAGTTTGTGTTTTAAGTGAGAAGATATGATTTTTGACCAGTATTTTTAACTTTTTGGAATTTTTAGAGTTATATTATATGTGTTTTGCCACGCCAAATAAACTAAAACAGCACCTGTGGAAGAATTTATGGATTTCCTCCAAAGATTAAAGCATATCTTTAGAGATTGTTTGCGTGTGAAGGTCCGCATGTATGCTGTTGTGAAGTTGATTAGGGATACTATCATTATCCCAAATAGTGAAATTTATATTAATGCCATAATTGGCCATTGCATCGGCCAGCTTGTTACCTTCCCTGTAAGTATGTATGATTCTGATGCTGTTGAAGGTATGACTGATGCTTATGGACTCAGAGATAAAATCTTTGATATTCCAGCTAGGAGAAGAGGACTGATTAAGCAGATTAATAATATTAAGGGAGTCCCCTTCAACAATGAGGTTCTGGATATTTTGGGCCCGAGCAACTCTCAAACCCCAGAGAACAGATAAAGCTTCTGCAAAATGATTGGTTTGGATTCCCATTTTTCCAGCATATGCAACAATCAAATTACCTTTATGGTCCCGTATTGCTCCTCCACCAGCAGCTGTTCCAGGGTTCCCCTTAGAGGCACCATCAAAGTTCAGCTTGAACCAATTGGATTCAGGGGGATGCCATTTGACCAAAGATCTATCCACACTATTCCCGGGGTTGCTCCAATATCCGATCTGCCAATTTGATAAGATGTGCTTTTCATTTTCAGGGTAGCAATTGTTCTTAGGAGGTTTAAATCTGGCCATGTCCTCTTTGATGCCTTGGGAGATCTTGCCAGTAGTGAGTTTAAAATTCTGCTTCTTATTTCTAAAAACTATATTATTTCTATCCTTCCAGATCCTCCAAATTAAATGCGGGATGGCTAATTTCCAGATTCTTCTGATAGCACAATGTCTGAATGGTGGGTTCCATTTTGAATGTTAGGATCATGTGATGAGGGTAATTTGTGATTTCAAGTATTTAATTTTTGAAATTTTTATTGCATTATTAATGCTTACTTTCATGTTTGTATTGCAAGTGGATGCTTAGTTGACCATCCAAGATCATATTCCCTTGATGTTAGATGAGGTTAGAAAGTATTTTTTTGATGATGAATGGGACCATTTGGAGGCTATGGGATTTTATCGAGATGAGATTTTATAGGCATATTCACAGCTGCCACAACTTGATATTTGCATTGCTAGAGAGGTGGAGTCCTTCCACTAATAATTTTTGGCTACCTACAGGGAAGATGATCATCACCTTAGAGGATGTTCATCATATCACTATAATTATTGTTAGGGGGGAGCCTATCTATTATATTTCAGATGCAGAGAGATGATATACCATGCAACGATTATATAGAGATGAGGCATGCGGTGTGAGATACTCCTAGGGAGCCTTTGATTATCAGGCCCTATATGAGTCTAAGAGAGTGGGGTGCCCATGGATGACTATGATGATGTTGGGAATTTCATGTTTTTCACTACCAAATTCAGGAGATGGGAGATTCCCATGGATGATGATGGGGGTAGTTGCTAAGATGATGGAGCACGACACAATATTTGAGTGGGATCCTACTTTGTTAGCAAAGACATACAGAGAGCTGTGGGTTTGGATGGCCCACAAACGCTATGGGATTAATGTTAGATTTTTACTACAGTGTTGGGCCCATGAGCACATCGTTATTTATCACCCATTTAGACTACCTAGTGTTCTTGATGTGAGGCACCCAGGCTTTATGAGATGGGGTATAAGTCATGGTAGAGAGAGGAAGGAAAAGGGGCCTACTTATTATAGAGACTTGATATCTAGATTACAGGTTGGTGACATGATTTGGTGGTCGTATGTGGATTTTCATGATTGGCTAGAGTTTTCTGGGGATTTATCATACTTACAATAGGAAATCTGGGTCTTAGGCCACAGAGTCAAGGAGGATGAGTCGATACACTTTAGTCGGGTTATGAGACAGTTCGGCCTGGTTTAAGATATACCTGAGGATCTAGGTCCATATAGGTAGGAAGATGGGGATACCGACACCCTATAAGCTATTTTGGTAGGGCATGCACCCATAGTTGAGAAACAAGGTGTGATGGGTCCGGATGAGGATGGTCATGTGTTGCCAATTGATGATGTAGGGGTCACCTTATATTTTGCTGCTTGGTGGTCCTGTTCATTGAGAAGTTTTGAGAGGATGAGGGAACTAAAGAGGGAAGCTTGGTCAGTTAGACGAGTGTGTGCTCGAGCAGAGGAGCCAATAGAGGAGGGAGGTGAGGTAGATAAGGAGAGGATTGAGCCTAGTGTTGTTATAGCTCTAGATGTTACTACTATGATAGCCGAGAAGGCCGTAAAGGAGGTAGAGAGAGATGCCGTTTGGAGAGAATGAGATGACTTAGAGGGAGTGAAAGATACTCTTATTAGAGAGAGAGATGGTTTGATCATAGAGCATGATGGGATCTAGGTACAACTTAAGATAGGTATAAGATTCAGAGAGATACTTTCAGGAAGGCCTTGGGGATCACAGGGCCTTCTATTTTTGGCATGGAGCTATTAGTGATGGTTTAACAAAGAGGGCATTAGCAGGACCTCCTTCTGGCATGGTTTCAAAAACACATTATGATCTTGTGTGGAAGGAGAGGGATCACTATGTTGAGATGGTTATCAGGAACTACCTTGATGCTACTTTGTATGTAGATTATGTAACTGCCCAAGGGGTGCCAAAACAATAGCTAGGCCTAGTGATAGTGTGGCAAGTGTGGGGAAGATACCTTAGAGACCACCGAGAGGGGGAGATGGTGAGGGAGGATCTAGTTGTGGTGATCATGTAGTAGGAGATACTCTTGATCCAAGTTTGATGGATTTTACTACATGATTGTTTATAGGATCATGGAAGCCATTTTTTGTATGGATGACATTACTCTGATTATACAGAAATTTATATGTTTTAGACTTTGCTATATGATGATGTGCTCTTATATTTTTCCATATGTATTTTAGATGTATGTGTTGATACTTTCAATGGTGTTGTGTTTTGATTTTTAATTTTGGCATGTCAAAAGTAGGATCAATGTGTTAAACATAATAAATGTGACCAAACTAAATGAAATAAAAGCAGGGTGAAATCCTTACTTATGATATTTTCACATAATGGGTCCTATCTAATACTTGCACTTGTACCCTTTCAAAGTGTTAAATAAAAACCATCAATAGACAATTTTTAAGTAAATTGCAATGGGTTTGGGCAATGTATTTTTTCTAGAATAATGGAAAAGAGAAGGGGACCATGTGGATGCATGTCGCTATAAGGGAAAAGGGTTATCCTCTTCAATGGATTCATAGAGAATTAATACCCTAGCTTTTTATAACTTCTTTTAAAGGTAAACTGATCAATGTGGGAAGCTTGCCTATATGCTTATATTGTGAAGGTTGATCGATGCGGGAAGCCTTACATATATGAGTATTCATCCTTCGAGGGTATGGTCTATATTTTTGATTATTTTAACTTGAATTGTCATCCTTCATGGGATCAGTCCATGATTTGATAGGTAGCTTTCCTTTGAGGGACCAGTTTAATTTTTGATGATTTACATTTCTTGTAAACAACTGTCCTTCAAGGGATTAATCTATTATAGCGAGATATTTTTAGCATCCAATGGATTTATCTCATTTTTTTAAGCTGAGGGAAGAAGACCCTGATAATATATTTTAAAGGAGGGGATAAATGCACATGTAATATACATCTACATGCCCCATATTTTTGATGTTGGTGTATAGGTGCAGTGATTCTTGTAGAACGGTAGTTATTGTTCATAATGGTGGAATGAATAAGAAACGACTGAAAATTGGCATCATGAAGGTTAACTACTTGATAATAGAAATTATGCAAGTGTAATTCATTTAAAGGTTCCAGTTCAAGTTCCCCATCAAGGGAAGTGAGGTGATACACTCCTAAATACTATTTGTGATTGATAACATTAGGGCCAATCCAATTGGGGTCAAAATTTCCATGTTTACTCTGCTCTAATGTAGTCACATTTTGATTTTCTTTAAGCATGAGATCACCAATGTTAAACTCATGTTCCTTAACATGATTATTATATGCCCTACTAGTACGTTGTTAGAATTGATGATGTTTAAGAGTTGTTATGCATTTTTTGTCTAATAGTTCGAGTTGTGCTAGGAGGTCCTGACGATATTCTTCATCAGGGATAAAATCCTTGAGAGATATGTGTTGTTATGGGATTTGTATTTTGAGAGGAACAATGGCTTTAGAGCCATAAATGAGCGAGTAGGGTGTAACACCCATAAGTGTGCAGATGCTGGTTTGATAAGCCCATAGGGAAAACAAGATTTGGCTATGCCAATTTCTTCTTGCATCATTTACCATTTTCATAATGATCTTGTTAAGTGTTTTGTTGGAGGTATCAACTTTTCCATTTTATTGAGGGTAATATGGTGAGGAGAAGCTAATTTTGATGTTGAAATTGTTACAAAGCTCTTTGAATTCCTTGTTTTTGAAGGATTTTCCATTTTCTGTGATAAGCTCATGTGGGATGCCAAAGTGATATATAATGTTTTGATATATGAAATTGAAAATGGGGTCAGATTTTGTTGAGGTCAAAGGGATTGATTTAACCCATTTAGTGAGGTATTCTGTTGCAGTAATGATTGAATGATGTTGTTGATATAATTTTGGATTGATTGTGCCAATGAGGTCTAATCCCCATTGAGAAAAAGGCCACAAATCTTGTGCGGGTTGTAAGGCTTGACTATGAATATGAATGATATCGAAATGGAGTTGGCACTTAACACATTTCTTTACGTATGCACAATGATATTTAGTTATAGTAGGCTAGTAATACCCTAGCCGTATCGTAGACACCTAAAATATGTTTACACTTAGATTTCCTCCAATTCAACCGATTAACGACACTTTGTTAATTCCCCATTCTTTTCTCCATTCTCCGATGCCCATTCACGTCACTCTTTCGGTCGTATTCCTCCTATAATCATCTAATTGAGCTAATGTCTCTCTTATCTGCTAAACATTCCTCCTTTCAACCATTCAGAACCTCCCTAGTTCTCTCTGAACCACTTCTACAAGATTTATAGGCAAACTATTAGTCACAAATGGTTAATCAGACTCCTCCCAACTCTCAATGAGTCTCTAATCACTCACTAATCAATATTAACTAGCCTAAACCAAGGTTAACTAACCTAATCCTTCTTAGACTTTAGTCCCACATGCACCCAAGATGTCCAAATCTTCCCAAACCAAAAACTATAAATACAAGCCTAAGGCTTTCATTTCAAAATGGTGCTTCTCTCTCACATTTGGAGATCTTGGCATTAGACCTCATTCGCATTAGCTAAGATTTATAGGAATTTGTTCTCGTCTATCCTCCATTTTTGAAGCTCCTCCATGTTACATCCATACCTTAATGCTAGGTTAGTAGGAGGGTATCTAAACTTGGCCTTGTAGCCATTTTAGAGAGACCTCTTCACCTCCATTGAAGAAAACAACACATCTAATTTGATTGCTCAAAGGTTTAACTAGGTTCAATTTATGTTTTAAGTATTCATAGAATACTTAGAGATAAAATTATAGTGTTTTATTTGAATTCATTATTATAGAAGTTATATTTTTTAGCACTCATCTTGATGTTTATGATAGGTTTAGTTAGATCATGGAACTACTTAGTTTCTTGTTTATTTCCTTATCGATTGGCTTTGTGTTTCACACTTGCATGATTGTTCCTTGTGATCATTCATCTGGAAAAATTGTTTTCTAGGACAATCCTTTTCGATCTCATTGAGATTGCATCATCATGATGTCTATTTTCCTTGGACCTTCTTTAGAAAATCACGCACACATCTCCATACTTATGAAATGTCTAGTTGGTTGCAATTATGTTGCCCGAATCGACATGGAGCCTTTTTCACTTTGAATAGTTTTGATCACACTATCTAGGTATAGAAATTTTTACCTAAATGATGCCAAAAATGATTCAATATTGCACAGTTCCTCACACTTACAAAAATACAGAACCTAGGATTTGGAATTCAAATAAAAAGATTCCCATTACGACTAAGCCTTGTTTGGTTCTTCACGCTACAAGGCCCATTCAGGTACCTTGTTCTCCAACTTCATCTCATAGTTGGTGGTATGGTTTGGATGCTTCTGATCCAAATTATCATTCATGTTCCCCTCATTCTTCTTCAAATTTAGATCCAAACTACTATTTAGATTCCCACGCTTCTTCTGAAGATTCAGATCCCAACTATTGTTTGGATACCCCTAGATCAAATCCTTAATCAAAATCCTCCTTTTCTTCAAAGTACCTTTATCCCCAATCACCTCAATGACATCTTCCTCCTTTGAAGACTCGTGCGACTCCAATTTCTATTGATTAAACACCTAATTTGGTTCTTGAGCCACATTCCTTCCTTCCTTCATATGACCACCTTTATCAATCGATTCAATGACCCCTTCCTCCATCAAATATTTTTATTACTCGGATTCACTCTATTCAATCATCCAATTTGATTCCTACATCAAAACTTAATGAATGGAAATGTGGTCCTATTTTTCTTCCTACATCATGTCATCTTCTAGAAAAATGACCTAGGTCTAAATCCAAATTATCCATTCATGAGATGCCTACCTACAAAAATAATTCCTCTCTTGAGTTGTCTTTTGTTATCAGTCCAAATTCAATCCCTTTTTGGCCCTTGATCCCTTTCAATCATATCATACAATTTCCTCATCAATCTTCTAAGATCAATGTACGCAACCATGTCAAACCATTAGAAAGAAGCCATGTGCTAAGATATATTTTCAAATCACTACAAAAAATATTCGTGGGAGTGATAAGGTCAAGCTTTCCCCTCGTATACATTATCAAAAATATTTATCTTCTTCTGTCAATCAATCTTGCCCACTTATTGGACCCATTTATTCTAGTCAACCTCCTATGGTCGAAGAACATCAACCTCTATTGATTGATTTATCTTAGGATGATGAAACAATCAGACTACACAATGATATACCTTTAGAGGATTGTAAATAAGGATTTTTTCTTAAACTTGATATGCTCGCGTATTGGAGTGAAGAAGTTGATCCCTTCTGTCAGAACATAGAGGAAGAGCCTAAAGTCATGGAACTCGATTCTTCTTTTGTTATTCCATCTTCACCTTCCTCTGAACATGATGAGATGTCAGGGTATAGAATTGATTCATGGCCTATCTTCTCGTTACCAAATCATTCCTTATCTATCATCATTCCTCAATGAAAATCTCACCTTGGGTCACTTTTGAGTAACCCATCATCTTCTTCTATCATGGAGGAACCCCCAAGTAGCCCTCCATTTTCTACTTGCGGTTCACCTCCTGGTAGCCCATTACCTTCTATTCTTGGGCCATGTCCTAGTATCCCTTCATCCTCTTCTATCTATGGGACACCTCTGAGTAGTCCCTCGTCGTCTATAGTTGGGCCGCACCCTAGTAGTCCCTCATTAAATTCTTCTATTGTGGGGCCATGTCCTAGTAGCCCTCCATTATATTTCATATATAAGTAACCTTGGGGTCACTCATCATCTTCTATTTTTGGGCCACATCCTAGTAGTCCTTCATCCTCTTACATCTACAGCACACCATCTTCTTCTATTATCTGGCCATGTCCTCATAGCCTATTTCCTTCCATCTCAGGGCCATATTCTGGCAACCCCTCATCATCTTCTATCAGTGGCTCACCTCCTAGTAGCCCATCCTCTTAAATTCTTAGACTGTATCCTTTTCACCTATCATGTTCTTATTTTATCAATGAACATGGCATACCCACCATTATTTCTCTTGTTCGTATCATCAATCATAAACATTCACTTTCTTCTCCCACTTCTCGCGATCAGATAAGTCATGTGTCAACTTATAAGAAACTCAAACAATTTCTTAATCAATCTCAGGTCAAAACTTCAAAGAGCTCCAAAGTTCCCAACACTTCCAATGATAGTAAGGTTAAAAATGAAGTGCAATTCAATAACGCACATCAATGTAACCACAAAGTGCAAAAACCTATGGATAGGGAACTCAAGCTCCCACATGAACAATCCATGTTTCAAGATAAATCAAAGTCATTTGTTGAGTACGAGATCACCACGATCATCAAGATTGGAGATAATATGACTCTTGATAAGAAAACACACATAATCTCCCTTATCAAGGAAGTTGCAAACATTATTGTTGGATCTTATCATGTAGAGTGACTTTATTGGTCCCACTTTTCCAAAAAATATCAAAAATCTAAAAATCAAAATAATTCAAAAATACAAAAAAATGAGAAAACATAAAAAAATCAAAGGTACAAAGATCAAACATTGCAATAAGGTATTTTGTACACATGGATGTTCTTTCTTCCCCTTCTTGCTCTTCTTATGCAAGTATTTTTATCATTTTCATTCCTTCAGTGATATGTTGGTTAGTCTATTTACACACATTTTATGACATTTATCTCTATGATATTTATTTGACCTTATTATTTGATTACCTTAGTAAATTTAAAAACAACTGACCTCTTAGAGATCCTATCACACTTAACATTTAATAAAATCATTGCGAATAAATTTTGGACATATTTGATGACACTAGCCAATGTCATCATCAAAATCATTTACATCTCCTTCCATCAAGCCATCAGTGGTTCTTAACCCCTTTTAAAAATAATCCAGAGAGCTGAAATAAGTTTTTAGAAAGAAAAAGAATCAAAATCAATCAATCAAAAAAGTAAAATCTAAAAGCAAAAATGAAAATTGATATATAACTCTCTCTTGGAGTATTTATAATAATATCTATTGGGGCTATGGATGCCTGACTGGAAGTAGAGGACTTTTGTGATTAGAATCAAATACATCTCCTTCAAGGCTATGGATGCCTAGATGGCAGCAAAGCAATGTATGACTATCCTTCCACCCTCCATTCACACACCACCTTTCAAAATAAATCATCCCTACACATTGACTATTTTTTCCTCAATTTTTACCTGTTACATCTTCCCTTTAAGAGGTCATTAATTTCCATGTACACACACTGGATCTCTACAAAAAATAAGGATTAGTATGTTACCAAGTGTCTTTTTTTGGACCTTGTTCAGACTTTTTCTTTAGTCCGTATCTTGTCTCATGATTTTTACCTTTGGATAATCACTTTTTCATCATAAGGCTTCTAAGATACCTTCACATTCACATCATTCTTCTCCTTCATTCATAACATCCATGTGTATAAGATTACCTTTTTGAACATGTTTGCAGACACCTTTGTCCCCTTTCACAAAAACAATATCTCCACTTCCTTTCTATCAAGTGCTTCTTGTCCCACTTACACTGGGGGCATCCTTGCTCCTTCCCACCAAGTCATTGGTTTATGTTCATCATCATGTTGAACTTATTCATATTGGCCTTGATCCCCTGCTCATCATTAGTGCGTGAAGAGTTTTCCTTTGAATACTCCCACCTAACGTTGGGCCATTTTCACATCTTCAATTTTTTGCGCATGCACGAGGAATTGTTCCCTTGTACATCCCATCTATCACTGGGGCATCCACATTTCTTTTTCTTCCTATACATAGTTTCAGAAAATCTTCAAAATTAAAACACTCAAATATGTTAGAAAAATAAAAAAATTAAAATATGTTTCAGAAAAATTCTAAAAATTAAAAATTGTCCTACAAAACATCAATATTTGATTCTTGCTTGTTCTCGCCATAAATGACTTGTGGATAATCTTTATCTACCTCCATCAATAAAATCTAGTTTGCATGTTTTGATTGTACTATGGGGCACAATGAGTTTCCTAGTACTATTTCGTAGTGCACAAAGATTTTTCATAGGACCCAAGTGTCCTCTGTTATTCTCGTTGCATGTATCCTTGCTTGGGGCACCATCACCAACCCTTGTCATTAATTTACATAGGTCGAAAATGAAGATTGATAACAAAAACATTACATTATTTTTCTTTGTTAGGTTAGCTTGTTTACTTTCTTGTATTGCATTGCATTATGTATGCTGCATAGAGTTAGGCATCTTTTACTTTCTCGTATTGCATTGCATTTTGTATGTTGCATGGAGTTGGTATTATTTGCAATGGACAGTTGGTCGCATATGGATTTTCATGTCATACTACACTTTTGGTCACTCTTTTTAATAAGGATTGATGATTTAGATCATTAGAAATATGATGAAAAATAAAATTGTTTAAAAGGTAGTGGATGGATGTTGGCTCATTCCCCCTTCCTCATTATCCTTTTCTTCTATATCCATTTTCTTCTTCTTCTTCACACTACTCTTTCTTCTATTCTCTTTCTATCATCTTTTTGATCATCTATCGAGTTCTTCCATCACCCCATCAACAATCGAGGGGGCATCCTCCATTCTACTAATTTGTCTTCTATCCATTAAAAAATTTCTACTTGCTTATACTTTTCTACTATCTTTGAAGTGACTTCACTTATGCCACCCTAAAGAGGGGAAAATGTAGACACCTAAAATATTCTTACACTTAGATTTCCTCTAATTCAACCAATTAACGACACTTCATTAATTCCCCATTCTTCACTCCATTCTTGGATGCCCATTCACGACACTCTTTTGGTTATATTCCTCCTATAATCATCTAATTGAGCTAATATCTCTCTTATTAGCTAAATATTCCTCATTTTGACCATTCAAAACCTCCCTAGTTCTATCTAAACAACTTATGTAGGATTTATAGGCTATCTATTAGTCATAAATGGTTAATCAGACTCCTACCAACTCTCAATGAGTCTCTAATCACTTGCTAATCAAGCTTACCTAACCTAAACCCTAGTTAACTAGCCTAAACCAATGTTAACTAACCTAGTCCTTCTTAGAATTTAGTCCCACATGCACCTAAGAGTTCCAAATCTTCCCAAACCAAAAACTATGAATAAAAGCCTAATGTTTTCCTTTCAAAATGGTCATCCTCTTTCACATTTGGAGATCTTGGCATTAGACCTCATTTGCATTAGCTAAGATATATAGGCATTTGATCTCAGCTATCCTCCATTGTTAAAGATCCTCCATCTTTCATCCATACCTTCATGTTAGGTTAGTAGGAGGGTATCTAAACTTGGCCTTGTGGCCATTTTAGAGAGACCTCTTCACCTCCATTGAAGAAAACAACACATTTAATTTGATTGCTCCTAGGTTTAACTAGGTTCAATTTATGTTTTAAGTAATCATAGAATAGTTAGAGATAAAATGATAGTGTTTTCGTTTAATTCATTATTGTAGAAGTTATCTTGTTTAGCACTCATCTTGATGTTTATGATAGGTTTAATTAGATCATGGAACTACTTAGTTAGTTTCTTTTTTATTAACATAAATAATCTTCTCATGCATACACGTATGATACATTTAGCAATGGCGTTACCACTAAAATGGCAACCATAGATGCCCTTGTGGACTTCTTCAATTATTTTTGTTGACTCATGTGATTTAAGACATCGTAGTAGTGATACAGCCTAGAGTTTACCACAAACAACCTAGGCGGTTTGGCACATCACCCAGTGTGAGCTTAGCGCTCACCTGAAGCATGAAAAGGTACCAGACCCCTCCTTAGAGTTTCTTGTGTAGGATGTTAACATGATGAAGATATAATGCATTCAGATCCATAAATATCATAAACATTCCACTGAGCATAACTAGATCTAGATCTTAAAGAATCATGAATTAAATAATAACAATGATAGGATTAACCATACAAAATTATGTTTAACACTATTATCTAGCCAATACACTCCATCATACTAAAAATAATAAATTCAGAATCTTCTTACAATAAATAGTATCAAAAGTTTATGTGCGTATCAGATCTAGCAACATAACTCCATAATAGCTCATACACAGTGTCTCTGTATATCAAAATACATAGTTCAATCCATATTTATAAGAGTGGGGACTTTCCCTTGACCACTTACACACTTCCTAAAATAGGTTGCATGCTGAAAATAGCCATGCGCCTTTACAATAATAGGTACACATGTAAGTGCGCTAATAATAGATCTCTTATAGTTAACTGGTAGTAGTAATCGTATTATTATATTTAACTTGTGCATGGAAATCATCAAATGCTTGTCCCAAAATAGCTGTTGTGTATCACGCAAGTCTCCATCCCGATGTGTGCTTTACACGCTATCTTCAAAAATAGTTTGTAACCATGAAAATGACTAAGTCCTCAAATCATCTTGTCCTTGTGCGCGTTTACTTTCCTATCCTTTCACACCTTCAAATGTGACTCATTCTTACGCACAAATATTTTTGTGTTCCCTCTCCTTAGTGTCATACTATATCTGCTTAACATTACCCCACACTAAATGGCATTTCCGCCCCAGAAATGTGGTTTCCTTATGACATTCCCAAACAATAAAGAATAAAATGGAAAGAATGTAAATAATTTCTATACAAAGAATGGACTTCTATTCTGCAATACCCTCTACTTCAACTGGGAGGATCGACTCTAGATATTCTATTTTTATCTCAGCCTCCAATGTTTTCCATTCATCTAGCACATTTCTAGTTTTCTGTGGAACGCCTGTGGTAATAGCTTCCAACACATTTTGGGTTATTTCTCCCTTTTCATTTTACAATATGAGGACAACATTAGCCATAGTAGACATCTTTCCCTTTAGAAGATTCATCTTTTGAGCAATGAGCTTTCCAAGCTCATCCAACCTCTCCTTATGCAAGTTTTGTGTTGCTGCAAGGGCTTCATGCTTTTTCTTTACTAATGCCAATCTCTCTACATGCCCTAAAGTATCATCCTTCATTTCCTTTAGAAATTCATTATCTTCTACCTTCTTCTTTCCTTTCATTCCTGTTGCAAGTGCTTTCTTTGGTGCCATGGTAAAAATCCCACCTTTTCGCTGTCTATCACAAAAAACTCAAACCCTAGCTCGAATCTATACACCCTAGCTTGAAACCAAATGCCCTATATCCTTCTAAACGCTTCTGCTTCATTCAAACCCTTCACCAATGGGGACACAATCCTCTTCTACACAATATTCTACTCTCCACGTCTAGTTTCAACGCTTCGCACCTCAACACGATTCGCTCGGCTCGATCACTCTTAGCTCGCTCAAATACTTGTGATTGTAAATGTAAAATAGAACCCGCATCACGTCCTTATATATATTTTCAAAATTTTAGTGCATTTATTTTTCCTTCACCTACCAACAATCCTCTCATTAATTGACCATTTTCACAATATCTGCATGATACATCTTCGCACCCCAACTATAACCTTCTAGCACGCCTTCCTACCTTCTGGCTACAAAATTCCCTTTAGTACGCTTCCATGCACTCGAGTATCTCACCACTATGCCTTCCCCTGGTAGTATCCATGGATGTTGATTACCTCGCGTTATATGGTTCCGTCATTTATCTTCATCTATGGTCATCTTTTTGGAGAAATCTTCTTTCTAACAGCTCCTTTCCAGACTGAGTTAGCACCTGTAACAAGTTTTTTCTTATGTGTACCTAGTTGTGAGTAACCACCCTAAACCAATGGTATGTGCAATCCTTTACACATAATATAGTTGGAATGGTAATTAGCTTCCAGTGTGAAAACGTGCTTATTACAAAAAACACCAAACTAAATTGACAAAGAGTAATAATGAAGAAGGAAATACATTAAGGAAATACAGAAATGAAAACCTATGCTAAATAGAAATACTTCCTAATTACAAACACCAAGAAGAATTATTTATCGTAGGGCTTCAACCTCCTGCTGAAGTAACTAGGTAACCGTATTCCATCAAGCGTCTCTAACTGGAAAGTTCCTATTTTAAGTATGTGAATGATTACATACGGTCCCAACCAATGCACTTTAAGCTTTCCTAGATGGCACAAAAAAATAGAATTATAAAGAAGCACTATATGTCCCATCTCAATATTTTTGTCCCTGATGTGCCTATCATGCCATCCCTTCTACCTGGTCTTTTGCTACTTTTGACTCCAACGTGTTATAGTGCACCTCTCATCCAACCGTATCAATTTATCAATTATTTCTTCCAAAGATTTCTCATTGGCTAGACCTCTAGTGAGCCCAATACACAAATAAGGTAACATGAATTCCATAGGAAGAACTGATTCTACACCAAACACCAACTGAAAGGGTGTGGCCTTGTTTAACCTCTTGTATGTTGTTCTATACACCAAAAACATGACATAAATTTATCATCCCAATATTTCCTTCCAACATCAAAATTTTTGTCAATGTCTGGCTCAAAATCTTGTAGAAGGCCTCAATAGTCCCATTTTCCTGAGGATGATAGGGTGTAGTCTTCTGGTTCACAATCATAAATTCATCCAATAGTATCTTGATCATCTCATTTAGAAAGTGTGTGCCCCTATCACTTGTCAAGCTCAACTGACATCCATACCTAGTAAGAATATTTTCTCATACAAACCTGACTGTTGTACAATCCATGGTAGGTGTTGCTTCTAACCACCTAGTAAGATAATCTATGCAAGTGGTGATGTAGCACGATCTAGTTCTACACATGGCTGGTGAAATAGGACTTAGAAAGTCTATAATCCATTTCTCAAGTGGCTCTGCACTAGGAATATGTCTTAAATGAATTTCATCTCTTTACCTAGGCTTACCAAGGCACTGACAGTGATCACACGCCTTACAATATGCTTTATAATATTTATAAATGGTCTCCCACCATAATCCAACAAGTAGAATCTTGTGTGTAGTGGTGTCACCTGCATAATGCCCACCTGCAATACCATCATGAGCCTCTTCCATGATATCCATGTGCTCGTGCTTTGTTACACACTGGCGCTATACTTCATCTCGACCTAACTTATGTAGGTCACCACTAATCAACATAAAAGGTGTCACACGAATTGCAAGTTGTTTCTTCCCTAAGGATTTCATTAATTTGGGTGTCAGACCTGTACATAAAAAGATAGAAATATCCTCCAATTCCGAAGGTGTGTGTTGTAACCTATACAATTGTGCATCTGAAATTGTATCTTCAATTGTTTGCATGTCCTCTCTAGACTGGATTCTTGATAAATGATCTAGGCCATAATTACTTTTACTTGGATTTACCACAACTGTGGAATCAAATTCTTGGAACAAGAGCATCCATCGACATATGTGCCCCTATAAAATGGGTTTGTTTACCAATTATTTTAATGCCACGTGATCGGTGTAATATACAAATGGTGTTTCTAATAGGTATTGTCTAAATTTATATAGTGCATAGATCATGGACAAGGCTTCACGCTTAGTAGTTGTATAATTATTCTCTGCATGAGTCAAATTTCTACTAGTAAAATAGATAGGATGATCTATAATACCTTCTCCAGGCTGAGATAACACCATGCCAATGGCCGTGCCAAAGGCATCCACATGTACATGAAACGGTTGGTTCCATGAGGGAAAATGTAGAATAGGCACTGTAGTAAGTCTTTCCTTCAATGCCTCAAATTTGTGTTATTGCGGTTCTCCCCAATAGAATGTCCCTTTTCCCTTTAGTAACACTTCCAAGGGTGTGGAAATCTTAACATATCCTTTGATTAATTTTCTATAATACCTAGTGTGACCCAAGAATCCACTGACCTCACTCTGACTGGTAGGCTCTTCCAGGCCTACAATAACCACAAACTTAGCTGGATCTACTAACAAACCTTCCTTGCAGATGATGTTCCCTAACAAAGTCGCAAATGGTATAGCAAAAAAACACTTCTCAATGTTTAAAGAGATGCTTATCTTTCTACATCTTTAAAACATTAAGCGTAAATTGTCATAGTGATCATTAACATACACTGTAAAATCATCCAAGTAAACCTGTAAGAAAATGTGATTAAAATCTTGGAATGCTTGAACAACTATGCATGAAAATACAATAGGCATGTTTTTCAAACCAAAGGGCATCACAATATATGCAAAAATCACCCATTTAGTGGTGAAAGTTGTTTTCTCTTGATACTCCTATGTAATCCTAACCTAATGATACCCAGAGAACCCATCTGTAAAAGAATAGATTTTGCACCTTACAATGCCTTCTAATAGATCCTCTGTGAAAGGTGTAGGAAAGGGATCAATCACACATGTAGCATATAGTTCCCACTAATCCACACAAATCTTAGTCTGACCACATTTATTTATACTGATAACCATGGGGCTAATCCACTCTGATTCTTCTAGGTGCTTGATGATGCCAGATTTCAACGTCTTGTAAATTTCTTCCTTAACCTTTACGCGTAAGTTAGAGTTCATTCTATAGGGTCTTTTCTAGACCGGACACGTACATTCCTTAAGCTTAATATTCATCTCTCCTAATGATTTGTGTACTCCTTTTAATTCATGGTAGGCCCTAGGAAATAAGTCTTGAAAATCACATAGTAACTCAATGTTTTTTTCCACTTTAGAGTCAGACCAATAATCCCCAATTATTACCTCCTTAGGCTCAATATCTGTACCAATATTCACTTTTTTTTCATTCATGGGTTCATGATAGGCATGCATGTTATTATTTGTACTGTCTAAAACCTCACGCATACATGTTGAATGATCTATATCCAGATTTTCTACTTCTTCATTGTCCACGATGTAGACCATCTTTCCTTTTGCTTTCTCAAAGCAAGTGCACTTAAGCAACACAACATTTGTTTCTTCTTCTTTATCAAAGTGCACTTCCGAGTCGTTCTCCTCAAATAACTTTTGAATTAGCTCTTCCACCTTTGCACTGTCTCCTATATTTAAATGCTTTATAACCCTTAATGCCTCTTCTACTAGAGGTTTAGTAGAGAAGTAGTCAAAATTCCATACCATTTCTCTAATAAAATCTTGGAAATTTCTAGTCTCTCTATGTAGCTCCGCATATACATACCAATTGTGTACACAACCTTGTAAAGTGGAATAAAGTTTGTACACCCATAACGAAGGTGGTAAAGCTTCCTACCCCTCTATCTAGAGTCTCTCACACTCCTGAACCTAGTGCTAAACAAGTTGATTACCATGATATGTGCAGATTTGAGTAGGTGTATTGCTCTTAGAAAACTGAGCTGTTAGAAAAAATATGACTTCATTCCATTCTACAAGATTATCCCTGTGAACCACCCACCAGCACACTGTTGTCCCATACAAGGTATATGCTAACATATTTCTTATTTAAAATTTTGTTTATTCATTGTTCCTCCATGGACCCCAGGAATACCATAGGGTCTCCCTCTCCAATATATTGAGGTACCGAGCTGTTACCTATCCTCCTAATGCAATGAGATTTTCTTTTCCACACAAATGCACTCCTTACTTCACACACAACAATCTAATAAGTTCCATGATCCCAATTATCACAAGCAATACTTGTGGTATCACTAATAGACTGTGTATTTTTCCACTAGAGGATTCATTCCTTAGATGGATTGAGTACTTCTAGGTCCCGAATGATGCATACATAAAACCTATTTAGATCTTATTCACTCAAAGGATCAATTTCGGGTGTAGATTTCCCATCTGTTAAAGGAATAATAACTCTTTCTTCCTTGTTCTCAAAACTTATATATCCTTTATTGAACTGAAGATCAACATTAATTACGTAACACCAAGGGTGCCCAAGTAGAGCTGGGAAACTATATGATTCTGCAAGTTCTAAAACCTCAAAATCCCCAATGAACTTGGCCCCTTGTATAGTAATGGATGCATATTTTAAAACTATGATAGGAGTGGCCTTAGTTCGATTAGCCATAAAAAATACATTAGAAGATGACTGTAATGGAGGTCTCCCCATATGTACCCATACATCTAAAGTTAGCACATTTACCTCCGTGTAGACACCTATAATTACGCCCAAGCAATTTAAATACTTAAATTGCACTAATTATCCCATTTCTCGCAAATCGATGACATATCATCAAAAATTTCTCATATTCCCTTTTGTTATCGTTAAATAATTACAATACGCTAATTGATTAAGTCACCTATCTAGCTAACAACCTAATTAACGACCTTCCGTTAATTAAATCACCTCTTCTATCTAGATTAATTAATTAGTCTTCCCCTTCATTTAACTAGTAAATCAATATTTAATTGATTTGATCCCTTTTTAATAGCCTGAATCACACTAATATTCTTCTAATTGGCTTCTATAAGCTTACACCTACCTAATAATTAATCACCTTTTATTAATTAAAACACCGCCCAACTCTCATGACTTGTTAAACATGTATTAAACCCTTCTAAAGTAAGGTTACCTTTAATAAAGCAACCTTATCCATTCTTAATCATGTTTTACCTTTATCCCACATGTAAAGCGATGAAGTGTTTCCTTTATCCATAAGGCTATATAAGGAGCCCTCCTTCTATCTTTATACCTACACCTAAAATCCTTAGAGAGAAAATACAAAGAATATAGCAAAGAGACTAAGAGCTTGCACTTTGTCCTCTTGAGAGTTTATCATCTTGAAGAGTTAAGCCTCTTTCTTAAAGTGCTTGGGTCATATGGGAAGTGTCAAAAGGGTCTTGTAGCCCAACTTTGATTAGCCCCCATTCCTAGGTTCTTGGAACATTAAGGACAACTATTTTTGATAGCCATGGAACCTACCTAGGTTCCTTCATTTATATGTTGTAAGAGAATAGAGGATATTTAGGTGCTTAACATAGTTGATTTCATAGTTTTGTATTGATAATTGTTAGCATCTAACCCTTGATTAATTCTCATCATGATGGTGTTTATAATGTTGTTTAATTCTTGTTAATTAAGACTATTTAGGTGTTAGTCTTTGTTTACATTAGCATTAGTTTAAAAACAACACTTTCACACATTTGGAATGCCTGGTGGGACTTACTCCATTGTTCTTTGCACTTAATTTCAAGTTTTTGTAGTTAAGTTTCATTTTTTGTTAGTGACCCTCTTTTACACATGTTGATCTAATTTGTTTTTCTTAACTTGTTTTGTTGAGTTTACATGTGTTGAGTCTTCCTTGTAGGTATAAAGGAGGTGAAGTGCTGCCAAAATTAGAATTGATGGGAAAATTTCAAGATTTCTCCATGTTTTCATTTTTAGAGCTTACTTTTTTAACATTCTACATGCTAGTTTTGTCAATTTCTTGAAAATTTTAAATTCTTGAGCATGTAGGTTAGTGTTTGATAGTGCCGAGTCTTCTATTTACATATTAATGTGGTGGGTTGCTGTCAAAATTCAATCTTGGTGAGAAAATTTCAAGATTTCATCATGTTTTCATTTTTAGAGCTTACTTTTTCATCATTCTACATGCTAGTTTTGTCAATTTATTGAAAATTTTAAATTCTTGAGCATGTATGTTAATGTTTGATAGCGTTGAGTCTTCTATTCATATATTGATGTGATGGACTGTTGTCAAAATTGAATCTTGGTTGGAAAAATTTGCCCATTTTACAGATTAAGAGACGTTTTTTTTGACATTTTTTGAGTGCATGTCAAGTTCATACCCGTGAGCATAAGAGCATATGCGTAACCCATATTCCGAAGGCCATAACATTTGCTCCCGAACTCGAAATGACTCCATTTTTTTTGCGTTGGAAAGGTATTGAAGTTAAATATGCAATGAAAACATAAATTATAGATTTATATTTACAAAAATTTTAGGTTTTTTCGTTATTTTAAAACTGGTCATTTTCTAACATGTCTTATGTTTTGATGAATGTTGTATTTCCATGCTTACTCGATTTAGACCAAAGCATGTGTATGCTCTTATCTTGCACCTTTTGGTGATATTGAGAATCAAAAACAACTTTGATCTCTATCTTTTTAACATTGAGATTAAACTTAGAAATTTGATTATTCATTTTACTTAAGGGAATGAACCTTTTACAAAGCATTTTTCAACGGTCCTTTGATTTGAAGTTTTCCATTTCTATATAGTTGGGATAAAATTTATGTATACTCTTCTATTGCACCTTAGGGTGATCTTGAGAATCAAAAGCAAATTTAGTCTTCATTTTATAACATTTGGTAAATTAGAAACTTCATCTTTCACTTTTGGTTTAAGGGAATGAACCTTTTACAAATAATTTTTCAATAGTCCTTTGATTTGAAGTTTTCCATTTCTATATAGTTGGGATAAAGTTTTTGTATGCTCTTATCTTGCACCTTAAGGTGATCTTGAGAATCAAAAACAACTTTAGTCTTCATTTTATAACATTTGGTAAATTGGAAACTTGATCTTTCACTTTTGGTTTAGGGGAATGAACATTTATCAAGAATTTTATATGGTTCATTGATTGAAAAGATTTTATTTACTTTTTAGTTGGATTATTTGTTGTGTATGCTCTTCTCTTGTATCCTTGGATTATCTTGAGAATCAAAATCAACTCTTAATCCTCTTTTAAATAATGTGATTTTCTTGGAGAACTACTAACACTTGAGTGCAGAACTTAAAAATACTTGTCAAAGAAAGGAGGAATCAAAATGAAATAAAAAACTACTGATACAGTTGTTATATAGGTTTCCAAAAGGTGTTCAAGCAAACCACACCTAATTAAAAAAGATAAAAAGAACAACATATTCAAAACACTGTATTGCAAGTTTCGGAAAAGGGTATGTCCCTCTCTACTCAACTGGAACATAACCCCTTTGGCATAACACCTCAAGCTACATCAATGGGGGTGGTTCTAGGAACCCCAAAGTAGTCCACGCAAGAGGGAACCTCGTGGACAAAACAAGAAGTGCTCCACACTACCTATTTGACTAGTGATTCTTTTGTGAGTTAGCATTATAGGTTATCCATTGTGGCGACCCCAATGATAGTACACGTAGATGCACTAGTTGCCTATTGTTCTTGAAGGGGGTAAAGTAAAGCCGAGATACTCCCAAACTAGTTAGTGTGACTTTTTGGGTAAATCGCGCTCGCTCGTGGCAACTTTGTAACACCTAGGGTGAGAGAACCACCTAGGAGAATATACTTTTGCCAAGAGCCCACTTTGACCAATCTAAAATAGTGTTGAGTTGTGAATCATATTTTCATTGAGAAACATGTGGCACGTTACTTTTGCCTAGTTTTTACTTGCCTTAGGGCAAGGTGAAACTCTGCCAAAGTAAAGCTAGCATTTTTCATCATTCTTTTGATTTGTTTCCTTCATAGTCTTTTGACACTTTGTTGATTAGAAGGAGAGTGACTACCTTTGTGTTACCAATTGATTGTCTCTACCACTTTTTTGTCCATTTACGTCCATCCATGTTTGCGGTTGGGTAAGTTAAACGTCTAAAGTGTGTGGAGGTGTATTTATATCATTGACAACCTTTGTGATCTTGATACCCACGTCAAGATCATCATCATAGTTTAGAATAATTCATCATTTGATCTCCCTTTGAAGTGTTACCTTGTGTGCATTGTCTCGACAATTAAGATGCTTATGTCATGTTTTTCATAAATGTGATCTAAGTGTCTACATTGTGGCATTACGCACATTTTAAGACATCCTCAGTATACCTTGACTTGGTTTGGCTTCAAACATTGTCCAAAATCTTGAAGAGTGCCACTTACTTAGTTTGTGTCATTTTGATACCACTTTGACACTAATATGTCGCTTCTTCGTAAAGCTTGATTAACGTGTCCAATTGGTGTGGTTACGTAGCTTACGTTTATAATCCTCACCCTTTAACATTTAGGCCTGGTTGGTTGTTAAACTTGTCATGGTATCCTTTGATTGGGAGTCACATCTACCTTTTGTTAATATTTACACCTTGTTCATTTTGAGCTTGACGTAAATATTGCCATTGTGTTGATCATTTTTGCATCAGATTATCACGTTGCACATGCATTTTACATAGGGAGTAGTTCCTTATTGATTGGCTTTGTGTTTCACACTTTCATGATTGTTCTTTATGATTATTCACTCAGAAAACTTGTTTTCGAGGAAAATCCCTTTTGATCTCATTGATATTGTGTCATCATGATGTTTATTTTCCTTAGCCCCCCTTCAGAAAATCACACACGCATCTCTCGTACATAATTAATGTCTAGTTGGTTGCCATTTTGCTGCCCAAATCGGCATGGAGCCTTCTTCACTTTGAAGAAGTTTGATACACTATCTAGGTCTAGAAATTTGTGCTTAAATGAAATAAGAGATGACTGATTATCACGCGGTTCCTCACACTTATGACAATAAGGAATCCAAATTTCGGCGTTCACATCAAAGGACACCCATCATGACCAAACCTTGATTGGTTCATCGCGCTAGAGAACCCATTCGGGTAACTCATTCCCCACCTTCATCTCATAATCGGTGGTATGATTTGGACACGTTTGATCCAAATTATTATTCGAGTTCCCTCCACTTTTCTTCTAATTCTAACCCAAACATTTCCTCTTCTTTTAAGGATTCTAATCAAAATATTTCCTTTGACTCTTCTGAGGATTCAGATCCAAACTACTCTTCAGATTCATCTAATTCGACTCCTAAGTCATCTAATGCAACTCCTAAGTCATGGTCCTCCGTTTCTTTGCAGGATCCTCTTTATCAATCATCTAATGTGACTCTTATGTCATGGTCCTCCCTTTCTTCGCAGGTCCCCTTTTATTAGTCACCCCGACAACGTCTTCTTCCTTTGAAGATACACGCGACTCCAAATCCCTCCAATCAGAAGTATAATACAATTCTTGAATCATGGTCCTCTCTTTCTTCGCAGGACCCTTGTCATCATTCATCTAATGTGATTCTTGAATCACAATCCTCCCCTTCTTTGCAAGACCTTCTTCATCAATCACCCCCACGGAATCTTCCTTCTGTGAAGATTCGTGTGACACAAATTCCTTCAAGACAAACATCTGAATCGACCCATGCGTCGCAATCTACAGACTTTGGACTTAATCCTACTATTTTACATATGACATACCATTGTATAGGTAGGTCCACACCACCTTCTTCTACTCTTGAGACATCTAGCTACACATATTCTTCATCCCCCACATCATCTTCTTCTATCAATAATCATCAAACATCTTCTAGGTCTTCCACACCAAGTGAACCTATTTCTTCCAATAATGCTATGTACCTTGGGATATAATATTATACTGTATACGGGTTGATGGAGATGCCGACATATGGCACACATCCCCTTAGTTATATGTATGGGTTCACACGGGATATAATGTTATGATGTATATGTATTGATGGAGATGCCGACATGTGGCACACATCCCCTTATCTTATTATATCATTCATTTATGATTTATTATGCTTAGGAGGTCGACGTCAGTATTGGCCATAGGTTAGAATGGTATATATAGGGGTTAGAAGGTTGTAGTTAATCATCATATTGAGTATTGGAGTGTTATTGTATAGTTTGGAGGTTACCCCCTCGAAGTGGTATTGGAGGTTGCCCCCTCGAAGTGGCAAAGCTATTATATGAGCATATTGTCTTCATTTATCTATATTTTTGTGTTCTCTCATGTTATTCTGCTTTATATGTTCTGATTTATACAAGTAATATCCTTACAAGTGGTATCAGAGCAGTGATTTCAGCCAAAATTAGGGCAAAAACCCTAATTTATTGTTTCGAGTATATCAATTTTTTTCTCAATTTTTGCATCATAATTTGGAAACACTCTAAATCAGACTATCTGAAAAATTCAGCTCCATTGGATCTTTTTTGCGGATGTTATTGGTGTTTTAGGTTTTTTTATAAATTCACTTTTCAGGAAGAAAATTGTGGTATTTTTTAGCAAAATTTATATTTTCGAACAACTCTTGAAATTTTAGTTAGGGTTTGTTCTTTGTGTTTTTATCCATCTGCTGAAATATTTTCAGAATTCCTAAAACCCTAGTTTTGTGGATCATGGGGATGGTAGCTTTTTTTGGAGATGGCAGGATTGATGCTAGAGAATGGTGGAACAAATTTAGGGATAAATTCTCTAAACCATCAGATATTTGGTTATTCAAGTTGTGGATTAGTGGCCCTGCACAGATTTTCTTTTCTAAGTTAGAAAAGGAAAAGTCTAATTGGTCTTTGTAGGAACTGGAACAAGTTTTCATGGACAGATGGGAAACAAAAGAAGAAGAAGATGAAGCAGAAGAAGAAGAAAAATAAAAAGAAGAAGAATTAGAAGAATAAGAATTAGAAGCAAAAACAACATCAGAAGAAGAAGAAGAAGAAGAATAAGATGTTGATGATGAAGTTGCTACATAGGATAGGATTTCATATGGGTGGTTGGATGATCGAGCTTGGCAAGAAGCGTGTAATAATTTAAAGCACACTCATTATATGGCTTCTTCTTATGTTTCGGGGATGAAACATGTCAAAGAGGGAGGCAATGCTATGTACCTTGGGATATAATATTATAATGTATATGGGTTGATGGAGATGCCGACATGTGGCACACATCCCCTTAGTTATATGTATGGGTTCACATGAGATATAATGTTATTATGTATATGTATTGATGGAGATGCCAACATGTGGCACACATCCCCTTATCTTATTATATCATTCATTTATGATTTATTATGCTTAGGAGGTCGCCCTCAGTATTGGCCATAGGTTAGAATGGTATATATAGGGGTTAGAAGGTTATAGTTAATCATCATATTGAGTATTGGAGTGTTATTGTATGGTTTGGAGGTTACACCCTCGAAGTGGTATTTGAGGTTGCCCCCTCGAAGTGGAAAAGCTATTATATGAGAATATTTTCATAATTTATCTATATTTTGGTGTTCTCTCATGTTATTCTGCTGTATATGTTCTGATTTATACAAGTAATATTCTTACAAATAAACCCCTAGGGATTGATCAACAACTCATACCGATTGATCTCTTTCAGAATGAATAAAAAATCAGGGAATTTATAGGGGCATATGAAGATATTCCTTTAGTAGATTACAAAAAAGGATTCTCTTTAGAATTTGATGCGTCTACATATTGTGAGGAAAAGGTTGATTCCTTTGATCAAGAAATGAAGGAAGAGCCTCAGATCATACAACTTGATCCTCCTCTTATTCTTCCATCTTCACATTCTTCATTATGTGATGAAACTCCTTGGTCTTGCATAGATCCATGGCCTATTTTCTCATCACCCAATAACTCTTCATCTATCATAATTCCTCAGTCACAATCTCTTGTGGGGTCAGCGCCAAGTAGCCCTTCATCTTCATCTAGGTGTGGGTCACCTTCTAACAGCCCTCCCTCTTCTATTTGAAGGACATTTTTGAGTAGCCCACTATCTTCGATTATTGGGGCATGTCCAACTAGCCCCTTATCTTCTATATATGGATCACCCCCAGGTAGTCCATCATCTTCTATTCTTGGGCCACATCCTGGTAGTCCATCATCTTACATCTATGGGTCACGTCCTAGTAGCCCTTCTTCTTCTATTCTTGGGCCACATCCTAGTATCCCGTCATCTTATATTCATGGGTCACATCCTAGTATCCCTTCTTCTTCTATTCTTGGGCCACATCCTAGTAGCCTTTCACCTTCTATCCGTGGCTCACCTCTTGGTAGCTCATCCTCTTCAATTCTTGGACCGTATCCTTTTCATCTATCACATATTTCTTCTATCAATGGTTGTGACAAGCCCACTACCTTTTCTATCGTTCCTATCATCAATCGTAAATGTTCACATTCTTCTCCTTCTCGAGGTCAGAAAATTCAAGTGTCAGCTTATAAGAAACCCAAATAGGTTCATTATCAAGCTCAGGTCAAAACTTCCAAGAGCTCAAAATCCCCTAACAACTGGAACAATCTCAAAGTTGTAAATCAAGCGCGATTCAAGAATGCACATCAACATAACCATCAAGTATGGCGTAAAGTGCATAAACCTCTAGATAGGGAACTCAAGCTCCCACATACGAAATCTATGTTTTAGGATAAATCATAGTCATTTGTTTAGTGTGAACTCACCATGATCATCGATATCGGGGAAAACATGACTCTTGATAAACAAACACGCTTAGTATCCCTTATCAAGGAATTCTCAAACATTGTTGTTGGATCCTATCACAAAGAGTGACTTTGTTAGTAACAACGGTTTTAAAAAAATAAAAAAATATCAAAAATCTAAAAATAAAAAACAATGCAAAAATACAAAAATACAAAAAAAATGAGAAAAAAACAACAAAAATCAAAGGTACAAAGATCAAACATTGCAATCAGGTGTTGTGTACACATGGATATTTCTTTCTTCCCTTCCTTGCTATTCTTCTGCAAGTCTTCCTACCATTTTCATCCCTTCGGTGATTTTTTGGTTAGCTTATTCGCATGCATTTTGTGACATTTATCTTTATGGTATCTGTTTGCCTCTAGTATTTTATCACCTTGGTAAATTAAAAAATGACTGACCTCATGGAGATCCTATCACATTCAAACATCTAATAAACTTGTTGTGAAGAAATTTTGGACATATTTGTTGACACTAGCCAATTTCGTCATCACAATCACTTCTACCTCCTTCCATCAAGCCATCAGTGGTTCTTAACCCCTTGTCAAACAAGAGAGCTGAAATAATTTTTTAGAAAGCAAAAGAATCAAAATCAATAAAAACTCAAAAGCTAAAAGCTACAAAGCAAAATTTTTTTAATATATAACTCTCTCTTAGGGTATTTCCAATAATCTCTATCGAGGCTATGGACGCCTGACTGGCAGTAGAGAAATGTTGTGATTAGAATCAAATACATCTCCGTCAGGGCTATGGATGCCTGGCTAGTAGCGGAGCAATGTACGACTATCCTTTCACCCTCCATTCACAAAATCACTTATCAAAATAAATCATTCCTACACATTGGCTAAGGTCTCTTCACTTGTTGTATATTAAATCTCCACTTCAAGAGGTAATAAAATCCACGTGCACACACTGGATCTCTATGAGTAAGCATGATTAGTATGTTACCAATTGTCTTTTTTTGACCTTGTTCAGACTCTTACTCTAGTCCATATCTTGTCTCACGACTTATGCCTTTGGTTAATCACTTCTTCATTAAGAGGCTTCTAAGCTACATTCATATCATTCACATCCTTCTTCTACTTCATTTAGAACATCCATGTGTATAAGATTACTTGTTTTCCATGTTTGTGGAAACCTTTGTCCCCTTCCACAAAAATAATCTTCTCCTTCCTTTCTATCATGTGCTTTTAGGCTAACTTACACTGGGGGCATCCTTGCCTCTTCCCAACACTTCATGGGTTTACGTTCACTATCATGTTGAACCTATCCATAATGGCCTTGGGTCCCATTTCTACTTGTGAAGAGTTTACCTTTAAATACTCCCACCTAATTGTTGGGGAATTTTCACATCTTCAACTTTCTGGTATGCACGTGGCCTTATGCCCTTGTACATCCCATCTATTGCTAGGGGCATCCACACTTCCTTATATTCCTGTACATAGTTTCATAAAACTTTTAAAGTCAACCAAAACATTCAAATATGTTTCAGAAAACTTCTAAAAATTGAAAATAATCCTACAAAACGTCACTCTTTGGTTCTCACTTGTTCATGTGTGTGACTTGCGGATCATCTTGATCTACCTCCATCAACAAAAGATAGACTACTTACTTCATCCGTACTCTGGGGCACACCGAGTTGCCTAGTACTATTTCATAGTGCACATTGATTTTCCATTGGACCCAAGTGTCCTCCATTATTCCCCTCGCATGTATCCTTGCTTGGGGCACCATCATCAACCCTTGTCGTTAATTTGCACAGGTCGTAACTGAAGCTTGATAATAAAAACATTATATTATGTTTCTTTGTTAGTTTAGCTTGTTTACTTTCTCGTATTGCATTACATTTTGTATATTGCATGGATTTAGGCAACTTTCACTTTCTCGTATTGCATTGCATTTTGTATGTTGCATGGAGTTGGTGTTTTCAACAATGGACAATCATTCGTAGTATGGCTTTTCATGTCGTTCTACCTTTGTCGTATGCTTATATTTTTCATAAGGACAGATGACGTAGCTCTTATGGTAATATGATGACACCGAAATTGTCCCAATACATAGTGACTAGAGGCTAAGCTCTTCTCTCCCCTCCTCCATATTCATTCTACATCGCTTTCCTCTCACCCCTATTCTTCCATCTTACCAGGGCATCTTGCCTCTTCCCATTCTTCTACCTATATCTCACCTTTTTCGATCGTCGATCGACTTATTTCATCACCCCATCGACACTCGAGGGGGCATCTCTCACTTCTACTAATTTTTCTTCTACCTCTTCAAAATTCCACCTATCTACTATCTTTGAAGTGGCATCACTTACGCCACCCCAAAGAGGGGCAAATGTAGACACCCATAATTACGCCCAAGCAATTTAAATACTTAAATTACGTTAATTATCGTCTTTCTCGCAAATCGACGACATATCGTCAAAAACACTCATTTTCTCTCATATCATCATTAATTAATTACACTAAGCTAATTAATTAAGTTTCCTATCCAACAAATACCCTAATTAACGACCTTCCATTAATAAATGACCCCTTCTACCTAGACTAATTAATTATTATTAATTAATTAGCTTTCCCTTCCATTTAACCAATAAATCAATATTTAATTGATTTAATCCCCTTCTAATAGCCTGAATCACACTAATATTCTTCTAAATGGCTTCTATAAACTTACACCTATCTATTAATTAATCACCTTTGATTAATTAAAATACCCCCCAACTCCCATGACTTGCTAAACATGTATTAAACCCTTTTAAAGTAAGGTTACCTTTAATAAAGCAACCTTATCCATTCCTAATCATGTTTTACCATTATCCCACATTCATGAGAATGTGTTGAATCCTTTATCCTTTGGGCCATATAAAGAGCCCTCCACCTACCTTTTTACTTACACCTAAACTCCTTAGAGAGCAAATGCAAAGCATATAGTAAAGAGACTAAGAGCTTGCACTTTGTCCTCTTGAGAGTTCATCATCTTGAAGAGTTAAGCCTCTTTCTTAAAGTGCTTGGGTCATATGGGAAGTGTCAAAAGGGTCTTGTATCCCACCTTTGATTAGCCCCCATTCCTAGGTTCTTGGAACATTAAGGACAACTATTTTTGATAGCCATGAAACCTACCTAGGTTCCTTCATTTATATATTGTTAGAGAATAGAGGATATTTAGGTGCTTAACATAGTTGATTTCATAGTTTTGTATTGATAATTGTTAGCATCTAACCTTTGATTAATTCTTATCATGATGGTGTTTATAATGTTTTTTAATTATTGTTAATTAAGACTATTTAGGTGTTAGTCTTTGTTTACATTAGCATTAGTTTAAAAACAACACTTGCACACACTCTGCACTAATGTCAATCAATATATTACTCAAGAGCAATCCATCCAATATAGCATTCAGAGTGATTTCCTTATCATAATCCAAGTTATGAGGGGGAAGATTTGTATGTAGGATTTAATGTCCATTCTCAATATTCATGCGTGGAGTGTTTCCCTTTAGCCAAATCTCTACTAATGGAATGATATTCTCCTGGCGCAACATTTTGTATACCTCCTCAAGTCATCAATATCTAACTGAACCGTCTTTATTACCTTATTTTGTTCCATCTTCTGTGATTGCTCCTTCAAATAATGTATTTCCCCTTGAAGGTTTCTAAGTACCTCCATGGTCTCCTGATAAACCTCCTTCTGGTGCATAGGATCTAGACACCTTACATGTAAAATGCCCCCCTTAGTGATGGTAGGCTTATGCTGTAATACTTCTCTGGTGCATGCAGCTTCAATGCGTGTAATAATATTCATAGGTAATACCTTAGGTTCTGGTGCCAACTTTGACATCATCTAATATTCCACAACACACTATATCCTAACCATCCATGCACCTTTGTTATCCTATTTATGATGATTACTAAGATGATCATATAGATCTGGGCATTACTCATAGCTATGATTCTTCTCACAGAAAGAACAAGTAATATTCTAAGGAGATTCACACCTGTAGTGGTCAGGTGATCTGCATGTAAAGCATGTTCTGCGAGGGAAATCGATTCGTCCACTACCATGACCCCGACCTCTGAATCCACCACGGTATCCTCGAGCTCTTCCACATCCTCCTTTATAGTGTCCCTCATTCCAATTATAGTGTACTTGATTGTGATTCTGATCTTGGTGCTCACCTTTACCCTTGGAGTTACTTGATACTCCTGTTTGTCACACACCAATATCTATAACATCATGGATCTAAAAAATTAACCTGTAGTCTTCTGTATCATGAGTCGTGGACCGGAAATTTTTACAATAACATGATACATTCTTCTTTATCGCACATTGTAATAATGGCTAGCAGCTAGGGTTATGGTTAAGATGACATATCTCATAGTCTAACAATTGTGGGGATAAATATCCTTGGTGTTCCCTTCCACTTCATAATTCTTACACTAAATCCCAATGCATGTCTCATGTGCTGAATTCACCAATAGCTTCTCCAACTATTTTTCCATAGTTACAATCTATGCTTCCAAGAATGGGTTGACTCCCGTATCTATACTTTCAACTGCCTCAACATGTAATTCTGCCTCAAGTGATTCACCTAGATTAGTGTATGTCTTATGTGACAACACCCTTTTAAAATGTGTGATCAGTCCTCCAACGAACCATTGTGCATGTTGGCTTGCATGAATATCATAAGAAAGCTTAGATAACAGTGTTTTGAAATGAACATCATATTCCTAGACACTCTCAATAGTTCCTTGCTTAATATCCTTGAGCGTTCTTATACTCTTCTACTCTAATTCAGGGATATAGAAATCTTTAAGGAATGCATCTTTTAATGCTGCATAATCTAGGCAAGTTTGATCTAGGTCAAACTTCCCATACCAACTGTGTGTGCATCCCTGTAATGTAGTTGTAAATTGACTTTCCTTGCACTCAGAAGCTGTGATCCCTTTTTGCGTGCCATAGTATCTCACACATGTGTACATGTTCAACAACATCCTATATGCCCATATATTCTAGAAGATGGAGAGAAATCTCCATGTAAATATTTTGGTGTTGGTGTGGACCCTTTCCACTTGATCCAGAACCACCAGATCCACTAAAACTAGAGCCACCTATACCCCTTGATCCTCCACCTGTGGTTGGAAGTGGACCAGAAGATGTACTTGCTTGTTTCCTAATAGTAGTACTGAACTAAACTCCTATAGTTTGCATGGTAGTACTACTCCTAAAAGTGAGTCCATCATTCTACACACTCAAATTATTTGCTGATGATGCACCTAAAAAGGTAGCTCCAAAAAACAATGAAGATGTCTTCCCTACCATATATGTACTTGCTATGTGAGTTACCCCTACTTCTCTACTGTCGAAATTAGCTTACTGACTACTGTATGTACTAGATATTGGAAAATGAAGCGTAAGGGCTAGGTTTCCTAGTAGATTCAGATGTGTGCCTACGGCCTAGGTCATCTCTATTGGTGCACTCTTGTCTGAGGCCAAGGGAGGTTTCCTATCATGCTTTCCCAAATGGGGGAGTTCCTAATGCTCTAGCTCCATGCCTTCTGTGTGAGCTCCAAATCCTTCTTGAGCCATCTCTCTCCTCAACGCCATCCACTTTGCAATGTCACGCTGCTTCTCTATCTCCCTCTTGCATGCCTCATTGTAGTTAAGCCACATTTCTTCTCTCTGCCTTTCTATCGCTAGCTCGGCCATCTTTCACCAAGCATAGTCCTTCCCCCACGCATGGTGAGGTTTAGCTAGCCATTAGTTTTTCTTCCAAGTTCAGGTTCACCATTAAGATCTTGATCACCCACGGAATGCCTTGCAAGTAAGTTCCCTTGGGATACCGTACAAATTGGAACTCAACTACCTATGGGAAAGAATAATTGGAAATGTTGTACTCCAGATTATAGCTATTCAAAACACCACATAACTAAGTATCCACAACGTGTGTCCAAATCAGATCAGCATCATATAGGTCTTGAAATTCTTGCTATGTCTAGACAAGAGTGTGATACCTCCAATTTTGTTTAGACACATAATTAACAAACCAATCATATAGTTCTACTGGGAAAATAATAAAGAAGATCTGATACAAATAGTCATATAGATTTTGTTCCACCCATGTGCATGAGTCAAAATCAGATCCAGTACTCAGCCTCCATGTATAATCTTCTTCTAGATATTTTATTCACTCCTCAACACTTGCTAAGGTCAAATAGTACGTCTTCATCATGAACCATCTTTAAAACAATTGAAAAAGAGGTCCTGGCAATGGAACTAATGATGCAACCTAGAATTTACCACGAACAAACTAGGTGATTTGGCACGTCACCCAACCTGAGCTGAGTGCTCACTCAAAGTGCGTAAAGGTACCAAGCCCCTACTTATAGTTGCTTGTGTAAGATGTTAATGTGATGAAGGTATAATGCATTCATATCCACAAATATCATAAAAATTCCACTGAGCATAACTAGAACTAGATCTTAAAGAGTCATGAATTAAATAATAGCAATGATAGGATTAACCATAAAAAAACCAGTTATAGTTATGTTTAACACCATTATCCAGCCAATACACCCCATCATACTAAACACAATAAATACAAAAGATTCTTACAATAAATAGTATCATAAGTTTATGTGCGCATCAGATCTGGTATCATAACTCCATAATAGCTCATACACAGTGTCTTTGTATATCAAACTACGTAGTTCAATCCATCTTTATAAGGGTGGGGAATTTCCCTTCACCACTGAGGCACTTCCTAAAATAGGTTGCATGCTAAAAAATAGCCATGTGCCTTTACAATAATAGGCACGCATACAAGTGCGCTAATAATAGATCTCTTATAGTTAACTGGCAGTAGTAATCCTATTATTATCTTTAACTTATGCGTGACACTCATCAAATGCTCATCCCAAAATAGCAGTTACGTGTTGTATAAGTCTCCATCCTTATGTGTGCTCTGGACAGTATCTCCTAAAATATCTCATAACCATGAAAATGACTAAGTCCCCAAATCAGTTTGTCCTGGCATGTGATTCCTTTCCTATCCTTCTGCACCTTCAACTGTGACTTATTCCTACATGTAAATCTTCTGTGTTCCCTCTCCTTAGTGTCATACTTTGTCTGCTCAACAAGTAGTATGCCATCAGAACTTCATCTATAAAGGATACCACTTGTCATAAAAAAGTGGGTGACGTGTTGAAGAAATGATCATTTAGCAGATTATGAGAGATTTGATGGGATTTTACACTCAGAAAGGTAATCATATATTTGTGTTTACCAAAGATTAGGTGACTAATTTTTAATGACGTCAATGGATGATAGTTCATTTTGGTGTGAAGGATGATCCAAGCATTGAATCACTACAGACATTTGTTGGCAAGAAAATTTGTTGTGTGGACAAACTTGTGGATTTCTTGCCAATGCTCTGGGAATCTAAGTCCCTCTACTTAACCGGTGTAACTTCCGTATGTGCATGCATGTGAAAAGGTGGATTTCTGTGGTGGCCTTTCGACTGAGTATCCAATAGGGTCACTCCACTAACCCTGTGACAAAGTTAGCAATCTCTTGCTAGGGAAGTCTTCATCTGTAGAGCGGGAAAGGGGAGTGAGAAAAGAGGTAAGAGAACTAATGCTGTAGGTAGAAAATCAGACTCCTTCACGCACTAGTTAGAAACTTCAACACATGCATTCATAAGAAGAAACAACCCTGTAAATAGTAACAAGACCAAATAGAATTTGATGAACACAAAGTATTATGAAACCCCTTAGTCTAAGAAAGCTAGAAACTCCTTCTTCTTGTATTGATTGCTTAGACAAAAGTTGTACATGGTGGAGAAATGGAAGAAATTGAGAAGGGGGGAATAGAAGAAAATGGCTATCTCCTTTGTTCTCTCAAGGTGTAATATACTCTTGAGTTTACAAGATCAATCACTAACCCTTTGCAATGGGAATGGCGTTACAATTTATAGAATGAGAGGTGACTTATCATCTTCCTCATGACCCTCCATATGCCTTAATATGACTTAAGACTGTTCATATTCCACTTTAAATATTTAAGTCCCTTTTATAATAGCAAGGTGACTTAATTTACATTATGTTTCTAAAGTCAATTTTAAGTGACTTAAAGGCATATCAAAAAGTGTAAACCCCAATGAAGAATTAGAACATTTGAAAGTGAGAGAAAGTTGGGGGGAAGAGGAGAGAGAAAGAGAGAGAGAGAAGAAAAAGAGTAGATGTCACCCGATGAAGTCTGTTAATCCTCATTGATGGAAAGCTCCAAATGCAGTGAAACTCTGAATCTTCAAACTCCTTGCACACTTTGAAACTCCTCCAAATTAGCTCCTGAATGCTCACTCAGTTGAATGAACTAAGGTGGATCTCAAATTCCCTGGGAAAAATGGCTAGGATGCTCTCGAACAATGATGTACCCCTGAATGATTAGCCTTGTACATCCCATTTTTTCAAAACTTCTCTTTGAGTGTAACTTACTATTTTTAGTAAGTGTGGAAAAATTAACTCCCTCTATCCTTAGCTGAGTGTTGTGACCTTGATTCCCATTTATCCTTGCATTTCTCACTTATCTGGATCAATTTTTTATTTTTAGCAGGTGCTCAAGGGACCACTTACTATTTTTAGTAAGTGCCAAAAATTTCCGTTCTGGTGAATTCTCAGCTATAGTGCACCTCTGATGTCTTCATCTCCTTCTCAGGTTCTTCTGTTAATGACTTTCCCGAAATAGCAGTTCCTATGTAGTAGACCTGCTATTTTTAGAAAGTTGGCCTCTGGGAGTCGGATTGATGTGGAACGAATTTTTTTGATTTCGGGCCCACCCGCTTAATAATCTAGGAGATTTTAAAGTTTTAATTTTCAGACCTGGCAGTGCTTCTGGGTACGGCAACCATTAATGGACCTCAAAATTTTAGGTCTAGTTTTCTCCTCCATTTGTGAAGAAAATTATATTTTTGATGTGGGTTTTTTCTTCTGGTGCTTCACGTGTAATCTTACTTCGATCCGGTAACCGGCTTGACGGGAAATCCCACTTCTTTCTTTGTTGAGCCGGAAAGAAGATTTCTTCATTGTGGGTGCTTTGTCACACATGGGGGGATTTGAAGGTGTATTATTGATGGCCTTGGGTAGAGGAATGAGCAGAAAAATATATCTTGTTCTTTCATGAATTTTTTTGGGAGATTTCTTCAACTTCTCATTTCATGGCTATGGAGTTTTCTCTGTTTTCTCCTTCTGTGCTCCATGCTTCTCCTTCTGTGTTTGATGAGGATTCCTTTTGAGACCTGAAAATCACTATGGGGAAAGTGTTTCAATTCTTGGGTTGAGCAGGTCTAAGCATTTTCAATGGCGGAGTGATGGAAGAATGTTGCAGAGGAAGTATGGAGGAATGAAGTGCACATATAATTGTTAGAAGTTAGAAGAAGGAAAAGTGGCACTTGGAAAAAATTCAAAAAGATATGCAGAGGTAGGGATTGGGTGAATTTTTACATGCTTGATGTCCCTAACCTTAGGAATGTGAGGGACATCAATTTTCACAATGAGCAAGACGGTGACACGTGACACTAGATCCAACGACAGGGAATGAAGGAGGAAAAAGCTGATTTAAAGCACTGGGAGCTGAAAGGAGGTCACATGGGTTACCAACTGACTCCCTATGGGGGATGGGAATTTTTTTCAAGGTCTGATGTCCCCCACATCAGGTGCATAAGGGACATCAAATTCCATGGTGGTCAAGAGCATGACACGTGGCGCCTGATTCGACGGCAGGGAATGCACGCTCCCAATAAGCACTTGGGGGCTGAATTACAGTCACATGAGTGTCCAGAAGACTCCCTATGGGGGCTGGGTGCATTTTTAAAGGTCTTATGTCCCCCACCTTAGGTGAATAAGGGAAATCAGTTTCCACAGTGGTCCTAGAGCTGACACGTGGCGCCTGATCCAACGATAGGGAAGGCATGCTCCAAATAAGCACCTGGGGGTTGATCTGTCAAGTCTGGAGGTCATATGAGTTTCCCATAGGTCACATGGGGGATGGGAAATTTTTCCAAGGTATTATGTACCTAACCTTAGGGATTTCGGGGACATGAAATCCCACCAGGCTCTTGGTGCTGACACGTGTCCTTTTGAAAAAATGACTAAATCCTGAATTGCGTTTAAGAGGGTAACTTACAATGAAGATAACTTGAGATCTCGGTGGAATTTCTTGGTGAAATTGTATATGATCCTGACTGGAAATGGAATTTTGAATCCGATTATGGGTGTTTCATGTCTTGATTCGGCCATATGATCCATGAAAAATTGAATTTTTCATCTGGTACTCCACTTGTGCCTGAGAAAAATTGTCTGTCAATCATATGCGCCAAGGTGTTGTGAAAAATATTATTTTACCATAATTTAGGTATTGGAATTATATTTCAGAATATGTTTTTTTTTACTTCCAACTCCATCTGGAGCTCCTAGAATCTTCTTCTGAAGCCCAACAACTATTTTAGGCCTGTGTGCCGCCTAGGCTTGTGAACCCTGTTTTTAACTTAGACTACTCCAAGTCTTGCAAAACTTCTCCAAACCTTCCAGTATCATTTCCATGATGTTATAAGGTCCTCTAATCACCTCCATGTTGAATTTTTACCTTTTGTTCTGTTTCAGGTAGTCGATCTAGTCCTGTGAAGGCCAGCGATAGCCCTTCCCATGACTCCCCAAAATTTGCATTTTCAATTAAGTCCTAAAATCACCGAGGGGAATGAATGGAATTTCCTAAATCACCTAGGGGGATGATATAACATTGGTTGGGTGGTAATTTGGACTGAATGGATAGAGATGGGGTTGCCTAGAAATGATAAAGCATGAAAATTTTGGCATAGGGGTATAGTTGTCGTGCTTGGAAATTTCCAATTTCCCTGTTGCACATTTGCATGACAACAACATTTTCATGTTATCCTTTTATTTTTCTATTTTAAAAGGGATGAGAGACCCAAGGGATGCCATGGTGTTTGCAAATCTATTAGAAGATCATGGAATGACTTGAATAGTGTAATGTTAGAATGTGCCAAGGAGAAAATCGATAATGGCCTTATACTTTTGAAGGATCTCATTTTTACATTGATACTCTCCTTTGAATTAAATGATGAAAATTTGTGAATCTCCATAGATTTCCAGATCGTGGACACCTAGGAGAATAATAGTAGTTAAAACCATGATTAAGGCCTCATATTCTGCCATATTATTAGTGCATTTGAATTTGAGTTTAAATGAAAATGGAATGGGAATATTCCACGGTGGTATGATGAAGACACCAACCCCTCCACCTTCTTGACATTTAGCACTGTAAAATAAGAGGATCATTTTAATGGGGAAAAAGTATGACTCATAATCGTAAGATTCATTAATTTTATTCATAGATTCACCAAGAAAGTATTCATAGATTCGCCAAGAAAGTATTAATGGCATGACTTTTAAAAAAAAATTACGGTATGATTTCAAGATCAAATTTAGTCATAAGCATCAACCATCGAGTTATGCGGTCATTGTGGTAGGGTTCAGTGTGTATGGCCTTAAGTGGATTAAAACTGGTGGTAATGTATGTTTTGTGGTTGAGGATATAATGTCATAGTTTGGAAGTAGTGAAGTACAGCACATAACACAATTTTTTAGCTTCAGAGTAGCATGTTTCGTATTCATGGAGGGTGTGACTAATGTAGTACATGACCTGTTCACAACCTTGATTATCATAGTGAATGAGCATGGCTCCCAGGGCATGCTCCAAGGTAGATATGTAGAGATAAAATGGTTCCCCTTCACGAGGTGGCATGAGTAAAGGTGGTGATAACATATATTTTTTGATTTCGTTGAAGGATTTTTGGCAGTCAGAATCCTAATGAAACACTATGTATTTGTGGAGTAGATGGTGAAATGGTTGACATTGGTCAGAAAGATGTGATATGAAATACCATATGGACTGTAGTTTTCTTTACAGGTTGCACAATTTTCTGAGATTAGATGGTGTAATGAAACACTATGTATTTGTGGAGTAGATGGTGAAATGGTTGACATTGGTCAGAAAGATGTGATATGAAATACCATATGGACTATTGTTTTACTTACAGGTTTCAAAGTTGTTTGAGATTAGAGGGTGGGGGAATTTCAATTATTGCTCTAAATTTTGCAGGATCGACTTCAATTCCATGAAGAGATATGATAAATCCTAAAATTTTTCTGATGAGGACACCAAAATTACATTTGGTAGGATTCAAGAAGAGACAAAATTAGATGAGATGGGTGAATATTGATTTGATAACATTGAGATGATCCTTTCGTGATTTAGAATTCCGAAGGAAATCATCAACATAATCTTCAACAATTTTATGAATGATATAATGAAAAATATATGTCATGGCACATTGGTACGTTGCCCTAACATTTTTGAGACCGAATGACATGATGTGGTAGAAAAAGGTTCCCCAAGGGGTTATAAAGGTAGTTTTGTCTTGGTCATTAGGGGCGATAAGAATTTGATTATAACCAGAAAATCCATGCATAAGGGAAAGCATTTCATGGCCGATTATTAGGTTAACAAGCTGATCTATGTTTGGAAGAGGGAAATCATCTTTAGGAAAAACAAGATTAAGATCCTTGAAGTTTGTACAAATAAGAAATTTTTCCTAAAGCTTTAGTTATTGGAATGATGTTGAAGACCCATTGTGGATAATAAATGGGTATGATGAATTTGGCGGATAAAAGACACTACAATTATTCCTTGACAAGGAGTGCTATATGTAGGTTAATCTTACAGAGCTTTTGTTTGATTGACTTAGCATTAGGATATGTGACAATGTTGTGTATGATAATGTTTGGATCATTCTCAGGCATATCATTATATGACCAGGTGAAGGCTTGAATATATTTTGATAGGAATGTGGTAAAATCATTCAATTCTTGTGGATCGAGGGATTAGATGACCTTGACTATACGGGGATCTTGAGGTGTTCCTACGTTAATATTAAATGTGGATTCATTAAGAAGAGTGGGTGTTTTGGGTGGTAGGTATTTTTGAATGATCTTCAACTCCCATATGAGATAGGATATCTTGGTCATCTTGAGATTGAAGGATGTCTATGGTTAGTGAGTCTTCTTCAACCATTTTTGGATGAACAAGCAGTATAGATTTAGCGGAGTGGCTGAATTGATATGTGAGTGGTCCCAGTGATATAACATTAATTAATTTTTTTTAGGTGGAGTAAGTATGACATTGGCTATGTTTATTGAACCTTGAGGCTTTTCAGGTGGTGATTTTGGTTCGGAAATAATTGTGGAGGAAGTTGGTTTAGATGTATTGACTTCACATGCTACAGGAAGGGAGTTCTTATAACCTAGACCAAAGCCTTTCCATGCAAAATGATGGAGATACATATGAGTGAATTTTGGATTATCAAGGGATTTGAAATCCAATGTGAAAGGCATGGTATGATGTGGATTGATAATGTGAGATGGTGGATGGTCGCATCTTCCATAGACAAGATTGGTTTTAAGATAAGTGGAATCATAAGAGATAATATCTCCTATGTTAGGGTCGTACATGGGTTTTTTGTCGGGATGAACATATGTTTTTGGTGAAGGGATAAGGTTGAGCATGAGGAGGTGTTATTCCCCAAGGGTGAGGTGCTTCACAAATTCACCAAGAGAAGAATATTCTAATAATTTGGAAGTGGGGATAGAGGTGCTAGTATATGCTTGATTAGATAATTCAGACATGGACGTAGGTACAAGAATGTCGTTTGGGCGATATATCATATAGTAGTCAGTGAATGGATTTGGATCAATAGGGATAGTGAGCATATAGCCTTCATGTTCATACTTGAGACAGCAGTGAAGGGTGGAAGGAATACAGTGCATGGTCTATATCCAAGGACATCCTAGCATGTGTCGTATTGAAACTCTCCTTCTATAATGTAGAAGATTTCGGGTGGAGTTTTAACACTGACATTGAGCGGAAGTATAAATTTGCCTATAGTAGGTGTGATAGTGTCATTGAAAGAATGTAATAGAACCAAAGTATGAGTGATAACAATGTTGGGTAGTTTGAGTTGAACAAAGGCAAGGGATGATATGATGTTGATGGTGGCACCATTATCAATCATGACCCTCTTGATGGATTTGTCATTGACTTGAGTAGCAATGAAAAGGGGTAGGTCATGATCCTCTGGTCTAAGAGAGGTAATTTCACATGTTTCAAATGAGATGGTGGTAGATGATTTTAGGGCACCTACAAAATTTGTGAAAGGTTTTGGCTCACTGGATGGGAAAGTGATGGATTGGAGGGCCTCTAACATGGCTTGTTTGTGAGTTGGTGATGTCTACACAAGTTCATAAAGTGACATCCTAATGGGGGATTGGTGTAGATGTTTAATAGTTAATTTCTGCAATGTGATGAGTGGAGACGTAGCTGCTTGTATTGAGACTCTACCTTTGGATGACCCTATTTGATTAGGCTCTTTATGAGCCAATGAAATAGAGGCCTTAGGTTTATCAAATGGTGCTGATAATTTTAGAGGTGAAGGTATGGCAAAAAAAGTCTCTATCTTCCTTAGACCCAAATGGCTCTTTGTCTTAATTTTGTGAGCATGTGATGACATGGACAACATTAACTTGGTGGTTAGATTCTTAAGGGATAGAATCTTCTAAAGGTATTGAGGTTGATGTTGACGTTGCGTGAGAAGGAAGGAAGAGCGAATTGCCAATATTTTTTACTTTTTGATGAAAGGTTCTACAATCCTCTATGATATGGCCTTGTGTTCTATGGTAATCACAGAAAATAGGAAATTCATATCAAGTGGGCTTCCACTCATGGTGATTTGACGGCTTGGGAGGTAGTAACGTGATGAGTTCTTCTTGTAATAAATTATCCAAAATGGTAGCATAACATCCTTTAGGTCCAAATGTAGCTGGGAATTATTTTTTCTTAAGAGGAGGTGAAGCGGGTTGTTTGGAAATAGGTTTTTTACTTAGCGGATGGGGAGGATTTTTAGTTGTTGTAACAAGTGGATGTGATGAATGCAAAGGATGGTTAGGTTATATAGGAGGTAGAGGGCAGGGATCAGGTGTGGATGCCCTCTATGGGGTAATAGATATAGACTCACGGTGGGGGTATGATGTATGCATTTTTCCCTTGTAATGATAGGGTGATTAACTGGTATGATAAAAGAAGATTCATGTAGAGGATCCAGACCTAGGGGGAGATAAGGATGGTTTTTAGGATCCTGAGTGATGCTTAATTTAGGAGGTCTCATAGGTATTAGGTATGACGCGACAAGAGGATTTCCAAAAGTGGGTATGCCTCTTAGATGAAATGAAGTATGGAAAGGAGGAGGACCGTGGAAACAATAAGTTTCATCATAATAAGGACTTCTAAATACTTGATCTACGATCTGATTATTAGGTCCTCTTGATACTTTAGATGAACTTGGTGTATTTTTCAAATTCGATGCTAGTGAAGGAGAAGAATTTTGCATGGTGTGGTCTAAATGATTTGTAGATTTTGGAGTTTTTACTTTCATAGATTGGGGACGGTCATGTCCTATGGTTGGCTTGGGTGGGGGTGATTTTGATAAGAATGATTCAAGTGGTATCATAGTTATATGTGTAAATATAGGTATAGGAAATGGTGTATTCACATTGGAGGGTAAGGGTATGGAATTGGTAACAACATCCAGTGAGGATGCGTGTATGTCTTCAATAAAAAGTGGTGGTTTGGCAGTTTCAAGCTTGTAAGATTATAGCTTATACTCTACAGGTGTTGGTGATGGAGACATAGGGATATTTTGAGAAATGCATTCAACATGGGAGGTTTCTATGTTTATGGTTTCAAAATCATTGAGTGTTTGTGTTGATTCTGTAGATTTTGTTTTGTTGGGAGATAAAGCAGTCAGAGGAACAAGTTTGACTTTAGTTATTGTATTAATGGTATACACATTGTTCATTTGTGGTTGCTTGGAGGAAGAGGGGTGATTTGGAAAAGGTTTCTTAAATATGTCGAGGCCTTGATTTGGGGGTGTGTTTGTATTATCTAAGTGAAGGTCACCTATGTCAATCAAGTCTTAAAGCACACTGCGAAATGTGCAACACCTTTTGATGTCATGACCATTGACCCTATGGTACTTGTAGAAGTCATTATCCTGATACAAAATGTGTTTCGAAACTTATATATGAATGGTTTGAATGGGTGGAAGTAATATTATATTGGAGACGAGCAATTTATCAAAAATGCACCATAAATTTCAGCTATGGGTGTGTAATTGTGATGTTGATGAAAGCGTTGGTGGTTATATTTTCCTTAGGAGTGGATTTGACCATGATGGCATTAGCGACTGATTTAGACTTATTTGATTTGGATGGTGGCTTGGATGGGAACTCCATTTTTGGTTTCTTAGGATGAATTTTTACCCGTCCATCTTCTAGGGATCGCAATTATAACTTAGGGGACATGGTAAAATACTCATCGAATGTTTGGAATGATTGAATTTATAGAGTAGAAGAAATGTGTTTGGCACATGTGTGAATTTTTTTCAATTAAATCTAGCTTTTGTAGTGTAAAGGATAGTTGATTAGTAGTGGCCCTCTAATGGGCTACAAAATCAGTGATGGATTCATCTTAGAATTATCTAATGGCATACAGATCATTAATAGTGATTTTACCAACTATGTTTATGGAGAAGTGGTCTAATAACAATTGTGCAAGTTGTGTGAAAGAGAATAGTGAGTGTTGTGGAATGTTTTTATAATAGTCCAAAGCAGGATCAACAAGGGACATGGGAAAGGTCCTCAACATAAGGTCTTGATCATGAGTTACTAGATAACATGCGTGATGAAAGGCATGAATGTGTTGTTGGGGTTCTTATTTTCTATGAAACTTAGTAAGTTTTGGAAGCTCCTAGTGAGGTGGATATGATTTGTATGGTATAGAAGGGTGAATGGGATCATTACAAATTTGATCATAAGAGAGTACATTCTTAGATGTTGATGAAGTGGATTCTAGGCTAGATATACGGCTTAGAAGTGCTCGAAGAGGATTGGCTTGTGTTGATTAATGTAGGGATGAGCTAGGCTAATACAAAGAATGATTGGGTTGTGAGTACACTTGATATTGCCATGGAATTTTCTATTGGTAGGGTGTGTTCTATTGGGAGATCTTATGTTGGTATGGGAGATTACGCTGATAGGTGTTGTTCTGCTGTGGGACATGGTATGATGGAATATTTTGTTGATATCCATACTTTTGGGGCATGTATTTTTGATTTTTATGGGGAATTTTTTGATGATGCAGGATGTTGCATTGTGGAATGTTTTGATGGGATGAGGATCCTTGCTAAAAATATTGGTATTACAATGACATTGATACATGTGTAAGAGGATGTGAATATGTAGGTGTTTGTTGAGAATACATAGCTGAAGCGACAAAATATGGTGCCTACTATGGAACACTTTTTTGTGGGATACCGTGTAGTGGGATGTTCTGTTGAGGTACAAACTGGGGTGTAAAGATCAATGGTTACAAAGGTTGTGGTATGTATTGTGAAATAGGATGTGTACTAGTAATGACACTAGTGTTAATTATTGATGTTGCTGTAGGGATGGACATAGTGATATTCTGGATGGGAGTAGTAACTTGTTGGGAAGAAATAACTGAGGAATGGGTGAAAAAACTCAAGGGATGTGTTAGCACGTATGAGGTGACTGGAGGAGTGGATGATGAAGTAATGACATTATTTAAAGGTGGCGTGGATCCTACAGAAGGACCTAACGAAGATGTGGGTTGTTGAGTAGAGGTTTTTTGCGAAGAGACAATGTGAAGGTTGTAGACAGGAGATGATGAAACCTTAGATGCCTCTGGTTAGCTGATGGCATATTTCTTGTTCAAAGTTTCAAATGGATTTGTAGAGGTGAGAGATACTTGAGGTTGGATACTGTTTGATTTTCAGACTGTCTCAAACTATATGGATATAACTATTAGACCAAGAGATCTTGATTTTGATTAATAAGGACCACAATGAAAGAGGAGGACTTGTAGATGTGTTGGATAAATGGTGTGAATGGTTGATCTGAACATTTCTTGCTGCTAGATAAGAATTAAGGGCAATTGGATTTGAATCTAACATTTCCTCAAAAATGGGGTCTCCCCTATTGTATAATGGAAGTTCAGATGCTTGAGGACTAGAAGAAAGGAAGTATTCATCTTCTTGTGATCTAGGTGGAGGGAGGTTTTGACTATGATACTGATGTGGGGAATGTGAGAGTTTTTGTCTTGTTGTATTGCTATAATTGGCCCCTACTTCATGCCAGGTTTGTTGAGGGTCTGAAAAGGGGTTAGATGTGTTTGATTGATAGTATGGAAGTTGTTGTTGTGTTGTGGTAGAATGCATTGAATTGAAAAATGGAATATTTTGTTGATATGTAGGTGGGTTGGACATGTTTTCAAGGATTTGATTATGAGATTGTTTTCTAATAAGTACCATACTAAGAAAACACTCAGAAAATACCCAAAAGAAAGGAAAAAAAGTGGATGTTTTGTTTTACAAATAGCAAGAAAGAACAATCAGAGAGTGATTTTATAGTTATTTTGATTAGCTACAAAAAAATTAAATGTGTAAGATGGTTAACAGGGTCCTTAGGAAGTGGTCATCTAGGGATGGTTTTAGGCGTGTTTAAGGGTAGAGTCCTTGATATACCTAAAGGTATGTGAGGCCCAACTTTGTATTGCTATTAGTACAGGTGTGGTATTGGGGCCCATCCCCTCATTTCACAGTCCCGCTACGATAAGGGAGTCAGGTGCTGAGCCAATATATATTGACAGAAAGGAGATTATACTCAACCAGACCACCGGGTTGACTTCTTTGTTGGGTGATGAAATCCTAATCATTTTCACCTAGGTGGGAAATGTTTAAACACATTTTAGATTTTGATAGTGATTCAGTTGTGTCTAAGGGATGAATAAGTGGATGCAACCAATTTCACCTCCCTAACTAAACTATGTGAAGCAAGAAGAATGTTTTGTTTTGTTTTAAGAGGCCAAATGAAATGTCAATTTTGATGAGAACATCCAATCAAGAATGAAATATGGAAAGTTAAACAAATGGCTTTAAAACTTACTGCGAGATTGATACTTAATTTTAGTTTTAATTTAAAAATTTCCAAATCATTCGCTTAGAAAATCCAGAAAATAAAGTTTCCAACGAGAAGCAACCTGAAATCTAGTTATGAGAAGCAGGGAACATAAAACAAAACACTACATATGGATTATAAAATGTCAAGAAAATAACACAGGAGAATTGCTGGCAATTGAGGAAATCTTTGGTGATTAGCAATAAGTATAAAAATGCTCAAACTGATAATAAAATGAATAAATTAACAGGGTTCAGGGTACCACCGAGCATGTCAGAATGTCTAGCATGGTTTTACCTTTGGTTTCCTTGATTGTTTCAAGGGGTAACAACCGATCTTGACCTCGATATGGTGAGGTTTCTAAGGTACCCACAATGTTGATTGTGTTTTATTGTGCACTGTGTAAAGTAATGGATCAAATCTTATTTTCCTATAGACAAGCTTACAAAGATCACTCTTAGAATAGATAATGTTACTACCCATAATATTTTTTTGATTTTATTGATGTTTATAATTGCACTACAAGATAATACGATAGAAATGTGAGTATCACTTATTTTCATTATATACATATATAGCTAATATTATTCATGGCTTCAGATGCATAAATTAGATTCATGGTCTGTGTACAAATTTTTAGATATGTAAGAAGCTACAAAATAAATAATTTCTTCCTCTCCTGTAGTGGTGTGAAAATGTGGAATTGAGTAAGTGCAGTGTTGGTGCTAGATATGTTGATGTGGCTGTGGTCTTCAAATTCAGGTGTTATGTTGAGGTCCTCTGATAAGTCTAAGTGAGTCTTGTAAGCATACTCATATTATGCTAGATCTGCATGGAGTCTTATAGATTCATTGTACACATCCCATAATGCTTTAGTAGCCTCATAGATATGCTGAGTTGTTGCAAATATATCCTCAAGATGATTGAAGGGTGCATTTTGAATTGTGTAGAGCTCAAGATCATGGAGGAACTCGCATTGTTCTTAGTAGAGTTGATGTCGAATGATAGGAAAATAACCAATGACAGTTGTAGGGTAATTCCTACCACCTAATGCCATATGAAAGTAACATTATGGACAAGAAATTAGCAGATAACAAGAAAAACAAGACATTTTGATCAGATTATGTAAAAAAATATGAAATATTAACGCAAGAATCGTTGGTGATTCAGGTAAATCACTGGCGATCAAGGCAATCGCTAGTGATTGCAATTAGTTTTAATAGTTTAAAGCTATCATTTAAGGTAAATTTAGAATGTTGATGACATATTATGAACAAATAAAAAAAAATTACGTGCAAACGGTGTCTAAGGTAAGCAAAATGAGTAGATTACCTTACACAATGGGTGCATTTAGTGGATGGATGGAATAAGATGGCTGAACAATGAAAGTAAATTTTTTCATGAAGGTTTCAATGAATCATGAGGAACGTGACATTGGTGCCAGCTGATGAAGGATTTCTTGATATTTGGTATTTTGATAATGAAGAAAAACGAAGCTGTGAAAACATTAGAATACCCTCCTAAAAGAGGTCATAACAAACATATTCATAGATTACTGACAATTTCGAGAAATCCTAACTAAATTATTTAGGTGGGTGTTTTTTCCCAATTCTGAACTAGATATGGCGTGTTTCGAAGTAGTTAAGGTGGGAGGAGGGTAAAAAAACATACACAAACTTGATTAGGATAAGAGGAGTTAGCCTTTTTTTTGGAAAGATTTAGTTAGTTAGCATTTTTAGAAGGTTAGTTAGTTAGGAATAAGTTAGAGATTTTTAGGAAGGTGGTTTTAGAGGCAGTTAGGTGGTTAATGAGGTGTCAAAGTGAGGTGTATTAGTTAATGTAGTGAGTTGTAAGGGGGGATTATTTTAATTAATTAAATACTTTAAAAGTGAGGGGTGTGTGATTAATTAAATAACTAAAGATGATTTAGGAGCGTGTAATGTCGTAAATGTGGCACTTTTAATCGTGAGTGTGTCTCATTCGAGGGATGTAAACATTTGGTGTCTACATGTTCATCTAAGGATCATATGTAAGAATTTTTTTAATATCATGTCCATCATTAAATTGTTATTGAAAGCACTCTAAACTTTATAAATAAAATTACATGAATAACTAAGGAAGTCTAACACCATTGCCATCTCTAGTTAAGGCTCTAAGTCTAGGAATGTAACATTAAGATAGAAACTTAAAGTAATGCTTAAATAAGATGAATTCAATTCAAAATCTAACTAAACATTCCTACTAATATGTTCAATTATATAATATGGGCCTAAATAGACCTAAGAGGGCAATTAAATGGTTATGGTTGTTACTCCAAACAAGGTGAAATGGCCTCTCCAAATGACTACACGGTCATTTTAGATATATGTCTACCAACCCCATTGAAGGATTTAGGAAAGGTTTGAGCTTGGTTATAAATCATATTTGTTATATGAGATGCAAATCAAAGCATGGTGTAAAGTATTGAGGTAAGAGGTAAACTCTTTTTATAGTTTTCCTTTTGGGAAAACAATTGCATTTTGGTGCATGTGGGACCAAAATCCCCGAGTTAGATTAGAATTTCCAATAGTGATTAAGCTTTTCTAATCATAATTAGTGAATTAACAGATGATTAAGAGGTGTGGAGTGTTAATCAACTGCTTAGGGTCAACTAGGAGGCTAGGATAATATTTTAAAGTTTGTTGAGACATTGTGGAGGAAAGTGGGGTGATTTTGAGTGGTCGTGAGAGGGGTTTAAGACAATATTAGGGAATATTGACCAAAACAAGGGAAAAATAGGCTTAATTAGCTTATAATCACTAATTGTCTGTTTTGAAGAGGATTTTGACTTATGATTCACCATAAAGTGACATCCTGAATGCAAAAGAGGTTTGGTAACCAAACAAGCACTGTAAATTGACCAAAGTGGCAAGAAACATTAGTTAGTTAGTGAAAACCACTAATCATAATGAAATTGGCAAGAATGAGTGTGATTTGCATGCATTTGGAAATAAGATTGCAAAAGCATAATATAGGTGTCTAAATTTTCCCATGTTTGAGGTGAAGTAGGTAACTTCTCTTAAAATATAGTAGACAAGCATAAATAGGTAAATTTTTGAAGCAAAATTAGTGGAATGAAGGATGCCTCCACGAGTTTTGATGGGTGATAGAAGAAGTCAATTGACAATCAAAAATATGATTGAAATGGATAGAAGAAAATAGGCTAGAATGGGCGTGAAACCCTTGGGTATTTATAAGGAATAAGGATAGGGATAAACGTCATTGTTTATGGCCCTAGGTGATTTGGGTGAAAAATTAGAGATTATAATAAATGATAATGGAGAAGAAATGAGAATGGAGAATATAGGACAAGCCTAATATTTGCATCCGACCTTTCAATAAACAATGTGGTTATATAATTTTACCCCTAGGTCTACATCATTGACCTTTATTGAAATGAACAAAAATGTAAGATAAGATGAAAACTTAAATTACCAACATTTTTCCATTCCTACGTAACTCCATGCAACATACATAATGTAATGCAATATGAGTTCAAGTAAAACAATACCTAACTCAATGCAACATACACAATGTAATGAAATACGAGAAATTAAACCAATTAACCTAACAGAGAAACCAGTACAATCACATGCACTCAAAAAAACAACACTTAAGACAGTTCCACCAATGTTTTTGTTATCAAGTTGCAGTTCTTGAAAGTTCGTGTTGTAATGACAAGGGTTAAAAATAGTGCCCTAAGAAAGGATATATACGAGTGGAATAACAGACGACACAAGTAGTCCCATGGAAAATATTTCATGTGCTACGACACAGTCTTTGGCAACTCACTGTTGCACAGAGTACTGACATAGCATGTATCTGAGATTTTGCTAATATAGGTAGATCACAATGATCTACAAGTCGTTTGAGAGAAAAACAAGCAAGGACAATAGAAATATGCTTTTGTAAGACATATTTTAATGTTCAAGGATAATGCAATTGACATAGGCTTTAGTTGCATATATGTCATTTACCATTTTTTGTAAAATTTTAATTTTTTACATTTTTTTTTGGGATTTTTAATGATTTTATCAATTTTTGAAAAGTTTTAATTGTTTAAATTTTTTTAAGTTCTTTAGAAGAAAATATGATAGAATAAATAATGAAGTCGAGAGACAACGTTAAAAGAGACCTTAAGGCTAAAAATGCCCTAGGTAGTAGAAAAGGCCAATGGGAAGCAAAAGTATGCCCTAGCGTAGCAAAAATGTGTCATAAATAATTATTTGTTAAAAATAATCACTGAAACAAGTGTTAGTGGAATTTTAGAAGAAATACGGTGGTCTCAGGGAACTTTGGGAGTGAGAAACACACTGCGGAAGGTAAAAATGGGTATATAAGCCATCGTGGAAAATTATTTACCATATGTACTTACCATTTTACCATTGATTTGAGCTTTAACCTATGGAAGGAGATGACAAGGATAGTGAATCGGAGGCACCATGTGGATCACGTGAGGGGCTATATAAGGCTCCCAGCAGATGGATCACAGGTACAGACAACTATTCTTTTTTACCTTGGTTATTTAAAGCATTGAATTTTTAGCTAAAATACACATTTTAAGGCTAAATTAGGGTGAAACTAGGGAGGGCGCCTATGCTGGTGGTTTCTTGGGTGCCTAGGCACTTATGAATCTGTCAGTGCACCTATGAATTTTCATTGTTTTTAGCATGTTTAATTTTTTTTTGCGGTGGGGGAGCCTAGGCGCATGTGTATGTAGAAGGGCACATATGCGCAATTGGGTGATGAAATGCAAGGGCGCTTAGGTGCCTATGCCTATAGAAATGTTCTCATCTAAAACTAGTAGACCAAATGTAAGGGTGCCTAGGTGCCTATGCTTGGAGAAAAGTGCCAATGTGTAGCTGGAAGAGGAAATGCAAGGGCTCCTAGGCACTTATGCTTGGAGAAAAGAGCCTATGTGTAAATGTAATGGCACCTAGGTGCCTATGCTTAATGTAGTTTGCTCGCTAGTTTTTTTGGCTTTGATTTTTCCTCAGCGCATGCACACACAAGCACCCATACTGAGAAAAAGGTGCTGGTGCATGCAGGGGGACACCCATGCATAAAAGATAATTTTAAATTGCTTTTAGACAAAAACTAAGGTTTTAACAAACCCTAGATAGAAGAAATAGGTGAATTATAGAAGAATTTAATGATGGAATATAAGAATAGCATGATAAACTACTTTTTAGAAGAAATTATATGGTAGAATAGAAGATAAAGATCATAACAATTGACCTGATTGGCTCCGTAGGTGGAATTGGCCATGCTAGCAACACGAGATCGACATGTACAACTTTAGACCTATGAGGTGACCTTCAGATGCCAGGACCGGGTTTTCTTGGATATGACCCTAGAGGTGAAAATTTTATCCTACATAGCACGTATGCCACATATTACCTTTGATCACAGCCCTCTCACGACCTTAGTTGAGAGAAGGAAGAGTGAGATTCAGAATTTTCGATTGCCTACCGGTGAGATAAGTCTTACATTAGAGGATGTTTGACGGATCTTGCGAGTTATGATTTAGGGTCATTTGGTTACATACAATGGCCTCCCATACTGCATTGAGTGTTATACAACAATGACATTCTAAGTGACAGATATCCCCCACCAAGGTATGTCTATTTTTTGTTAGGAGGTGCATGGCCGATCCATGGCTAGGACGGGTCCCCAATTATTTATTATCTCTTGTCATCGACATGTTGCTTTTTAAAAAGACTGGTGCACGATTCCCTCTAGGTCTCATTAGAGTGATTCACGACCTATTTCAAGATATGGTGTATTGCTAGGGTTAGTGTATATTGGGTCACTTATACTTTGATTTACACTTGATATCTTAACATGGATATATGACATTGGGTCTTGCCACTTTATTATAGATATGGCCCTGGGATCATATTGCGATAGTTCACCTCACAGAAGATTTGAGAGATCATGTCATTAGAGATCCTTTCCTCATGGATTCGGTTCTAGATGGAGATGATATTCACATCCACAGGGGGGACGCATAATATTACAGGCAATAGTGTGATGAATTACAAACTCATATGAGCACATGATGACCATACATGTTATATCAGTGGCCTCAAGATGCAGTTGAGATGAGGAGAGTTGTAGTGGACCATTTCATCATTAGGAGCAGGACTTATGTCCTGGAGTGGTACAGGGTAGACAGGGTCCAACGTTAGTTTGGTCTCATCCAGGGGATTCCTGGTGACGAGATGTGGTATGCACATAGATATAGAGAGGTATTCCATATGGGACCCCAGATCAGGTTGGGCCGAGATTGCATGAGATTTTCATAGGTAGCCCCACATCCTTAGGTACAATGGGCACATAGAGCAGATACAGGGGCTACCCAAGATTACGTAGCGTGTTATATGACAGTGTTGTCACATAGATTGAATATACCACAAGAGGTATTAGATGTAGCAGTGAAGGGGGGACATGGCCCATATCTAGAGGCACATACACATGCATAGGCACATGCACAGGTACATGAAGGACTATATATGAGGGTACCAATATAGCAGGTGCTAGTATAAAAATGGATCTTAGTAAAGTAGCGAGTAGTGGTGTATTCATAGGTGTCGGCACCACGGATGCCAGTGTAGGATCTAGTACAGGTACCACTGCAGAAACCTCCATCACCCCCTGATGTGAGTCCACGATGCAATCCACTAGGAGGTAGAGGAGATGGCTGGGGTGGTGAGGAAATAGAGGAGGATGTTCCAGATATCTAGGATATACTAGATATACAGGTTGGTGGTTAAGTGGTTTCCTTTTAGCAACAGTTATAACAGGTGATAGATTTACAACTCTAGATGGCAGCTGAGAGGGATCAAGTCATTATGGAGAGAGATTAGGCCCTTGCAGATGAAGATCAACTTACGATAGAGTGAGATCAGGCTAGGAAAGAGATATTAGAGGCCCTGAAAGAGTAAGACTAGGTGATAACAGATAGTTTATAGCTACAAGAAGAGTGGGCTCAGGATATAGCAGATATGATACATCTACAGGAAGAGTGCAATCAAGCTATAATAGATAGAGATAGCTAGCGTGAGGGTCGAACATGATACACTGTAGTAGGTAGGCACACCTTTAGGGGTGAATTTGATGATTAGGTACAATGCTACTATAGTAGGTGAGGCCACCTCTTATAGGATGCAATACTACGTGGCTGTTCTAGCTGAGTAGAGAGTTCCTAAGTATAGTCAGATAGTAGGAAGAATGTCATGCTCTAGATCCCATAGAACATCATGATCAATATGATCCATAGAGGGTCCTTCAGAACACCTGAATTTAGAGCAACATGGGTCAGCTCAGCATGGCACAACAACTTCTACATGTTCAGCACCTCATATGCCCCTACGTAGTGGTGTACCTAGACTAGGCAGCCCTGATGTGGGTGAGAGTCATGGTTGACTCTCTTATTGATGTACATGATGTATTTATTCTGGTGTATCACCTCTAAATGAAGGCATACTTTTTTACGGATGTATATGTATTGTTTTTAATCATGCCTCTTGATGAAGGAATTTTTCTTGTATAGATGTACGTTATATAGTATTTTTTTTATCATGCTTCATGGTGAAGGAATTTTTTTGTATAGATACCCATGATGGATCATTATATCAAATGAAATTTTGAGACACACATTTTTGTACACAAACATTTACACTTTTGATGATGTATGATGATAGATGGATTACCAATGTATCACATGTTGTTTATGAGATATCATGCTTAATTTGATTCTTTATGTTTGTATCACATGTTATATTATGAGATATCCTTAGTTGATATCATATTGTATGTTGATGGGATACTTTGAGTAAAAGATGTGTTTATTTTTTATATTGGTTTGGGGAGATATATTTTTGATCATGTGCAGCCCCTCTTTCCCCATTGGTGATACAAAACTTGATGATTAGCTTTAGCATACATGCATGATGTAAACTTAGCATTTATTGATATATTATGTATAAATGTGATGTATCTATATGATATGATGATGAAGTGATAACGAAATGTAAAAGTAAAGATAACAAGAACAAGTTAAAAAAATATAATCAAAGAAACACATTTATTTACAAGTATGCAAGATAAAATGAACTTAGAGCAATGAACTACAAATTAAAGTAACATTCAATTCAAGCAAACAAGTGAATCCAATTTAAAGTACACAATACGAAAAAACAATGCAACTAAAAACCATACAAACCAACAACTAAAAGTAAGCAAACTACTAATTTGTTTTTGTGGGATAGTTTTAGGACGTTTTTCATTGTTTTTAGTTTTATCTTAAGACAATTTTCTATTATTTTGGATTTTTTTCACAAAACATATTTGAATGTTTTTTATTTTCTCAACTAACATATTTGTATGTTTTGGGATTTTTAAAAAGTTATATGAATGTTTTTGATGTTTTCTAAGAAGTTTTCCAAAGAAAACATGCAAGGAAATGAAGAAACGTGGATACCCCTAACGCTAGATGGGATATACAAGGGTAGAATGCCACTTGTTCTGTACCAGAAGTGACAATGCAAATTTTCCCCTGGTGTGAGATGGGATCATTCAAACTTACATCCTCTGCATTCAAAGGTTGGATTAGCCGGATCAGAGAAAAAGGGGGATAGGCTCACAAGGGACTCAGAAGAAGGCAAAGACCAACTTAGGAAAAATATTTCATACTCCTAAACCTAAAATGCTTGTGAACAATGGACCCTCCCTTAGCCCTGGAAACCGGTTTTCACCAAAGGACTTGTCCAAAGTGTTACCATTGCATGGATTTCACTATTGGACACACCTGTTTATTTATCTTTATATTTTTCTATTTTTATACTTTTTTTATTTTCTTGATATTTTAGAGACCCCATACTTAAGCATATAAGTGCTTAATATGAATTGCGTTCACGGGTTCTCAAAGCTCTTGACCATCTGTATGGGCTAGCTTATAGGCACATAAACCAAACTTGGTAAACACAACATATGGTCCTAGCCAATTGGATTCAAATTTATGTTTCTTTTCACGGTCCTTATCGGTGTTCTTCTGATTCTCTTTTAACACCAAATCCCCTGCCTAATAATGACGAGGTATGACTCTTTTATTGTAGCTTCACCACACTTGGTCCTGATACACTTTAAGGTGATTGAGGGCATGGAGTATTTTCTCATCTAATAACTCTGACTCTTCCAGTCAAGCTACTTTGTAATCCTCCTATTCATTCAGGTAATCCCTTAGCTCAATACACAAAGAAGGGATCTCAATCTCTAAAGGTAGTATGACTTCCATGCCAAATACTAAGGAGTATGGAGTGGAACCTGTGGAGGTGTGGATAGAAGTTCTTAATGCCCACATGGTAGGATGAATTTATAAATGCAAGTCATAACCTATCTTGTTCACCATATTATCCATAATGTGAATTAAGGTGTTATTGGAATCCTTGGCTTTCCTATTATCTTGAATATAATAAGGGGTCAAGAACTTGAGGAAGATTTGAAAGTGTTTGCAGAGTACTTTACCAATTTTATTCTTAAATAATTTACCATTATCAATGATAATAGCATAGGGGATACCATATCAATGGATGATATGGTTCATGATAAAGTTAGAGATCTGGGCACCTTCAACATAGGTGAGAGGAACAACCTTACCCACTTCGTAAAAGACTTAGTTGTAGTAATGATGAATTTATGACCGTCCAAAGAGACAGGGTTAAGTTTTCCTATTAGATTGAGACCCCACTTTGAGAATGACCAAGGGGTTGTGATATGTTGCAAGGATTACATTGGTGCATGTATCAAGTTGACATAATTTTGATAATCCACACATTTCTTCACATTTTGATAGCATTCATGCTCCATCGTAGGCCAATAGTAGCCTACCTTCAGTATTTTCTTTACTAGGATGATCCCATTAGTATGAGCCCCGTAGATTCCTTCGTGCACCTCTTTGATCACTTGGATAAATTTGTCTGAATTTAAACATTGAAATAGATTCCCCTCATATCCTTGATGGAAGAGGGTACCCCCAAGCAGGGTATAACGGGCTATTTGCTGGATGAGGGTGCATTTTTAAGCATGAGAAATGTTAGTGTGAAAGGTTCCATCATGGAGGTAATTAAATATTCTAGCATACCAGGGGGAAAAGGTACCAACAATATCACACACCATACAAGAATATGGTATGTCATATGTTGGTGTTCTTAGATTTTCTATGAAAAATGGCATATCATTGTTCCCTGACGGAATGCTCAACATGAATCCTACTGTAGCCATAACATTAGCTGTTCTATTTTGTGCTCATGGTATTTACTAAAATGTTATCGGATCGAATAAATCCTTCAAGGAATTGACCATTATTTTATATGGAAGTAGATTTTCATCCTTGACCTTGTATTCATCTATGACTTGTTTGATAATAAGAATTGAATCACCAATGTAATTAACTCATCTAATATCCCATTTAATAGCTAGCTTCATCCCTACAATGATAGATTCATATTCCATTATATTGTTCCTGCAGGGAAATCCAAGTCAAAAGGCTTGGGGATAGGAGTGATTAACACAACTCCGACACCTAAACTATGAAGGGTAAAGGAGCCATCAAAGTATATTTTCCAAATGATATATTCCTCAAGGTACATGATGGATGCATCTGGTAGCTCTAGGATCAAGGTTTTAGTATCTGGTAGCAGAGTTTTTACTAGTTGATCTACTAGAACATGTCGTTTTACTGACTTTTGATGCACATACTCAATATAAAACTCACTTACTAAGGTGATCTAACTGGCCATATTTCTAGTTAGGGTGGGTTTTGAAAGTAAGAAATTTAAAGGGTAAACCTTTGAAATGATCTTGATTTTATTATTGAGCATATAGCGGTGTATATTTTAAAAATAAAACACTATGACTAGGAGAACCTTCTTTATCTACAGATAGTTCATCTCATATGCTATTAGTGTTCTTCTTAAGTAGTATACATCCTTTTCTCTTTTCTCTTTATCATACTAGACCAACAATGCCCCAATTGCAAAATGTGTAGCAGAGATTGAAAACAACAATGGTTCTCTTGCCATGGGTGGCATGAGAATAAGGGGTTTAACCAAGTATTCTTTTAGTAAAGTAAACACTTGCTGTTGATCTAGCCCCCAAGTGAAATTAACATCTTTCTTAAGAAGATGTGTGAACATATGAAACTTTTCTGCTAGCTGTGAAATATACCTTTTGATGTCCTGAATTTTCCCTTATAAGCTACAAAAATTTCTAATATTCTTAGGAGGATGCATCTCTATGATAGTTGTAACCTTTACAGGATCCACTTATATTCCTCTCCTTGACACAATGAATCCTATTAATTTCCTAGATAACACACTGAAGACACACTTCTTCGGGTTAATGCAGAATTTTTAGTCTCTTAGGCGCTAAAAGATATGCCAAAAAATATCTAGGTGCTCTTTCTGAGTTCTAGATTTAGCTAGTACATCATCTACATAATCTTTGACGATGTCTCTTATCATGTCGTGAAATATTACAGTCATTAGCCATTGATATGTAGCACCTACATTTTTAAGGCCAAAGGGCATAACTTGGTAGCAGAACATTCCCCATGGGGTTGTGAAATATTTCTTGTGTTGATCTTCCTCCATAATATTTATTTTATTATAACATTAGAAGCCATCCATGAATGATAACATCTCATGACTGATAACATCTCATAACTAGTAGTAGAATTTCCGATCATGTCAATGTTAAGGATAGGAAAGTTGTCCTTGGGACAAGATTTGTTAATATATCTGAAATTGGTACACACTTTGATACTGACTGGATTTTTATGAACTGGTACCGCATTAGAAATCCACTATGAGTAGTTGATAGGACTTATGAATCCTACTTTTAATAACCTTTCTATCTTTTCCTTTACTAGTAAGGTGACGCAAGGATGCATCTTCCACAGCTCTTTTTTGATGGGCTTGATGTCTCGGTTCAAAACAATATTATACACCACAAATGCAGGATCAAGTCCTGCATGTTAGCATAAGACCAAGAAAATATGTCTGCGTACTCTCTCAAAATCCCTATAAATGTTTTCTACTCTTGAGCTGAGAGTGAAGCTCCCAACTCAACTATTTTTGGCAACTCCTCCGTGTCGATGTTAACACCTATTGTATATTCTGCTAGTACATTTGACTCATCCCCCATGCATGTAGGAGAGGGAGGGATATTGAGAACCTCCTCTACCAAAGGTGGTTCAAGTAGGTCCTCATCTTTATATGGGTGCACTATCTTTTCCATAGGTTGTTCTATTTGTTTGTCCACAAGCGCCTCAAAGAGGGTTTTCTATAGAGCTTACCCTTTTTCTTTCCATGAGGATTTTCTGTAGGAATCTTACCCTTGATAAATTTTTTACTTAAGTGTCCACATAATTCTACCTCCTCTCTAAAGTATGCACATGCATTGAGCTGAATGGATAAGCCTTTATTGTGATCATTTATTGGAATGTTATCTTTGATGCCTAGGAACTCACCAATAGCCTCATCATTTTAAAACACGTCAATATGTATGTGTTGTTGTTAATCCCAATTCATGAGTAATGGGTATATGAGGTTTAATGTTTGAGTTATAGGGGATACAAAGGGTGTAATAGGGGTTGTGGTAAAGATATCCACGTTAGAGAATAGGTTCGTAGAGGTGAGGTCTTCGTAAAGACTACACCGGGAATTTTTTTCGCTTCATTTCTAGACACACTATCCTCACTCTCAAAATAAGAATACTCGTTATTTGAAGGGAAAGACTCATAAAAATAGATGCCAATACCAAATTTATGCAGTATGTGATGAGGTATTGAAAGAGATTCTAACAAACCTTGTTCTTGGCACCTGCAACCACATCCTTGATATCTCATAGTAAGCATGATTATATCAGGAATAACATACCTAGATGACTTATAACACAAAGCCATTTCATCATCTTGAGGATGAAATATAATATTATTGAGGATTATTTCCTCTTCTAGCAAGACTCCTGAAGTAAAATTGTCGAAGGGGAAATTCTCCCTTGATCTTTGGAATTTATAACATGGTCTACCTCGTGCTTGGGATGATAGCAGAATGTTTTGAATCATAAGGGATTGCTAAATATTATACTATCCATAATTGTTGTTTATGAACTTCATCTCCCACGTAGAAAAATGTGCTTCCAATGTAGACGCACTATTATCACTGGGAGTCAGGGTGTCTAGATCCACTTGTGAAGTGAGGGCCTCTGAATGAACATGGACAACAATCTCCATAGAGGGACACTCGTAAATGGTAGGAAAATATCCCAACAATGCTATGAAATGAGAAAATGGTTAGGGATAACCTTGTATAGTAAGTGTATGTCCTTTATACTACAATTTTGGACGTTGATAATACATTGATGGCATGGCCTGCATGTCACGAATCCATGGGTGAACAAGCAAGATGTTGTAAGGGTGATTCAGGTCCAAGACATGGAACTTCATATCATGGGTTATGGGACCAAATTATATTGAGAAAGTGATCATTCCAGCTGATTTTCTTTCTTCATTGTCATACACCTTTATGGTGACGATGTTTGTCTCCAAATCAACTTATGTGCAACCTAGTTAATGAACTAGTTTAAGAGTACAAATGTTAAGACATGATCCCCTATCCACAAGTTCTCTCTTAAAATTCTTACACTTGATTATTACCTCAATATGTAAGGGTAGGTTATGGGAGGGATTTTCAGTTAAGGCTTCTATTAGACTCAAGGTGATGTGTCTTGTGGGAGGGATTTGTGCTACCATGGCCTGTAAATGTGTTGGGTCAACATCAATAGATGCTCCTAATCCCTGTAGGGTTTTGAAAAGTATATCCTTATGGACATTAGAAATATTTAGAAGGTCTAAGATTGAAATATTATCTATATTATTCACTAGTTGATCTAACACATCATAATGAATCTCTTGAGGAGGAGGGGGAGTAGTTTTTGAGATAACAAGGTGAGCCCGTTGTGTTGCCACGATGTATTTTCTTGTTTTAATTATAATCATATTGATTTTCTCATTGAGTGGATCAAGACAACCTATCAAAGAATCAAATTGGTCTTTGTTTAACACATAGTTAGCATTAGTACTCTAAGATGATTGTCCCTGATCCGGATTTTTATTTTATTCATGATTGGGAAAAGGATCTTTGAAGATCCCTAAGTTTTCATTTGGAGATTCTGTAGTGACAGTGGAGTCTACTTCTATATCACCATTGTTGACTAGGTATTGAATGCAGTGTTTTAATCTTAAATACTCGTCAGTTTTATCACCCTTTACACAGTGAAATCAACAAAATTCATCATATCTAAACCATGATGGTTTAGATGCATCATCCTCATAGGGTTGTGTTTCATGGTACTTAATCATGTTAACAGCCTCTAACTACTTTAATATGGATAATATTGATTCAGATAGAGGTGTGAAAGTATGAAATTTATACTCTGTAGATGGATTTATCTTTACAAGATTCAAATGTGCATGGTTCTGAATGGATTGTACTCACTTAGAGTCTAACTATCCCATCACCAATGACATTTTTATTCTTATTATGAATAAAATTTTGTTTTTCTTTAGACTTGGAATCAATATGATCACAGGAGAAATGTTTTAGAGTCCACGTAGCTAACAATGCATTTTCAATTTGACTCCATTTTTCTATTACCTCTTCGAACATGTTTCCACAATGCATTTACAAGTGGAACATTATGTCTGGATGGAGTTTGGGAATAAATATGCTTATTAAATATTTTTTGGGTATGGAGCAAGGAAAATGGCTAGCTAATCCTCTCCATCATTGTAAAAATGCAATGAATTTTTCGTTATTTCATTGTTTGGCATTGCAAAGATCTAGCATGGTAATGTAACTCTCTATATTAAAAAAAAGTGCTGAAAAAATGTTCAGCTAATTCCAACCATGTGGATATAGATCCTTTGGGGATGTGTATAAACCATTCCAATTCCTGCCCTCCTAAATTTCATGGAAAGAGGCATATAAGATAATTGTCTCTAAACACAACCTCTTGACATGCCATATAAAAATATTTAATATGGTCATGTGTGTCACCTTTTCCCTTATACTTGTCAAATTTTGGAAAATCAAAGTTTCATGGGAATGGTACCATAACATGGCCCTATCAAAAGATAAGGGAACAACTCATCGAATTGATATTTCATATTGCTACTATTTTTGCCTTCTTGTAATGCTAGAAGGGTGTTCTTCAAAGTGGACCACTCTTGATTAAAGAGGGGATCTTGTGTGGGTGGCGTAGGCCTATACGATGGGTTAAATTTAGGTGTATTTCCACCTCTATTCTATGTGATAACTTATTTGTAAGGGTCCTTTCGTGTCTCCCATGAAGGAGTGTTGATTGGGAACTTGTGAAACAAAGTTTTTGGTTTTTCCTTTGTTATAGCTTGTTTCACAACTTTTGGTTGTTCCTTTTGTATATGTGAAGAAAAACTAGCTAATTGGTGAGTGAGGGATTGGACCTATTATTATAACATCACCTCTTGAATAGGTGCTTCATTATGATATTCATTAGGGGGAGGTTGTGCATGATGAACATGTTGCTCATTGTCTTCACAACGTATTCTAATAACATGCACTCGATAATCTCCATCATTTTCAAACGGTATTTCCTCATTATCCTATCGTGTAGAATTACAAGCATGACCTAGGTTTAATAATTCATTAACAGTATGATGAGGTCATCCTACTTATTCTTCTCCTCAAACTTTTGCAAAAATGAGAGAAGGGTCCACGATGGAAGGTAACTTAGCTCCTAGTTCCATAACACACATAAGAATTTCAAGTTTGTTTTGAAATATGTAATCATCAAAATTGGTAGGAGGACGCTCTATATTTATACAAGGAGAATATTCCTCTTGACCACTATGGTCAACCATGAGATTATCCTCTAAAAAAGGGTTGTCAGCTCCAAATATATCAGCTCCTAATCTTTGGGATCCCATTCTTGTAGTAGGCATACTCGAGATAGGAAATACAACATGAAATATTTCCAATAAGTTTTACAAAAAAGGCACCTTAGTCAAATTTTTGCAGTGTAACAATGTTAAATCATCAAAACAAGGTGACTATAAAATAACCAAAAATTTAATAGGTCAATGCGAATGTATGAACTAAAGAATAAGGAAAAATATACCCTAACAAGGTAATATATGACACAAGTTTTTCTAGAATAATATAATGACGTACAACACTCAAAATTTAGTCACACCAAATAGTTTACTCCCTAAGATAATTTCCTAGGTATGTTTGAAACCAAATAGTGACAAAACAATATCAGCAATTAGGTCAAGTTTGTAATAAACAAGACCTAAATGCTAAGAAAGTGTTGCCATAACCTTCTAACAAGGTATACTAAAAACCATCTTCTAAATACTAACAAATTCTGTGTTGTAACATGGACGATACAAATGTAAGTAGCATAACCACACTATTGGGACACGTAATCCAAGTTTGTGGGAAAGAAATATTTAAGTATAAAAATGGCATTATAGTGATGCTAACAAAGTAACCTCAACACTTAAAAAACTCAAGACAAGGCTAGTGTGTACAAACTACATCTAAGTATAACAATAAATTATTATGTGCGCGAGTAACGTAATAATAAAATATAGAGATTTATGCCTAGTTTCACAATGAAAGCAAGACGTAAATATCTCAATTATATGGCTATAATGTGGGTAGCGTAATAACTCAAAAGAATACAAGGATGAATTGACCTAACTACGAATATAATAATTCTCAAATATGTGTCTTTGCGAAAAAGGGACCTACTAGATCGCGAGTACATACCATGAACACTTTCAACACTTGCACTCCGATATTGCAACCTAGTCACACACGTAGAATAAAAAAGGGATGGACATGTAATATGATCGAGCGTTATCCGTATATGTTGTTTCCCTTTTTCCAAAAATTGGAAACAAGAAAACAAAGGTGTAGACCAAGTGGTGTTGAAATAAACTTGGTGTTAATTGAACAGAGTTTCTCCTTGTCTTAGGATAAGTGAAAAACTAGGAAAAAATGACAGTAAGTAGATTTTGTGATGAAATGTTATGTGGTTTCAACTTTAAGAGATTCTTTCCCTTGTTCAAGAAACAAGAGTTTGAATCTAACAAAGTTATCACTTTATGAGATCTCTCAAGTATAACAACTAAGACAAAAATAATGGCTCCACGCCGGCAAGCTTCCTAGGTGGTTCTCTCTCTCTATGTGTCACAAGTTTACTTTTGCGAGCTCGATTTACCAAGGTTTCCTAAGGAGTATCTCATATTTACTTTACCCCCTTCTAATACAATGAGCAACTAGTGCGTTCGGTTGCATTATCACTGGGGTCGCAATGGAAGTAACTTTGACTCGAATCTCACCAAGGCATACTAGTCAATTCGGTAGTGTGGAGCACTTTCTTGTTTCATTCACAAGGTTCCCTCTTGCGTGAACTACTTTAGGGTTCCCAGGATGACCCCCATAATTGTAGCTTAAGGCTTATGCCAAAAGGGTTACGTCCTAGTTAATTGGACGAGCCGTAGCTCTTAACTAAAACCTGCAATATGATGTTTTGAATTTGTGTGTTGGTGTATTTTTTTTTTTTTTGATCAAGCAATTTGGTTTAGACCACCAATGATAACCTACAACACACGTGAATGCTCAATTTTTGGTTTGAAGAGAGTGCTTATTTCTTTGAAAAGCATTTTAGGTCCTTCACACAAATGGCTAGTAGTTCAAAAAGGTTCACAATATCATAGAAAGAGGATTAAACATTGTTTTTGTTTCTCAAGATCACACTAGGTGCAAGAGAAGAGCTTACACAACAAATAATCAAATTAAATAGAAATTCAAAGCTTGCAAATCAACTAACTACCATAAAAAATGTACAAAGTAAGGTTTATTCCCAATTAATCCAAGTGCTTCTTAATGAAAGACTAAAATTACTTTTAATTCCCAAGATCACACTAGGTGCAAGGAAAGAGCATATATAAATTTTATCCTTGATTATTTATCAAGTGAAAAATCACTTAAACTAAAAGATCAAGTACATGTAAAAAAAATGCAAGTTTGTTCCCTTAAACACAAAATGGATGACGATTGTTCCTACTTACTCCTAATAAGCAAAAAGTGGTTTAGGGGTGTTTTTGATTCTCAATATCACACTAGATACAAGAGAAGAGCATACAAAACCTGATTCCAAACTTATTCAAAACATAAAAACAAAATCATTCATCATACCCTAACCTAATTTAATCAAAAATATCTTATCAAACCCTAAGGAAATTTTTTTAGGAACATTGCTCTAAAATCAATAAATGGACTAAAAAAACTACTAAAAATCATTAGAAATTACAACCATCCTAAGAAAAAAGAATTTGAAATTTTGAAGTTTGAGGAAATTTTACCGTGGTGCATGGGTGCCCTTCTTAGTGTATCGGCACTCCTTTGGATGCACAGGCACTCACAGTAATGCACATGAGCTCCTCTGTCACTTTTTACAAAGTTAGTTATGCATGGCTGCTTCTAGCGAGGCACATGCACCTTTCTACATGCACATGAATGTTTTTCACTCAGAGCCAAAAATCAAGTGTTGTAAGGGTACTCTTTTGGATGCACAGGTGCTTGTTTAGATGCAGAGGCACTCCTATGGATGCACATGAATTCACAGTAATGCACAGGCACATTTTTCTTGTAGGTGGTCAAAAATCCAAATTTTTGAGGAGATTTCTTGAAAAAGGTCCAAACTTTGATATTTTGAGGGAATTTTGACAAGGCTTCGCCTCCTTATATCCTGCAAAGAACATGAAAAAAAACCTTCTACCACTAATCTAGTAAAATAACTAAAAAAAATATAAATTGATCTACAAAACTTTGAAAATTATTCTACAACTTTGAAATTATTCTAAAAAGCTTGAGAAACTAATCTAAAAATCTCGAAAAAACGCTAGAAAGTTTGAAATTAAACTAGAAAACTTGAAATTAATCTAGGAAACTTGAAGCTAATTTAAAAACTTGAAATGAATTTGTTTGAAACTAAGTAAAAAAGTTTTAAAAATTGAATGTAATGGGGTATGCTCCCACCATGCGTGCCAAATGAAATCACTCTAAACTCTACAAAGAAAATTGCATGAATAACTAAGGAAGGCTAACACCATTGCCATCTCTAGTTAAGGCTCTAAGTCTATGAATGTAACATTAAGATATTAGCTTAAAGTAATGCTTAACTAACATGAATTCAATTCAAAATCTAACTAAACATGTCTACTAATATGTTCAATTACCTAACATGGGCCTAAATAGACCCAAGAGGGAAATTAAATGGTTATGGTTGTTACTCCAAACAAGGTGAAATGGCCTCTCCAAATGACTACACGGTCATTTTAGATATCTGTCTACCAACCCCATTGAAGGATTTAGGCAAGGTTTGAGCTTGGTTATAAATCATATTTGTTATATGAGATGTAAATCAAAGCATGGTGTAAAGTATTAAGGTAAGAGGTAAACTCTTTTTATAGTTTTTCTTTTGGGAAAAAAATTGTATTTTGGTGCATGTGGGACTAAAATCCCCGAATTATATTAGAATTTTTAATCATGATTAAGCTTTGCTAATCACAATTAGTGAATTAACAAGTGATTAAGAGGTGTGGAGCCTTAATATACCGCTTAGGGTCAACTGCGAGGCTAGGATAAGATTTTGAAGCTTGCTGAGACATTATGGAGGAAAGTGGGGTGATTTTGAGTGGTCATAAGAGGGGTTTAAGCCAATATTAGGACATATTGACTAAAACAAGGGAAAATTAGGCTTAATTAGCTTATAATCGCTAATTGTGTGTTTTGAAGAGGATTTTGACTTACGATTCACTGTAAAGTGGCATCCTAAATACGAAGGAGGTTTGGTAACCAACTAAGTGTTGTTAATTGACCAAAGTGGCAAGAAACATTAGTTAATTATCAAAAACCACTAATTATTATGGAATTGGAAAGAATGAGAGTGATTTGTGTGCGTTTGGCAATAAGATTGCAATATTAGAATATAGGTGACTACAGTTATAATTGAATTCATAATTTTAATTACCATTATGATAGATATCATGTATAGGCCTTTGACTAGGTACAATTTATAGAGTACTAGTAACACGAAACAAATATTTTGAGGTAGAATATGGTGTAGTGGTCATTGATTAATGTCGTATAATAATGAAAAATGTTATTAAAGAACCATGATGAGTAACTCATTATGAGCATAAACATAAATAAACACACCAAACAAAAAACGATACAAAATAAACCCAATATACACAGTAGATGTTTACACCATAGCTATAAATGAACCAAGATGATAAGTAATAAAATTTTAATTGGTCCAACAACCAACTAAGAAAATTACAAAAATCCAATATACACAGTAGATGCTTTCATCATGGATATAAATGAACCAAGATGATCAATAATAAATGTGTATTTGGTCAAAAAATGAACTAAGAAAAGTAAAAGTGCAACAAAACTATACATAAAGACACTTAGTCTAATGTGTTCCATAGTGAATATTGATTGATTATGTTTCCCCAAGAAATAATACATGCAAAGGGTAAGATGATTTGGGATTGATAGGGTCATTTCCCCCAAACAAGGATACATGCAAGGGAAATAATTAGAACTAAGACTACCTCAAGTGAGGATACACACAAGAGCTTTGAATTATTATTATTTGATTATTTGATTAATATTTGGAACGGAAACCGGGATGAGATTCAACACATTGATTATTTTTTTTTTAGTTTTGCAAATGTTTAGGATTTTCAGATTTTTTTTTTCTTTTTTGGGATTGTTGGGTTTTTTTTAGAAGAACTGTGATTGATTTGTCAATTAAATGTCTGATTCTTAAACAATTTATCAATGTAAATTAAACCTTATAAATATTTAAATGTGAGTTCACTAAGAAATTACACACAATTGATACCCAAATGGTATGAAATATTTTAATATTTTATTGGTACCTAAGAAGGCAATACCATTTCTTAAATAATGCTCACTTATTTTTGATTTAACATAGATTACATGTGTCTCAAAACATTCATGCTTTAAATTATCAAAGATGATAATATTGTTAAAGGCACTTTATGGTCCCAACAGGTGTTCTAGAATGTATACAAGAGAAAATACATAATAATGAAAGAACATAAATGCAATTCGTAAACCTCATCCATCGTTCGTATCTGCTTGCAACCTCATATGAGATTGGCTAGAGCTTGGAATGAAGCCTCAAAATTGTTGAATCTCTAAAATAAATTAGATGTGGCTGCTCCAATTTTTTTTGAATAGAAGTAGATTTCAACTACGAGAAATGTGAATGAATAATTTGATTTGATTGATAGATTATTGATCAAATGGACAATATAACGGTGTGTAAAATTGAATGGAAATTTGACACAATAAAAACATATATTCTTAAGCTTGCAAAGATGATTAATGGAGAGAAGTGAGTGTTTATTTATAGTTGAGGAAAGAGAATCCCAGAGCCTTGATTTGTGTGATTTATTTTTTGATATGAAGTTGAATAACACATGACTGTAATGATTTATTTGAATTTCCAATTTGTTTGGGAAGATAAATTGCTATTTTGAACTTGATTGGTGAGTTTTTATTGAGTTTGGAAAAGGTGGCATACCTTTTGAAATTTTTCTGTAAATATTAATTCATGTCTTTTTTTGTACTCACCCAAAATGCAACGCAAATTTTTTTTATCTTAGAGAGATTTTTTCTTTAATTTGGAAATTTGTGACTCAAGGGATGTATTTTAGCTAACCCAAATCTATGATTTGATATAATTTAGACTTTTCATCTTGAATATAATTAATGATTTATAACCTTAGTCGTGAGTTTATTTTCTTTATTCAACTTGAGATGTCAACTAGTGAGGTGGAAGTGAGTGGGAGATGATGTGGAAATGGATAAGTGGATGATTTATTTAATTATTTTGATATCAAATTAGCTAATGGGGTAAGAGATGTATAATGAGAGTGATATGATTAATTAATTAATACTAAGGGTGTTTAGAATGAGCATAATAAGGTTTGTAGTGTGAATATTTAATGATTCGTGACTATGTGTAAACAATAAAAGTAATTAGGGATTTTTTGGGGTGATAAAAGTTGTTACACCCCTCAATCCCTCATTCTCTTTTTTCGTAAAATGAATTGAAACATTTAAATAATTTGTGAGTAGCGCGGCAGACGGTACCGCTACACTATTTTGTGTACCATTGTGGACACGTACGCATAGCCTTAAGGGTATGAATACTCATGCATAATTGTACATGTGACATCTTAGTGGCTCCTATTGTCACATAGCAGCAAATTGGGTAATGTTGTGATTCATTCTATGTGCTGGTACACTACCTTATTTCTGCAGATGATGGTTTTTGTAATCATCCCAGATGGCTATGTGGTAATGCTATGTGTTGTGATATACCTTCTAGTTAGAGAAGATGAAATTTATTTATGGGATACATAATTGGCATCTATACCTTCATGGATATTATTATTATTGTTTTAATTTTGCATATTGGATGAGTTAAAGTTACAAAAACACAGTTGAACTTATACGCAACTTCTATACTTTAGTCATTATAAGTAAATAATGATATTAAGTAAGGTACTAAATTATATATTGAGCTTTGTTTCTTACATAACCGTTATAGCAAGTTTGATCAAATATTGCATTGAGTAGCATGGGATAAATGTTTGATTAATTCATCAGTGGGCATGTTTATAAAGTAGTTGTAATCATCATCTTTGTGCTATCTGAATATCCTCCATGAAAACTATGTTATGATAAACCTCTATAAGTTTATGTACTTAATTGAATAACATTTTAAGCTATATAGAGGCATTCAATCATTAAAATAACCATGAGGCTATGAGATAGTGTTTATGTTAATATTACTTGTATTTTGACAATGAAATCAAATACTTATGGGTATCATTATTAACTATATAGACCATGCATGAGGCTTAAGGATTTATAAGCTGAATAACTACATTGAAGACCTAACAAGTATAGGTTAATGCAATTTATGATTTTTGCTACTAGGCTTAATTAATCACAAACCTCAATATCAATGAATTTATTCGCCATGTGAACGGTTAGTTATATTTGTAACCATTTAATTAGTTAAATTTGGAAAAATAAATAAAGTTTTCTAAATTTGAGAATCCCACCTTTTATGGAGGAGAAATTAGAGGCTGACGGTGATGGCTGGTTGGATATTAAATAACATTGAATATATTTAATACACTTTAATGAGATTGGGAAACGGGTAGCTTCCTGAAGAAGCTACCAGAACTACTGGAAATCTGTTTTTCTTTCTGTTCTTACATGTTGACTATGAACTCTTCTTCTTCTTTCAAAAGCTCCACTTTTGGAACAACATTTGCATGCAGTTTTGAAAGATAACTCGTTGGAAATTTTAGAATTATTAAAGGAGCTCAGATATTCTGTATAAGAAGATTGATACATGAGATAGATGAGTTTTTATTTTTGGAACTATGTATTGTTAAGCCTTACGTAAGGAGCATTGGTAATCACATATTGGTGGTGAAAGATAGTTATTGGGATTGCGAGGTGGAAGTATTTCAGTTTTAACAGGCATGGATCGCTCTCTCCCCCTCTTAATATCGTATTCAATCTGATATTTGAATAGATAATCTTTTGCAACATTCTCTTTAGTTAAATATGCATGTGAGGAAGGCTATTACTATGTACTGTATGATCGTTGTGAAATTATGAGTGATTGTTCTTGATATTTCAGAGATCTACAGTAATAACTGTTAGTTTTGCTGTTGTTGTACTATGTGGTTATTACAGTTAGAACTGTGTGTTGTTATACTATTGGGAAGTGTAAACTCATTTGCCCGAGTTCTATCATTCTCTATTTTGAATATTAATTCATTAGCTTTGGGTATTACCTAGAAGCCTGAAATATTTATAACATTAAGGAAAATACCTTAAGTGTCCTACTCTGTAATTTTTGGTATTATGGGGATTACGTTGGTTGTTAGCGTAGGTATTTACCTTAGCTCATGTTCACCTAAGTACGTTATTTACCTTTATTGTATTTATCCTCACCCACTTATGTGTGTGGATATTTCTTTTATCTTATTTATATATTAAGAGATATTATCTAGTTGTTAGGTATAGTTCTTTCCTTGATCTATGGTATTGACTAGATCCTTGATGTCTAGTTCTCTCCTAAATCTATGGTCTTAACTAGTTCTTTGATGACTAGTTATTTCCTTGATTTATGGCTTGATCTACGACCTTGACTGGTTCTTAGATTATTATTCCTTACCTATTTAAGCAAGGCCCATTCTCAATGTATTGCATTGAGTTCCATAATAATATATGATATTGCTTCTCATTTGTTTGCAAAGGTTTTATGTAAAGTTATTCTGGCGAATTGACTTTCATCTTATTGATCATGGTGTTTAATTAGCATTTGTGTTCTTGGCTTGGTACGATTTGGTTATCGTTCCTTTCATGGTATCAGAGCAGGAGATTGTTGTTGACATCCATCTGTAAGTTTTATTTTGTAAATAAATTCATTGTATATTCATATATTTGGGATTTTGTCGTATGTTGTTGCTGCATGCATTTTTATGGAAAATAGATGGCTTCCATTGGATCCAGAAGGCATGAAAACCCTCAGATCGACTGTAAACTCGGTCATTTCTGCAGACAGTCATTTTTTACTGTTACAGAGAAGCACATTGGTTTACCTTGGGATTCGTGCCCACTAGAAAAGAAATCACGGGATTGTTTTTGGGTTTGTTAGATTTTTTGAGATATGTAAAGAGTAATTTTTTGTTGCGGTGAATCTGTCTCAGTTTGTGCACAGGAAGGTTTTCAGATATTTCCTTTTTTGGCAGGGGTCCACGGATGCTATGCACGTTTCTTGCTATTTCGGGAAAATCCGCAGGTTGCTATTTTCGGAAATAAAGGTCACTGTCTACACAGTCGATAAAAAGTAATTTTTACCAGAAGTAGTAGTTAGATGTGACTTTCTCGAAAACATGCGACACACCCCAAAATAGTAAGTTGTGTAAACACCCATTAAAATCCTTAGCCCTTGGTCATATGGTATGGTCATATGAGGGCTTAAAGCTTCTAGTTCCTGGTTCTTAACTTCAGCCCCCTTTAATTTTATTTGTGTGGTGAAGGCATCAACAATTTATTTAGTTTTAGTGGCAACTAAAATAAATAATAGCGCAAAATATTAAAAAGCTTGTAACTTTTTATATGTATAACTCGGTTTTGAGTGCCATTTTTTGCAAAAGTGCTTGTTTTTTCATGTTCTTTCCATTGGAAATATTTATTTTGAGACTTACACTATAATTATAAAGTGCCAAATATGGAGGAGGGTTGTAATCAATTGTGGACATTTTTTTGGCTGAACCCGACATCCTAAACTTTTGGGAGTTGCAGTTTGTACCTATCATGGATTCTGAGAATGATATGATTTTTTCTCTGAAGTATGTGGACTTCAAGAGAATATTGTAAAATTTGTGGAAGAAAATAGATCACTCAAGAAGTAAAATTCTCTTCTACAATCACTCATTCATGATAAGGATGCAATAATACACTTCCTGCAGAACAAACTTGCTAGCCTACAACATCACCATCATATTGTGGACAACCATATCCATGCTCCTAGTCCACTTACAGCTATGTCTCTTGTACCCACTGACATTGATCTGCTAGTCTTTGAGCTTGAACCTGCTTTTGATGCTTCTAAACCTGTGAGGCTTGTTATTGCATGCTCTTCCACATCTGTGCCTATTACAGTACCACATGTTGTGTATCCTACTTCTGCTCAGTTGCATGGCTTTTTTAAGCAGCATACCACTGCATTCAGTTCTCACATGCTCCGTTCTATGGGTCTCACTAGAGGAGTCATTAGTAGACATTCACAAGGTATTGTTTCCTCTATTCCACATGTTAAGTGGAATTATCGTCATGACATTGGTTTTTGAGTAGATACTTCATTGAGATCACACATTGACAGAGATCCTTTTTTTGTTCGCTCGAATCTTTTTGAGGATCATGAGCAACACATGAGTTTTGAACCTTCACTCAGGATTGATAAAATTGATATTTCAGCTGTCAGACATGATCAACCTGACACACATTCTAATGTTCTTTTGCATAGCACCCATTATGCATTTTACACCAAGTCATATGCAGGCATCTTCTTCATCCATCTGTGTTGATTTGAGGTTGGATATCTGATCACTCATGGAGACAACATAGGCATTCGTTGAGAGGACTCTACAAGTATGGCTCGTCCTCCATTCAGTCTCTTGCTCCACTTTCTATACCTTCTGCATTGTGATGCTTCTTGTTTTAAGAATTTTTCTTTAGCAGGTGTAGTGTATCTCTCTTGTTTGTTGAGAGATTTTGTATCTGTATTTTCGACACTTTTGGCATGTTGACAGTATCTCTTATGGGGGATCTATTTTGGTGCATTCTAGTGTTATTTTGTCAGTGTTCAAGTAGTTGATTTTGGGCAATTCATATAGATTCGTAGCATCACTCCACCCATTCAACAGTATAGGACGGGTGTGGTGTTGATCCTACTTCTTCAGGTTTCGTGTCCTTTCCTTGTTACCTTGGTTTTTCTTGGATCGTGACACTCTAGATTTTGTGTCCTTGCCTTATTATCTCTACTTTTCTTGGATTGTGACACTCTGGATTTTGTGTCCTTGCCTTGTTGCTTTGGTTTTTGTTCTTGGATCGTGGCACACCTATTTGCAGTAGTTGATCGAATTATGTTTGGTGTTTTTGTGCACTTTTGACATCACTCTGTTGACAGTCTCCTTGTATGGAGCTATTCTGGTGGAGCCCAATGTCAGTTGTTTTTGAGTTTTGTGATCGAGCAGTGGATTCAGACCACAATGCACACCAAACTTCTTCAGCATTCTACGTATTTTTTGAGCCGAGATTCTTGGGATTCCTTGGAGCGGGTTTTTACTCTCTTTACTTTGTTGTTACTGGTTTTGGGTACCTCGCGGTGTCCCTTTTTTCCCAGTTATTGTACATGAGTACCTCATCAGGCCTAGTTTCCGGGACTCATACTGTGGACATGCCACTTCTATTTTGGTCCCTAGCTTCACTTGAGGGGGGGGTGTTAGAGTAGGTATTTACCTTAGCTCATGTTCACCTAGGTACTTTATTTACCTTTATTGTATTTATCCTCACCCACTTATGTGTGTGGATGTTTCTTTTATCTTATTTAGATATTAGGAGATATTATCTAGTTGTTAGGTATAGTTCTTTCCTTGATCTATGGTATTGATTAGATCCTTGATGTCTAGTTCTCTCCTAAATCTAAGGTCTTGACTAGTTCTTTGATGACTAGTTATTTCCTTGATTTATGGCTTAATTTATGATCTTGACTGGTTCTTAGATTGTTATTCCTTACCTATTTAAGCAAGGCCCATTCTCAATGTATTGCATTGAGTTCCATAATAATATATAATATTGATACTCATTTTTTTGCAAAGGTTTTATGTAAATTTATTCTGGTGAATTGCTTTCATCTTATTGATCGTGGTGTTTGATTAGCATCTATGTTATTGGCTTGGTATGATCTGGTTATCGTTCCTTTCACCGGCTTCACTTATTAGCTAAAATTATTTTCAATTTCATATTACTTTTCTTTCGAGTATTAGTTTGCAAACAATAATATTGGGGATATCGATGACTAATATGTAGTCACCAAGTTGAAATCTTGAAGACTCAATCACTTAGTCCTTGGCCTTCAACATGGACATAGCTATAGACATTTTGATTTATGAAGTTAATACTTTCTTCTTAGTAAAAATAAAACCGTGTTTAGTTTTGGGTTAATTTCCCCTCTGGAACTTGGGGTTGTTATCATGTTAGAGAACCCAACGTCAATCCTATGTAAAAACCCACAAGGGGGATTTCTTGATTTGATCATTTCTAATCGATTAGTTTCATCCAGTTAGTCTGGATGCATTAATAATAGATACCACATAGATGTTATATTGTTCTATCTGGTAATACGATTTACATGATTGAGTTTGAGTGATTGACTTGTGAACTCCAAACTCTGTATATGATGTTAGCTATATTTTATTGGTTATCTCTTGTAAATGCAAATAAACTAGTAATAAGTTATTCCCTTGGGTTGTTGATTAGTATCGACCTTAAATGGAAGGGGTTTCGATAAATCAAGAAGGTTGTAGGTATTTTAGAAGGCTCTCGATTTAGTTAAAGGTAATTATAAATTACCATATTAACGTGTACCTAAGGAATTTGATAGCTTAATGTCTTATGTTGAGTTTAGTGGTTTCTATACCTGGGGAAAATTAAGGATTCCCTGGTAAGATATATTTGACTAGGATTAATGAACATTAATAATCTATTATTGCAAGAGTATATCAGTTGTACCTAAAAGGAAGTGAATATATTTTCTTAAAATAATTATCGACCTATTCTAGTAATAGATGCCTGATGGTAAGTAAGGACGAAGAACATTTTTTAGAGTTTCTGTTCTGAATATCATTTCTAGCAAATTTCTTCTACTTGCATCGAGTAGGTCGCTGAAATCAGTCCCAATGGACAATGGGAAGAATACCTTAAGGTTATAAGGATATAATAGTATAATTATATGCTTTAGAAGTTTTGGCTTGAGGATCAATTCCATTAAGACAGTGGCGTCTACCAAGTACACCATATCCCTTTATTGGAAAATGAGATCACGAGATAATCAAATCTCATCAATTTCATTTCAATTGATTTGAAAAATATTAGTTCCAGTTCAAGGGATAGATAACTTCTATTACTTCATTATCTTTTGACATCTCCATTCTTATCGGGGCTGAAAGTCATTATACTATTTCTGTATTTTATAAGCTAGTGATTACTTTCCACTTTTTTCATGTTTTAGACTAGTGAAACTATTAACAACAATTTATTTAGACTTATAATTTATTATGTTATTGCAAATAGAATGAATTCTTTAATCCTATGTTGTTATATGTTCTACTTCAGGTGAATTCGTTTTATCAAGGCATTTAAAATTATGATAGTGAATAGTTTTCAGATGGATGAAAAGAAATTATTCTAAACACATGATGATTGATTCTTTTCATTATTGAGTTGTTACTTTGATCTTAATGTTGTAGCATATCATTTAGCCAATATTATATTGCATAAGTTATTAAGCGGGGAAAAGGGCTATTCATGCCAGTCATGTTGGACTGACCATGTGCAATTTCGTACATCAACTTTTCAGTTCAGGGAAAAAGGAACTTTGTGGCAAACAAAGTTTGGATGAGGCATTTTGTATTTTCCTTAGAATGTATGAGTGATTGATAGTATTGAGACTATAATTTTTAGTCAATACTTATTGATAATATGATCACTATTGAGCTTAAAATATTTTGACTCACTTATGAGCTTCTTCTTGATCATTTGCTTTTTAAAAGAAATAAGACAATTGATGATGTGTAGAAAGGATTTCTGTTTAAACCAAAGGCATTAAGCCTATTTCAATTTATGTTCAAGTTTGATTAGATACTTGACCCCTTAATATTATTCTTTAATTGCTGAGAAGAAATTCGAAGATCTTTACAGATCAACTATTCCAATAAATATAAGATATGATTTATGATTTCTATTTAGGTGCATGAGTCATTTCGTATTATGGTTTGCAATAAAATTAATACCTTGGAAATATTATTGGTTATGATAACCATTGTCAATAAGTTGCAAAATATGTAGTTTTTATGGATTTTTTACCAAGTAGAAATGTTGAGAAAACATTCTATTATGTTACGCATTAACATATATTACTCATTAATAATGAGGTTAATAAAGAAATATCTCAGATTATTTCAAGTACTATTGAAAGTAGGTGGGAATCGCAGCGTAGGTATGATTACTTGCAACATTGCTACATATCATTGGAATATAACTGAATGCTATTTGCTTAAATCATGTTTGGAATATCCGGTGATGTGACCTCACCAATTGGCATAACTGAGAAGAATTGAATATGTATTTGTAGCATGTATGGCTACCCTGCTACACTTTAACCTCAAATACTATGAACTCAATTAATAACAATAGAGGTAATTATTAATGAGATAAAAGGTAAATAGCAATAGTTTCGGAAGATAGATAAAAGGATAATATTCTTAAGGAATGGATCATAGCTAATGCCTTGAAAGGTCATGTAGTATAATCCAACTTAAATGAATTAAGATCTTAAAGTTAAACCATTATCAATAATGGCAGAGACCCACTCTCATTTGAATTAAGATGTGATGCCATGTAAGAGAACAATAATAGATCAAGTAGAATGAATCACATTCGGGAAAGATAAATTTAAAATGAAGTAAAAAGGACTTCATGGATAATATGATCCATGTTGACGAAAAAAATAGTTTAAGAATTTATATCCGAAGTGGTATAGTAAACCGTACTCGGTTGTCTACTATTCTCATGATAGCATTCTAATTCTTTAAGGTCAAGTTGTGATATCTGGAAGAAAATCTAGGTCTGATGAGTATTCAAGTGAAAGAGGATTTGAATCTAAATAATCAAGTACTAAGGTACATTGATACCTCTATGAAGGTTTATGAACCACACTTATGTAAGGATAAGTTTAATACAACCATAAATAAATTCGGTGGGTGTAGACTTACTTCCAATTGAAGGAAGAGGGTATTGGTCCTATAGCTGACTTACAATGTCATACAACTACGGTCACCAAAGAAGTTGACATGAAGGTGTAACAAGATTGGCTTCACTGTTCAGGAATCACAGAATGTGATAATTTTCTCTAGGAGGTGATAACGTATTCAAAAGGGATTGTCCCATAATGCGTCAATATGAGCATACAATCATGATATCCATTTACAATGGAGGTAAAAAGGGAACACACTTTACTAAGTTGGAAAGAACATAGTATCTTAATCCTAACCCTAGTCAACTCTACTATTCTATATAAAGAGGATTAGTAAATGATCAGTATTAAAGGAAGCAAAGACCTTATGAGAAGGTTATGACATGAGTGGATAAAAGAGCTAGTAGCCCATCCCAACCTCTTATAGCATATACTCATGATATATCTACTGGTCAGACATAGTAAAACAAATGAACGATCTTGATTAAGCTACCACTAGGAAAAGGGGAGTGTTTATGATTAAAATGTGTATTGACATCAATAGTCTATGACTCTATAGTACTTGATAAAAAAGAAGAAGTCATACTTATATATAGTTTTACGTAAGTATATATCCCTAAGATGAAATAAAGGAAACATGGGCTTAATCAATTAAGCAAGGACAAATTTTAATCTGTAATTATGGTCTTAGACCTAAATAGTATAATTCTCCATTTACGGTTAACTTAAGCCTGAAACCTAATCTGGTAATTAAGTGATATGAAGATTAAGGTCCTAGGATCAACATAAACCGGATCTTAGGTATGAACCATTCATGGAGAAGGTGTCGTAAAAACCTAGACTATTCTTAAATGATTATTATTATCTTGAAAACATTTGACACTATGTCCCATACCATTTTCTTGGTAGGCTAACTCATTGCAATTGCTACACAGTCATATCCCTATAATGGTGGATGCCATTATTAGGATACTGATATTTAGCAACTCTACCGAGTTATCTTATCAAGAGGTTGTAGTGTGGCGTGGTGTTGTCTTAAGTACAAACCTTGATAGAGTTACAAAAATAATTTAGACCTCCTGGGTATGTACTCATATATCAACTTATGATGGCTATGGGAAGGGAAGTGGTCAAAGTAACAAGGTGAATTGTTACGAAAACACTTACTCCTCCATAGGCATCATAGGATGACATAAAGGTACGTCTTCATGTAGGTTAAACTAGATTTGTACCTTGTTCAAGACTCTTAGCTATTTACAACATTAACAATTGTGATTTCATATAACTAAATAAGTGAATAAAGTTAAACGACAATTTCCTAATGACGTCTGTGTTGTCATGGAATTGAGCATGACATACATGACTTAGAAACTTTTGCGCAAAGTGGTGTAAGTGGCTAATTACACTGTTGATATTTCACTATTATCTAAGATGTGAGATGCCTGTGGATTTCATAGGTGGAACCCAGGTACACACTTAGGGGTTTTCACTTATATATCATATCCTGTTAAAGGAGAACCAAAGGGATACATTTTATGTATGGCTCGTATAGAGCATTGATGGAGAAGGAATAAGTTCAGTATTCTCTCACAAAGTTGCACATGGTTCATGATAGTTAACAGAAATGGTTTGCATTAAGGTTTATGTAGATTTAGATATATGGGTATTTAAATTAGCTGCATAAATATTTTTTAAAAATTAAATTAGATATGAGGTGACAAAAAGTGGATGTTACAAAAGTGTGATTCAGGATACTATCATAGAATGTTGTTAAGGATTGTAAAGTAGCATAATGTATCAAAAGTGGTCATAACAAGTTTGAAATGGTCATAATGAATCATGAAGTGATTATAAAGTGATTTTGGAGGTTTATAATGTGTAATGGGATATTTTAAGGTGTCTATAACAAGTGATTATAGGTCATTGCGAAGTCGTGTGAGAAAATTGACATAAAAAAAGGTATTTTATAGGCATGTAAAACACATAGGAAGTTTTTGATCCATAATATCAAAGGGTCTAAGACCATATAAGTCTAGGTTAGGACCATACAAATCATGTATAAACTATACATTAGTTTTACAGTCCTTCATCTTCTCATTTTCCAGTTCCAAAATCAACACCGAAGCATTTATAGTTTTTGATGTTTATGTTTCACCATCCTACACATCTAAATTCTTCTTGTTCTTCCATTTAGATCTAAGTTTTTCTCTCCTCTTATGTATTTGAGCAATTACTTGTTGTTTATTAATTGTTATAAGTATTCAAAAACATTATTTTTACTGTGAATGGTTAATGTTGGAAGTTAATTGATTAGAATAGTGTGCCTATTATAAACCCTTACATCCTTCTTATTGTTGTAAATTCCCATAAAATTATAATTAATTAGGGTGTAAACATGTACAAGAAGCTAATGATGACATCATAAGATTAAGAGAAATATGCTTAGGAATAAATTACTATTTTTGATAATTTTAATTGAGTGCAAGAATGATAGAGCTATGTGTAGATGCTATTAAGACATGTGGGAGAGATAAATATGTGTCAATTATGCTAAGTATATGAGCATAAGTCATAGTATGGGAACACATCCAAACTTGTCATTTTTGAAGGGCAAGCTTCCAAATTTAGGTGTCTACAAGTATAACGTTAGTCCAACCTAAAATGATATCCTTTTTAAAGGAGTTTGTTATCCATCATGCATTAAACTAGGATTTGGTAATTGTAAAGATCATAGATAATTTATCTCATTATATTTAAGGAACAAACACATAAAAATCTATATTTTCAATATAGACATAGGGAACTAGTTTTAATTAGGCCATAAAACCCTCCCAGGTATTGCTATCATACCCATATCATATTATTGATGTAAGGATTAAAATCTCCATGCTAAATCCTTAACATATAGTGTGTATCAGAATAAGAGTAGTGAAATTGCCACTAGTATTTAACCTTTAATTAGGTTATATAATTATTTCTAATTCTTTGTATTGGTAGTAAGATTGACCTAGATGATGAGACCAAAATATGTCTCATTCTATCACCAAATAGCAATCTTATTATCTCTCTTAAAATCAAGATTTCAAGTGAATTTAGATGTTGTTTTAATAACGGATAACATATTTAAGGTAGAATACAACATTTATCTTATCATCTCTTTAGAAATCTATTTGCAATCTAATTTTTTTATTTCCTAATATTTATTCTAAAGTTGGAATGCAATAGTGTGTATAAAATAGGTCATAAATAACTCTACTCCAAGTAATAGATTGCAGATACCAGAAGTATTCACTTAGATATTGAAACGACTAGCTACTGAAAGTTTTCACGCAGTTACTGAAATTCCTAGCTATAGAAAGTCTTCATGCAGCTACTAAAAGGCCCAACTAGTGAAATTTTGTTGGTTTGTTCCAAAGTAATGTAAAGAAGCACCGAACTATTTATCCCACTCTTTGCTTCCACGCCATCAACCAAGAATACAAATCCAACATGTGGCAATCCAAAGGCATGCATACATATGGAATTTCAAGAAGAATTCAAAGTCATGGACATATCACTCCTTTGTTTTCTCTCCATGTTTCAAGGATGAGAAAATAATGGAATAGTATTAGGAATGTTGAATAATCACTCTCCAATTTTTGTGTTCCTATATTAAAGGGATGAGTTGTAGAAATATTCTCCATGATAAGTGGACTCTTGTAGTCAATTTTTTTAGGATTTATTGCTTTGAATAAATCTTCCCAAGAATAGGTTATTACTTCTTGGTTTGTGGACTAGGGAGTTGGTTGGATACATGAACTATAAATGAAACCTTCCACACTCTTGTATGTAATCTTTTACCAATCAATGAAAAATATGTTCTCTTCTCTCCAATATTCTAAAGTTTTGAATGAAGATCTTGGAAGCATGATTTAAATCATCTTCCAAGGAAGGAGCTGGCCACTCATTCCAAGGAAGATGGATTTGTGTATTTGTGTTTTTGCCTTGGAATAATTTATGTTTATGTTTATTCTTTTTTCTGTGATTATCATTTTGTTGTATTGTTTTTCTCCTTGTATTGTAATATTCATTTTCATTCAGTTTGTTGTGAACCTGCAGGTGTTTTATTTGATTATATTTATTTCCAATTCAAAATTTTCCTTTATGCAAATGTGATTTCATTTCTGTAAGTATGATACCTTTTATGCAAGTGTGATTTTTATTTCTGCAGTGTGATTTTCCATTTTTGAAAGTGTGTTTTTCAATTTATGCAAGTTTGGATTGTGTTTGAAGGAGTTGTTTTCCAAATATCTCTTTCTCATATTGCATACAACCATCAGACACCAACCCTAAATTGACATTATTAATGAAGAGGATTGACGGAACTCATCACTAGATGGTCTTCATAGTATATTTAGGGTATATGTAGGAGATAAGATTGATAATATAACATTATAATGATTATTATGTTCTTACCATAGGGTTGTGGATGTTTCCTTGTAAATGAACAGAGGTTTCTCCCTTGAGGTGTCCAAAGCTTCCCCACTTGAATTGGTTTTGTCATGCTCATCTCTTATTTCCATCTTATTGTGTTCTATATTGTGATTCCACTTCAATGATAGAGTAAGTTCATTACAATTGGTTTTAGAGATTTAATTTGGGAAAAATAGTTTTGAAACCTTATTTTGTATGAGTCATATATATATATATATATATATATATATATATATCACAAAACATCATGAATTTATTTGATTTTTTGGGAGTTAGGAAAATAGTTCAAGAAAGAGTAAAACTTTAACCCTTTTATGATCTATTTTGAGTAAATTATTACAATTTCAGTGTTTTTAATAAATTAACTCTACAATTCATAATTTTTGAAATTAATTTGATTTATGGACATTTTGGGAATTATAAAAAAAATAACCAGGGATTTTTATCTCTATTCTTTGATTTGAATTTGACCTCACTCCAAATACAGCTAATTAGATTTGGGTAAAAGGTGGAAATAAAATCCTACATATTGGGTTCAAAAACTATGGGGAAAGGAAAGGTATCATTCACTAAGGGAAAATTATTCCCATCTATATAGAGTTACATGAGCTTAAGGAAAAGGAACATGTCCCTAGTAGAACCAATCTCTATGTAAGAGGTTGCAAACAAGAGTGGTCAATGAGTATCTTATAAAGTGGAAAAACATGCCTAAAGAGATTGTGAAATGGGAGGACAAATATTTCATATAAAACATCCACATATGATCAACACTAAGGAAAATTATTTTTCAAGCAAGAGCATGTTTTTACTTTAGTGTACAAAATATTTTTTGGGGTATGTGTAGTTGACTTGTGGCTAATGTAACCTTTCACTAAACATATAATCATTTCTATTGCTTCATTTTGGTACTAGGGTCATCCTAGATTATTTTCATAGCATAATTAGGATGCGTGTGTGTGCGTGCGTGCATGTGTGTGTGTGTGTGTGTGTGTGTGTGTGTGTGTGTGTGTGTGTGTGTGTGTGTGTGTGTGTGTGTGTGTGTGTGTGTGTGTGTGTGTGTGTGTGTGTGTGTGTGTGTGTGTGTGTGTGTGTGTGTGTGTGTGCGTGCGTGCGTGCGCGCGTGCGTACGCATGTGCGTGTGCGTGCATGCACGTGCACGTGTGTGTGCGCGCGTGAAGTATGGCCAATAGTATATCATTATATTAAGTTTTCTATTATTATTAAAAGTTTATCGCTCAATGTGCATGGATGTTTCCCCCACTTGACATGGATTTATTATATTCTTCTCTTATTTACATCATAGTTATTTCTATTGTTGTTATTATACTTTTGTTATACATTAAGTTCAATAGAATGTACTTCCCAAGTATTTCCTATGCCCCTTTTTCACATAATCCACTAACGGTATCCAACGTTTGAGTGACCCACTTACTTGTGTCTCTTTTGGTTAACTAGTTTCTTTTAGACCCTAATTAACAAGAATGCTCAATTTACTCATCCTAATAAGCATAATCCTCCATATGCGGTGATGCGAGAAAACTCCCATAAGATGGTGAACAACTTAGATACCCGTGACTATTTGAAACTACGTTCACAATTAGATACTTGGGTGGATTTATTTAATTGAATGAATATTCAACTACACAATACACATTACATACAATCAATAATGTTCTTGTTTTAAGCCATGTATAAGTTTTTGATATCCACACAATGTGTGTAAATGCTAAGTATCTTATCCCTATTAGTTTATCACTTATTTAAATCAAGTAATTGTGTATTTACCATATCCTTACAATTTATATTTTATGTATGTATTAAATTATCATTATAGTCTGAATTCTAGCTCATATTGTACTACATTTATATCTTCTGGTATAAAATAGTTCAAACAAGTACTTAAGATAAGTTCTTGCCATGTAAAATTCCCTTAGTGGTGATAAAGTAATCATATGTCATTCAAATAACTTCCTTAAAACATTTTTCACGCTTTCACTTAGCTTTATTAATTTATTAAACTCCTTTTGAGGAAACCAAATATTTTTGAGATTATTTATAATGTTGATTATTTTCTCAGTATTATTCTTATGTCAGAACCCATAGTTTATATTACTTATAGCCTTGTAACTTGGTTTATTTTAAATTTGGCATAAGAGGGAGCATTGGCATCAAACGTAATTCCTTAACCAATTTTTTTTATTGAATGATTTGTTGAGTTTTGAATTTTTTTTTATCTCAAACTAGGCTTGAACCTTAGCACATACTCATTAATTCGCCCATTTTTTAATTTTCCTAAGTTAATATAAGTCCAAAAATTTAATATTAGGAGAAAGATTGAGTTGTAAATGATCTAATAAATCATAAACTAGATCACACTAGAAATAATATGACCCTTTCCCAAGAGATCCTGGAATTACATCTTGAGCTCTTAGAGAAGGGTCTTATTTATCCTAGTCTATCTTTGATTGGATCTCAATCTCTGAGGCTTGCTACTAGATATCCTTGATTATTGATGACTACATTTGTCTTGAGATTGGGTGTGATAATTATATATATGGGTTATACAAAGGAATGTATGGATCCATAAGGAAATGTATTAAATAAATAAAGTGTTTAGTCCATCAAACTTATTCAAAATAACCTAACTAGAAATTTATCATCATGATAAATATATAAGTCAGAAGTGAGAAATGATCTAATATATTGAGAGGGGTCTCATTTTATATTAAATAAAAAATTATTTCCAATAAAACACTTAATGAAAAAGCATAATAAGGTATATCATGTCAAAAATAGCTTCAAAGTATACCATGATAAGTGACAATGCATCCAATGCATTCATAATAGAATTCATTTTCTAAATTTACAAAGGTATAGGAGGGGAAGTGTACGATGGAAAAGCGACATGCGAGCATGAGAATCTACAAGTAACTCTTCCTCGCACCCGACCTCCCGAGGTCATGCCGAGACAGCTGGTGGGGATGGAATACACATGGGATATAGATAAGCTAGTTAGGTAATCTTATGTATTTAACACGTAATAATGGGATATGCGAATCTAAGGCAAAGAAGGCCCTCCTAACCTGAACCGGTGTGATAGATCATTAGGCGAGGATAGCTGCTCAAAGGCTCCAATAAATATCAAGCTCTGTCATGATGCGATCTATGGGTTGTGGAGTTCACGGAGGATAACCTATGGGTGCTTCGTATATGTCTCCTGACAAGGTCATGAAAATGGAATGGCTAAATATGTAGTGGATATTTTGGTGTTTTATGGATGATTCTCTGGCCTAGTCTAGAAATCTTTAGCTTGATTAGCTGCTACGTTTAATAAATGATAGTTATGTGTATAATGTCTGGTGGGAGTAGAGAGGACCTAAATACTAATGTTCACAAACTAGCATCAATGTTAGGTTGATTTATAGGCCCGTTGGGTTGTGGAACATATGGATCACAACTGTAAGTTTATGGTTGTTGTGGACCTCCTATGGTCATGTGAAGAATCCTTCTACAGTCATACGGATATCAAGTATCAAGGCAATCGTATGCCTTTTCGGCCTCTACGATTTAGACCTAGAACGTGTACATGCTTTGTCATCAGAATACCTAACAGGTGTTCCGGAATCTTGGTTACGTAAGCTAGTGAGCTGATTTCAACAAGTAGGTCTTCTGCGTCTGCCTTGTTTGGACTAGTGGACCACAATTGAATGTCTAAGATCTCTTTTAGGTCCTTCTATCAGTCATACAGATGTCTATCAAGGCAATCTATAATTTGGCTGATTTGACCATGAACGTGTGCGCTTTGTCATCTTCTATGTTTAATACTCTTAGCCGTGGGCTGATTTCTAGTAGGTCCCGTTGATTGCCATACAAGGTCTGAATTATGAGATTTTGACCTATGTCAGTTATTGCTGCAAAATGAAATGCTTGAGGCACTATTGGCTCAAGAACCTATTCCCTGGGCTACCTAGGTCACGTGATTGTCACATACAGGTCAATACACACCTAACTGGAACACAATACATTAACTATGCAAGACACATCTACACACAGATATATATATATTCCTCTATTTTCATATTTTTAATAGAATTTTAATGGAATTGAAAGAACAACTAATCTAATATATTCAGAAAATGACAGCTAACCTAATAACAAAATTTAAAACAAGCAAGGTAGCTCGGTGTAGCTACTTGCCTCTGTAGTTGTGAATTTTATCCTAAATAACTAGATAGCTAATTAATTTAATTGAAAGATTTTTGATCCTACCTCAGAAGTGAGGAATGAATCATAGTTTCTCAAAAACTATCAATCCCCACAGCTTCCATGGCAAATAGTCGAAAATGAAACTTAATTGAAATGAAATATTTCACTACTCTATTTGATATGTTTTAACTAGAACTTTTGATAGATAAAACCTATAATTTGCAGAACAATGGTGAATCCAGTAATGTATGACTTTGTCCCCTTCAGAATGATATCCTCATTCTTTCATGTTTGCGTGAATCCAGAAGAGTGTATATATGCTAGTATCAATAGAAGAAGGTATTTTGAACAATGAAAGCCTTGGATATAGACCGAATAAAATACGAGTAGGAGAGGGATAGTGCAAGTGACAGAGCTTGGTGTATGTAATTCCTAGCGGGACTTATTTCGGGAATACAACACAAGTGTACCGAGGGATTCTAGAATCCACCTTCTGTGAAGAACACAACCTACAAATCTAATGAATTCAATCTATAACTGACACTATTATGCTCTAAACTAATTTGTATGGACAACAATGAACAAGACTGAAGCAAGAAGATTGAATGGCTTCCAACAACAAGGAAAACTAGCATGGATGTAAACATGAAAACAAAATGAGCTTCTAAACAAGAAATTGACATACTTAAACAATGAAAAATGAGAAGTTGAGAAATTGACAGACTTAAACAATGAAAAATGAGAAGTTGAGGGGCCATTTGCTTGAAAACAAGTTGACTATTTATAGATTTCACATTCACCCAAAGGTAATTCCTATTAGAAATCTTTTACCATTAAACAACGAAGAAACACTATTCCAGGGGACATAAAACATTAATACGAGCCAAGGTGGTGGAGAAAAGCTAGATAAAAGTTGAAAATTATGCACAGTCATGATCACAAGAATGTGTTGGAAAATGCGTGAAGGACCGCCACCCTAAGTAGGTTAGCAGTTTCAGGACCTCCGTCTTGAGAAGGGCGGCAGTTACAGGACCGTCACCCTACCAGGGTGGGTAGTTTCGTCACTAAAGGTCAAAACGCTTAGAAAAGGAAGGTAGAGGAATAAGAACAAAGCACAAGGAACAAGGATAAGGCATCTGGGATTGCTAACATATACTTTGTGAGCTTCTCTGGATCCGAACACCTTGCGAGGTGACCTGTATCATCATTAGGGCATGTGTAACATCGTTCCAGTTGTACAATACCCTTCATATTTGGGTACGTACATATTGCCCCCTCGGAGAAGCGTTTTAGCCATGAAGAGGCGTAAAATGGTGGGTCTGAGTATGGCAGTCCCAAAAATGGGAAGCTTTTAGAAATTATACCTGACACGCCTGCGTGTCAAAATATCACCATCCAAGTTCCTTCCACCTGTAAAATAGAAAGAAGACTCAAGTGCAGATAGACAAAACAAATCAAAAAATAATTACTAAATTAGTACAAAGTGAGGACTTACCATTTGTGTGGGGATGAGAACTTACCTCCGTTGGCGCTCTAAACCTGCGAAATGGGCATTCAAAATGAGTCAAAACACTATATATATATATATATATATATAATGGGACCATTTTCCTATTCATTTGTGCGTGTCGATTTGATAGTTTTTGAGCTCTGGGACCCACGGTGACGGTTTCCAATGAGAGTATAGTCGAAATGTTTGTATCGAGATTGCGATCATGCCTCCGCGAGTAGAACCTCAACCCACGAAATCTCAGGTTAGTTCTTCTTGATTTAACATTTTTGCACTAAAAATGTTAAAATGTAGAAATCTTTGTCTTAGGGGGGTCAGTTTTAGAAATGTCATTTTTAAATGTGTCTCTTAGGGGGGATGCCTAATGGGTAGGCTTTTGTTTTAGTTAAAATGGTCATTTTTTTTTAATTTTTAAGCATTTTAGGGCACGCGACCCGTTTTGAAATGCAGGACAGGACCGCCGCCATGAGCAGAGCGGTGGTTACATGACCACTGCCTTTTAAGGCGGCCTTTACGGAACTGCCACCCTGCTCAAGGCAGCGGTTCTCTTCAGAATGTTAACAACACTGATTTGAGTTTATTTTTACATTTTAAGTATTCTTATTTGCTTTAATGATTTTTTTAATGCAATCTTGATACTAAATTGCTCCTTTTTACGTGTTTTTGTGTGTTTTACAGAAGAAGGAGGAGTACATTAGATGGAGCCAAGAGAGAGAGAGTGATTGGCTTCCAGTAGTGCTAGATGCACTCTCTCAGGATGAGCAGGATACTCTTTAGAGGGTAGGCATACTGAGGATCGGACGGGTTCCCCACGTTACTCCTGCTAGCCACATACTATGTGACTTATTTTCTTACTGGGATGCAGATCGGAACACCTTCCAATTTCTAGGTGTTAGGGGTGAGTGGACTATCACCCTAGAGGATGTCTACCACATTTTTGGAGTCCGATTATTGGGAGGAGACTTTCATTTAATACAGTAGTATCCAGAGCTCAGGTGACTCAGTGGGCCACCTATATGGGAGGCGCAGTTGTCTCCACTAGTTTGAAGAAGGGGGTGAATGTCCGTTATATTCCTGGCTTGCCCATCCCTCTGATCTGTCAAGATATTATGGGCATCCTTGCTTCGAGATTTATCGGAGACAAGGGAGGGGATACTTTACTCTATTGTTGGGTCCCTATCATTGCATATATTGAAGCACATGGCTAAGATTTATGCCTGGGGAGCCAATATACTTGGGACCACCTATCATGACTTATACAAGGTGGTTCAGTTACAGGGATAGTCGCCAAGCCATCTAACTTTATTTATGAGCTAGGTCTATGAGCACATCATCCTTTATAGGAGAGGCATAGAGGTGGTGATATCTCAAGAGCCGTGAGGGCGGCCAGATGGACAGACATGATGGTGTTTAGAGCACCCCACTAGGTAGTTATTTCCCTAACTACTGAGGATATGGAGGCCACATCTTATCAGGCCATGGCAGGATTGTGGGGCAAGGAAACCTTCACTTTGATTTCCTACTCTACTACAGGGCAGCTTGTGGACAGGACGGGGAAGGTAGAGACACACCCGTTTGATTGAGTGCCTCAGCAATTCGGCCTTGCTTACATTGACATGCTTCCCCTAGTAGTGCCAGTGTTCAGATCAGTTTGGGAGGATAAGGGTGGTCCTAGAGGCTGGGGTTGGACTGTTGTTACTCCTGGCATCCCCATTGCAGCCAGGAGGGTGGTACACACCCGAGTGAGAGTCGGTGCTCCTCAGGCACCTTTACTTTAGATTGCCATCAGTCCTGCCCATAGCAGTGATGACCCCATTGATATAGACTCCGAGTCTAAGGAGTTCACAGAGGGAGAGACGAAGGAGGAGACTAAGGACATGGAGGTTAGTGAGTCAGGTGGGGGAGAGGATAGTGATCCTGAGTGGCATGACACTCAGGAGATTTTACAGGCTGAGAGGGCAAAATAGAGCATGGAGAGGGTGAATCTAGTCTTAGAGGAGTTGCCTTCTTAGGACCTAGGTGGAGAGGACGAGTCCATGGTAGGATGCCATGTTGTCCCAGATGTAGGAGGGGGACATCAGTCAACGACAGCATCCATGGCAGGTGTAGAGCCCAAAGATCCTTCTTGGAGGCCCGGAGATCCGAGTGAGTTATCACTCCTCTTTTGATATTTGTTTTTTTAGTTAGGGCTACCTTATTTGCTATCTCTCTTTTTGTTCATCCTTGGTTTCACCTTTTGATTATTTTCTAATCTATTTTCTCCTTTACTTGCAGAGACTACTGATGAGTGGCGAGACTTGATTCATTGGGTATGTACTAACACCCTGATGCTCCCTATGGAGAAGAATCATGCTGAGCTATCTGTGGATGTAGGGGAGCCTTCAGTAGCTGGTAGGCATACCGATGTTTTTGTCCCTATTTGGCATGTGGCGAAGATGGTGACCTCCCTCCGTACCGAGTTAGTCGAGTATAAAACTGTAGAGTGCCTGATGAGGAGGAGCCGCTCTCATAGTGAGACCATAGCTACCATTCGGGACCATGATCCCTCAGTGCACTCAGAGCACTGGCATAGCCGGAGTCCTAGACGTGATCGTGCGCCTTCAGAAGGATCCCATAGGGATTGAGAGGCCACTTGGCTCCTTTTGTAGTGACTCTTTCTAGATTGTTTATATGACTATTTTGTATTTTCCATGCTCATTGAGCATTTTGACCATTCCTAGTGCATGATGGCATTGTACATGAAACCTGATTATATATATATATATATATATATATATATATATCTTTAGATTCTTGGTATCTTGAATTGTGTGATTCATTTTCACATGTATACTAGATGTTTGTAATTTTTTTGTTTTTATATGCTTTTCATAATGTATACAATGGAGAACAAATATCACAAATGTTTTCTTTTTGTATTTCGTGATGCTTATGTATGATGATGTGGACGATATGTGACCTTGAACTTTAGTTTCTATAAGAAATTCTCTAGTACTTCATATTGTTTTGACATAATGTGATGATGGGATGGTATGATGAGCAAATGAACTTGCCCCACTCCTAACTCCATGCAACTAGTAAGATGCGAGGGCTCACCACCGAGAGCTAGACAGAGCACAAGTTATGAGGTGTGTTGAAATGGTAATGATGGTAGATAGACAAAGAGTTGGTGGAACCAAATTAGGACGCTACAAACCTATCTTACTCAAGTGACTCCATAGTTTAGAATGTAACTTGCTTTGCAGTTTATCCAAACTTAGATCCATAGATGGCCACTTTGTTGAAAAAATTTGGTTTTCAGGGTTTTGAACTTTCTTGGAATTTTTGACATATGATTCATTTGTTTTGAATCAAGATTTCAAAGGTTTGTTTGAACTATTTTCTTATGACTTTCAACGTTTATTGTCAAGTGGAACCCCTACACCTTGCCCCATGCTACTAGTAGGAAACATGGGCTTATCACCATGGACAAGGCACAGGCGAGTAAAGGCATTCCCTTCCTTTCTCAACCCTACGTCACTAGTACGAGACACAAGCTCAACACTGAAGGTTGGTAGGGCAAGGAAATGTGTAAAAGTAAAATTTTCTGTTTGATCTATATTTGACTTGCTTACTTGAGCAAAATGTTAGTATGTTATTATTTCCAAAGAGATGTATATATAGAATAGATGTGACACCATGAAGCTTCTAGAACAGACCATAGGCAAGACACCTATCCTAGGAAAAAACCAAAAGTGAGAACAAGCATGCAGGCCTTGGTATGGCTACCGTTAAGACTTTATCATATCTAGCTTTAATTGATGAAATGATACTGAAACAGTTGATGATGTTATGCAAAATGAAGAAGTATGATTTGAAAGCTCCTGCCAATACTATCAGAAGTTTGTAATGAATTGCTTAAGAATAAGTTCCTTGATCACCAAATTTTACGAAATGAGTGAAGAAAATGAACCTATCTAAATGAATATGTAATGTATATATAATTATATGACTAGTGCCGATGCTTCATGTGTAAAACCGTTTAAGATGCAAGGAATTGATTGATTCACTAAATTCCTCACCGTCCAGTGTGCACAAGAGATATGCACCATTACCATAGTCTTTCATGACTTAATATGGGCCCAACCATTTGGGCTGGAACTTTCTTCCTTCACCGGTTTTCTTATTGATCCGGCTGTCTAGTCTTAGAACTAGATCCCCTTCATATATTTCTCGCTCATAGAATTTTTTGTTATACTGCCGGCACATCCAGTCAGCATAGACTCTATGCTGTTGTTCACCATTTAACTTGGCCTCATCTAGGCTTTCTAATTGGGAGAGGCATGCCTCCCTATAAGCTTCTTCATCTAGAATCCCTTGTAGTGAGATGCAGAGACTGGGTATTTCAACCTCAAGTGGGAGACTGGGTGTTCTTATTGAGGTTCGGTGGGCCCATAAGGTCAGATATAATTTTAAATGCCAATCTCGTTTGTTTTCTTTTACCATTTTGAGGAGAATAGCTTTCAACGTTTTTTTTGTCACTTCATCTTGCCCATTGGCTTGAGGGTAGTAAAGGGAGGCTATGTGATGGTTTATCTTGAACTTGCTACATAACTCATGAACCTCGTCATTTTTAAAGGACGTGCCATTATTTGAGATAATGACTTGTGGGACACTATACCTATAGATAATTTGGTTCAAAATGAATTTGGCAATCACCGAACCTGGTATGGTGGTGAGGGGCATGGCCTCCACCCATTTGGTAAAATATTTTGTGGCTGTGATTATAAAATTATGGCCATCGGTGGATGAGGGAGAAAAATTTCCCTATTAAGTTTAGACCCCAAGTGGAGAATGGCCACGGAGTTCCTATTGGTTGCAAGGATTGTGCTGGCATGTGAATCTCATTGTAATGCCCTATTTGGGACATCGAAAAACGTGCTAAACAGGGTAAAATTTTAAGGTAAATTTTTTTTTGAAGTGTTTAAATTAAATTACTAATACATCTTGTGCCACTTTTCCTGGTAACTACAATTTCCATACCATTAATTTTTTTTTTTAAATCTAAAATGTTTACTAACCCTAACTCGAATTTAATTATTTAATTATGTTTTAAATATACTAGTGTCCCAACTATCTCCCTGTTGTTCCTTTCTCTCTCTCTATTTCTCTTCTCAATTGATTGTTTGTTCTTCGTAAGGGAAGGGAGCTTTTGGATTTCATTTGGTTTTGCATTAAATAAATTGTAGATTTTAAACAATAAAGGAAACAATCATTGCTATACATTTTGTTTTGTTTTCTCACACATATATTTATGTCTATGCATTTGTGTATTGATTATTTATTACTATCGTTATATTTATTTATTTATTTATGTTATTTCTTTTTTTATATATATATATTGGCATACCCTCACTACTTATTCTTTGCTTTATATATATATATATATATATATATATATATATATATATATTATATACATATTATATTATATATATATATATTATATACATTATTATATATATATATATATTATATACATATTATATATATATATATATATATATATAATATGTATATATATATATATACATATTATATACATATATATTAGGTTAGTTTTAAAATTGTAGTATATGTTAGGTTAATTTTGTAAGTGTAGTTTATAATATTCTGTATGATGAAAAAGGGCCGCAGGTGGAGGAGGTTCAGGCGGCGGCGTGGTTGGAGGAGTTGCAGAGGGGGGGTTTGGGGTTACACAGAGGCGTCGGCGTGGGAGATGGCCGTAAAAAGGGACAGCAGAGAGGGGAGGCGGGGAACGTCGGGGCAGGTGGCGACGGGGTTAGGGAGGCGGCGGTGGTGCCGACGGGGGTGGCTGCGGTTTCGGCTGCTATGGTAGCCATGGCGGATGGGGGGGGCGTGGTAGGTGGGGGGGGAAGGGCTGACCCTCCCCCAAAGTATCTCTTTTTTTTTTTTTGTCTTTCTGTGTTTTGTTTTAATAAAACTTATATAATGTATATATATATATAATGTTTATTATTATCCATATTATAAAAATAAATAAATAAACTTGTTGCCTTGTAGATATATAGATACACACAGCAAAGAAGGAGGTAAAAGAAATATATACAAAGATGATATACTCAAACCATAGTCTTCACACATATAAATCTAACTCATTTACTTTCAAGATATTCCAAGAGAACTTGATCCATGCAAGTTTTAATTTAATTGATTATTTCTTTGACAACTATCAAAATGTCATTATTCTTAACAAGCCCACTTTCCTTTGAACACAAGTACAGAAGATTTTTTTTTTCACAACACTTAGTGGTAGAATATATATATATATATATATATATATATTGTTTTCCATATAATAAAATGACATTTTGTTCCATCTAAAGAGCAAGCACAAGTAAGAATACAGTTTCAAATATAAAAACCAGTAGTGCTTAGTTATTCTGCCCATATGCATTGGAAGGAAAACAAACCATTTTTTAATAAAAGGAAAAACTTATTTCTAAAGGAAAATTTATCAAACAATATAGGGTTGCTTCCTAAGCAAGTCACATTAAAACTTCTCCATATATTATTATTTCCAAGAAGCTATAGTAAAGGAAACTAAAGATAAGATTTCTTCAAAATAAAACCCAACAACTAACAACTCTTTCATTTCAAAAGAGATTATCTACCATGTTTCGTGCTTAAGAAATCAACCATTACAATACTTTATTTTATCTTCTTGTTCAAGTTCACATATGCCACAATACATATCCACCCAAAAAGGGTTTAATACAATATCTTTTCAAGACAAAAGAAGCTCACACAAGCCATTCTTTCCAAGATACAATGAGCAAAAGCAGAAGTTCATGAATTGGTGAAGGAGACAAGAAGAAAATCCAAGTAGACAAGGGTTTTCATACATCTTCCAAAGGCTTCCCAACTCCAAAATCTTTTCAAGGCCAACACAATGAGAAAGGGCTTGTTTAACCACCCAACCTTTAGGCATCATCACATGCCTATCCCAAGGTTGGGATGCATGCTAGCCTCCCCCAAGCCCATGGGAAAGAGGATAGCTAACCAACACTTGCACAAGGTGAAGGGTAAAGCAAAAAAAATGAAACAAGCACACAAACATAAAACTCACAACCACAAGACTCCAACTTACAAGGAGGAGAACCCATGTCCATCCTCCAAAAATGGGGAAGAGAGGAGAAAATTCTCCTAAAACTGAACATCAATATTACTTGCACATTAAACACAACTTCTTAACCTCCTTATTGCTCCTTAATCACAACAAGAACCTCCTTATTCCTCCCCCTTTCTCCAAGTCCTCCTTGGAAGGATTTTCAAACCCCAAAAGGGGTTTCCTTACCAAGGATGGGGAAGGAGATTCAAGCCAAATGAATCCATTTCCCCACCTCAACCATTGAGGGGAAAGATAATGAGACCCTACAAGGCTTGGCCATCAAGCCTTGAGGGTTGAGAGGGAAAATTCCCTCTCTCTTCCCCCACACTCCAAACTCCATCATGCCATATGATGGAGGGAGTAAAAACACACACAAACAACACTAAAGCTTCATTCAAAAATAACAATTTCAACAAACAATCTAACAACTAAAATAAAGCAACACGACTACAAGATCTAAGAGCCTACCTCAAGGAAAGCTCTCCAAAAATCTTCCTAACTTCAAGTCTTCCACTCTTAGCTCCAAGCAAATCCCAAGCTCCAAAATCTCCCAAGCATCCAAGCAAGAAAATCCAAAAAAGTCCCTTTTTTTTTCTCCATGAATGAGAATATGAAGAGGAGGGACCAAGCATCCTCACAAATGAGGGGGTGACATGTGTCACCCCTCTCCCTCCTCATGGTCAAAGATGCTAAGACAAAAGAGAGAAAGGGTAAAATTATCTTTTTACCCTCCTCTCCCAAATTTCCTCAAATGTTAGCAAGACAAAACTAGTGGCACTTTTGATACACACATAAATCCACATCCCTTACATGGATGTGACAAAACAAGGGTAGAAAGGGAGGGAAAAATCCCTCTAGCCTTGAAAACAAGCCCCCCTACCCATTAGGTAGGGTCCAAGGGCTCATTTTAGTGATAGGAGGACTCCCAAGCTACAAAGGGGTCCCCAAAAATGCCCAAAATACCCTAATTTCGGGTTTTGCATTTTGGCACAAGGGTAGAGGGTGTGGGGACCACCCAAGGGTCTCACATGTGACCCTAAACCCTTGTGATTAAGAGACTAATTAACAAAAATCAACAATTTAAAAGAAAGTGGGATTATTAACTCCCAAAACAAGTTTACAACTTTACTAACAACCCTAAACAAAATTAATAAATCAAAGAAAAATACTTTACATACGTTGGGGTCACTCATAGTGCCCAAAATTAATAATCATCTATCCTAGGGCTTCACACAGTGAACATGGCTAGGACTCAGCCCGTGGGCTGCTTGTGCAAGTTTTGAGTAACTGGCCTGAATCCCACGTTCTCCTGCAAACCTGTCACCTGCACACTCATTGCACACATTAACTGCACCTGTCCAATACAATATAATTAAATGACATAGTAAGATATCAATGCATGCTGAACCAACCTAAAATCCTACTGAAATCAAGATGCGACAACGTGCACAATTATATTCCACAATCCAAAAGTTAGACAAGATGAATACAGTGACATCTAATCCCACCATGCAACAACTATCCATCAATATAATTAGATTTCCAAGCACATCATATTCATTAGTTTCCATGTCTTAACAAGAAAAATGCGACAATAAGAACTTATGCTAAATTGGCGCTATACGCCTGAATGTCACACATGTCTAATATAATCAATCATCTAAAATAATGTCCAAGATATCACCAATCACTGTCAAAACATGTCTATGAGCAAATAAACGACCAGCTACTGAGCTATAAAAAGTGTGGGCACTACACTCATGAGAGAATTCTTGACATTTGTGGCACTTACATACAAATTCCACTGCGTCATTTTTGAGAGTGGGCCAAAAATAGCCCATCCGATGTATTTTGCGAGTAGTGGCATTACCACCGAAGTGGCCCCCACATATCCCACTATGGGTTTCATGAAGGATCCTCTTGGATTCTTCTATGTCGATGCATCTTAGAAGCATGTCGTTGGAGGCTCTATGGTAGAGCACTTGGTCTAAAACAACATATTTAGCTACAATGGTGTGTAACCGCCTTCTTTGTTATGGCATGTGGCACTTTCTAGGTATGTATGGTCCATGATAAAATTGATGATATTAGTATACCAGGGACATGTAGAAATGGGGGGTCTGGGTTTCGATAAAGTATACACATTCATCAGGAAAGTCTAGATCTACCAGTTCTCCTCCATCTAGTGGATTGTTAGCTAACCAGTCTGCAATGATTTGTCCTTTAACAAATTTTTGGTTTATGAATGTTAACTCAAATTCTCCCATTAGGGTTATGAAATGGCCAACCTTTTTAGATAAAGATCCTTGTGTGAGAAATGTTCGTAAATGGTCTGTCTTTACAATGACCCTTGTTTCCTGGTTTAACATGTAATGTCTCAAATGTTTTATTGCAAAAATTATGGCAAGGCATTCTCTTTCTACCTGTGTATAACGTGTTTCATAATCGAGTAATGTTTGGATAATGAAAGAGATCGCGAATTCTCATTTATCATCATCTTCTTGAGCTAGCATGCAAGCTAGCGAGACATGAGTAACTCAAGAGTATAGAATTAAATGGAGGTCTGGCTTAGGAGGCATTAACGTGGGTGGTGACAACAAGAAACGCTTATCTGCTTCGAAAACCTCATTGCAATCTTCAGTCCAATCGATACTATAATCTTTCTTGAGTAGATTGTTGATTGGATAAATGGAAAAGCTTAAATCTGGGATGAAACTTTGGATTACACTGAGTTTCCCAAGGAATGACCTGATTCCAGACTCATCCGAAGGTGGGATCATTTTGAGAACAACCCATATTTTGGCAGGATCAACATCAATCCCTCATCAAGATATAATGTATCCTAGAAATTTGCCTCCTGTTACACCAAACACGCACTTCTCTAGGTTTAATGTGAATCCATATTCAATTAATCATGAGAGGATGATGCGGAGTACTTCTGGGTGATCAAAACATTTCTTTGCCTTAGCCAACAAGTCATCCACATATGACTCCACAATTTTATGGATAAGATCGTGGAATATATAAGTCATTTCCCGCTGATACGTAGCATCGGCATTCTTAAGACCAAATGGCATGACAACATAACAATAAGTTCCCCAGGGAGTTATAAATGTGGTTTTGGCTTGATCCTACTCAGATATTTTAATCTGATTATATCCCGAGAACCCATCCATGAGAGACAAAAGCTTAAACCTAGTTGTTGCATCAACGATGACATGAATGGATGGTAATGGGAAATCATCCTTGGGACAAGCTTTGTTAATATCCTGAAAATATATGCAAATGCGTATCTTCCCATTCTTTTTGAGAACGGGGATGCTATTAGATACCCATTGTGAATAATCAATGGGTTTGATGAATCCTACTTGGAGAAGCTTCATCACTTCTTTTACCATGAGAGCTACTTTTGGTTTCATTGGGCTTGATTTTTGTTTAATTGGCTTTTCATCTGGTTTGGCAACAACATTATGTACTGCGATGTGTGGTGCAACTCCTGTCATTTCTTTATAATTAAATGCAAAATCCTTTTGATGTTCTTTGAGAATTTGATTGTGTATTTCTATTTCTTCTGGAGTTAGCGAAGATCCTAACTTCAAAATTCTTGGTTCTTCCTCCATTCTGATGTTTATGTCAATGGTTTATTCTATCAAAGAAGCATTACCTTCTTCAAATTCAGGTGTTGCTAGAGGTAGTTCCAAGCTTTCCCCATTTTCTATCTCATAGATATTGAGATCCTTCTATGGAGGAGACTCTAATGTGGGATTTCCAAAGTAGGAAGAGGAATGTGATATTAGGGAAAGATCAACTATAGGGTGAGCAAGGTGTAGCTTTGCATAGGCATTTAGATATTCGAGAGTGACTTTATCACTATCAACATGATGTAAGATAGGAGATTCATTCTCAATTGTATGTGTTAGAAGAGGGTTTGTTGACATTTTATTCACCAATGGTTTGGTACGAAGTGATACCTTGAAAATTTTATCTTTTAACTCATTACTTGGGGTGAAACGTGAAGCTGAGGTTGCTATTGAATTTGCGAGAAGGTTCTATTCTCGTGGAATTGCCTCGATGGATATGAATTTGAACCTTTTGCTTAGATCTAATACCACTGTTTTATAGAGCTGTAAGTGCTCGGCTCTAGTCTCATATACTTCAGAGACTTGGTTTGCAACTAACTATGAGTCTCCTAACACTCTGATGTCATTAACACTGATCCTTTTGGCTATGATGAGGCCTAGGAGGAGGGCTTCGTACTCAGTGCCATTGTTTGGACATTTAAAGTTTAACTTAAAAGAAAAAGTTAGGATCTTTCCCTTAGGAGAAGTAAAGATTACACCTTCCCCAGCTCCATAGCGACATCTAGCTCCATCAAAATGGAGAGTATCATATTTACTAGGAAAGATGGATACTGGGACATTCTTTGCGTCTGTTTCTTCTGTTTCGGTTACTTCTACCATGAAAATTTCCTCTACTGGAAGAGAACCAAATCCTAGGGTACATCCCATACCTACAGAATCAAATGGTAGGAAAATTGGTAGATCTTGTTCCAATAACTCGACAATTTTTGTAGTAGTTCCTAATGACATTGTTCTACAATGTTAGCTTTATCCTTGAGGGCTAGGATGCCCTTGACTAGGTTCGTAATTTCTAGTTTTGTTGTAGGTATTAATTTTTCTTCAGGTCTGGAGTCGATTTGTTTGTTAAGTTGGTTTGTTGGGAGTTCAAACTCAGAGTGAACACCTGGTCTTTTCTTCAGGTCCACTAGGTGTATGTCAAATGGTTTTAGGTAACCTTTTGCTATGAATATATTTCCTAGTTGTAAGAATATTATTTCTTGGAATAATGTAGAGGGAATTTCTTTCATGTGATGTATCCATGGTTGATTGAGGATCATATTATAGTTGGTTTCCCAATCTATGATATAAAACTTGGTGAGGATTGTCTTGGGTCCTAAGGTGACTGGTAATATTATAGTCCCAATTGAATTAGCTTCAAGGCTATCATAACCTCTTAGCATATTTCTTGTTGTGGAACAGTTTGTTTCTCCATATCCTAGCTTTTGAAGGAAAGAGAAGGAGACAATATTAACTGCTGCCCCATCGTCCACCATTACACGTTTAATGTAATTATTGTAAACCCACACTTTTAAATGTAAGGCCAGATTGCCTCTATGTGTAATTTTAGCATCTGTTGGCATTTTGTTTATGTCAAATATAAACTCGGTATCCCTATCTGGCTACCATGGAGGGTAGATATTGAAGTCTATATGGTTTACTTGTGTTTCGGGAGGTGGAGTGATGTTAATAAAATGACCCAAACCTAGTGCTTCTAAAAGAGCAGCCCTATGGGCAAGAGAATTTTTCAACAAGTCCAAAAAGGAGATGTGAGAGAAGGTCTTTGTTAAGTCATTAATTAAATCATAAGCATCCACGGGTTTTACCAATGTTTGTTGAATGTTATCTGGTTCTAGTGGACAAATTGGATTTGGTTGAGAAGAATATTCTCATGTTCTTGTTATGGCTTCTATGTGCAGCTCAGTATCTAATTCCACTAGACCAACTATCTTGGTTCACAGCTGATTTCCTAATTGTGGTGCGATAGATAGATTTAGTGAAGTTGAGGCTTCATGATCATTATTTCCTATCATTACACCTTTGTTCGTCCCATTTGGATTTAATTTATTATTACTATTGTGATTTGGAAGTGGATCATTGAAGATCTTAAGAGGTGCATTTTGAGGGGAGACTTCCCCTATGAAAGTATTTGGTGTAGGTGTCACAGAATCTATTAAGAACATATCTATGAAGAGTTGTATTTGTTCTTCTGGAAAACGTTGCATGAACTTATTATAATCATGACAAGTCCTAGTGTCATGGCCTCAAATTTTGTGGAAACCACAATATGAGTTAGGATTATAACTCCTAGGTTGTTGGTTTGGCACGTGTTGTGGTCCAAAACTCTAATTAAATTGTTGATTATTAGGATTAAAGTTTTACGTTTGTTGTCTTTAGTTTTGATACCCAATTGAGTTTTGACTTAGACCGTATGTCTGGATCTGCCGTTGCTATTGTTATTGTTGTTGTTGTCGTTGGGGACGATTAAAATCCATTGCATTGACTGTTGGGGTGAAATTGTTGTTTTGTTGGTTGTTAACTGGTGGTGGAACATTTACAACATTTGCTTTTTTAGTTCGGTTAGTCACTCCATCTGTTGTCACTCTGCGGTTTTTGTTAAGGATTTTAGGTCTTTGATTGGTATTTGTGGTAGTAGGATAATTCGTAGTGTTTTGGTTGGGGATGATTAACCTTCCATTTGTTCCACATGTCTTGTGACCACTTTTGTATTGCAGCTTGATCTATTCAGAGAGCGCTCTCGAGAACTTCATCATAAGTTCTTAGTGGGAACTTCTGGACTTCTTCCTTTATCTCTCTACTGAGAGAATGAAGGAATAAATCACATAGTTCCATCTGATCCATGTTTGGAGTGCTTGCTGAAGAATAGAGGATTGTATGCCATATTTGGATGAAATGAGCAATACATTCATTGTGTTCTTGTTTAATATGCAAGAATTCCCTGATTCTTGTTCTCAACAATTTGTTCATGTCAAACGCCTTGATGAACTCTGAAACAAGTTGTTTAAATGAATGTATTGAGGCTTAAGGTATTCTGTAATACTAATCGAAGGTGATACCCTCTAAAGTTTTGGAGAATATTTTAACAACTCCATCCCAAGGGAGCAGTTCTCAAATGGCTGTGGTGTAGGCCTTAATATGTGTATTTAGGTCTCCCTCTCCTTTGTACTTTGGGTAAATTGGGGAGAGGTATTGGAAGCATGACATTTCGTATAGTGAAGTCTAAAGGTTCTTTCAAATATTCTGAATAAGTTCCTATTACATAGGTTTTGACCATTGATGGTGTTTGCTAAGGGGGGGAGGTGGAATGGGTTGTTGATATGGCATAGCATGTGCATTTGCATGGCCATAAGGGAATCCCTGTGGTTGAGTGAACATGCTGGGAGAAGAGAACATATCTCCTTGTGGTGATTTGGAATACATGTTTAAGTATGGAGAAGAATTGCTCAGAATGGATTGTTTTGTACTAAATTGGGAGGTATCATATTTTCCACTGGAGTGGCGTTAGAAAATGCGGTTCTAGTTGGAATTTATTGTGAATATTGAGAAGGCATGCCCAACGTACATGTTCCTATGAGGAGGTCTACTTGGCTAGGATGATGTGGAGGATTGGGAGTTCCTGCTTGCATGAATTGTGAATTTTAACTTGCTTGAGCAAGTTCCAATCCTCTAACTATCTCAACTAAGGATGAGATGACCTCGTTTGGTGAAGACATGGTATTTTTCCTTAGTGGTGTTTGTTTTATACCTTGAGATTGTATAGGCATATGGTACCCAGCTATGAATTGATTGGTGCCCTGCCAAGTTTCACCGAGGGCATTTCCTATAGGTAGAGGGATGGGGGTGTTTTCTTGGAACAAGACCTCGGGTTGTGTTTGCAAACCTCCTATAGACGGGTACATATTTTGAGAGTGTTGTTCACTCCTAGCATAACTTGCTAAGTATTCATCATCTAACAACAAATATGGATTTGATTGTCTAATAATTTGTGGTCTAAGAAACACCTGAGGAGACGAACCAGATTCTCCAGTGAGTGTCATATTGTTTGAGCTTGAAGGCTCTGGTTGTTGCGTTTGAGTGAGCTGATCCAACTCCTCTATTTGGAAATAACTATATCTAGTCCTTTGAGGTGGAGTTTGTGTTGAAAATCGGTTATTTGAATAATTGTCACCCCATGCTGAGAGCGAGGGTGATGGTTGTCTATTTAATTGATCGTAGTATGCTTTAAGACCTAGGAGAGGTCTGCCATATGCATCGTGTCCCGACTTATTTGGGGGGTATATGAATACCCACAAAATAATGGGAAAGAGTGAAGGTGAAAAAAATTAAAAGAAGAGTGTGAAAGTGAAGCAAATGTTCCTTTTACATAAGTTTCACCAATTTTGTTGGTAAAGCTGATGTGAAGGCTAATGTGGTGGAAAAGATGAAAAGTATACTAATTGGATGAACAAGTAGAAATAAAACTCCAAACCAGAAGGCAGGAAGTTTCACATCGGGTTCACTAATTTTGTACAATGGAAAATCGACATGTAAGCATGAGAATCTACAAGTAACTCTTCCTCGCACCCGACCTCCCGAGGTCATGCCGAGACAGCTAGTGGGGATGTAATACACACGGGATGTAGATAAGCTAGTGAAATATCCCTTATAGGATACCACTATAAAATATGCAAAAGATAGACAAAACGCAGCCAAACAGAAATCTGGTTTTTCACAGAAAATTACAGCTAGGGCAGCGAACAATAAAATATGAATATCTCCCAAAATATCCACTCAAATCACTTGAAAATTTAAAGAGAACTAGATAATAATATAAAGAACAAAAGGGAAATATTTTTGTAATTTTTCAGTCAATATAACGTTGCTAGAAAATTACAGCGTGCCCTAAACAGTTGGAAAAATTCTAAAATTCATATCTTCCTGAATACAAGTGTAAAAATTATGAAACTTGGGAAATAACATATACAAATATAGAATATGACTTTCCAACCTTTAGAACTGAAAATGGCCAACTAGAAACCCTTCAAAATAGGGCTGTAATCTCCCAAACAAGTCACCCTCTTTGGTAGATGGCCAAAACCCTTGTGAAACCCTCTGAAAATTATGCCAAATCCTTCCTTTATTGCTGTCGTAGGTCTGATCCAAAAACTAGCTGAGTATCTCCACCAAAACTCACCAAAACCCTCAAAACCCTATCTTTGAAAACCGTAAAAATATCTCTATGAATCATCCTTGAAAACAGCTCCAAATGACAAGCTAGGGTAGATCTCTCACTACCGAAGAATGTCTTTCTAGCTAGGGATGGATCTCTCACCACTGAAGCTAGGGTTCCCGTGGGATCTTACTCCACAACTAAATAGTTGCAAACAACAGTTGCACATGAAAAGAAATATAAGTGTATGCATGAATCATTTCCAACTCCACCCTCCACCTCCTTATATAGCTTTTTATGAGCCCAACGATGAAATATAACATTTAATGCAATACATATCCCCCCAAGTCACCAAAAAGGGACTTTAAGTGGCCCCAACGAAGAAACATAACATTAATTGCCAAAAGTGTCCACTTAAGTGATCCCAATGAAAAAATAGAACACAAAGGGCCCATTAGACCCTCCCAACGCCCAAAATATAACAAAAACATAGCAGGAAATCAGAAAACCATCCCCAATAACCTCTAAAGTCATTAGCCCCTTGGGAATTACCAAGGCTAAGACCAAAATATGGCCGTCAGGCCAACTGCTCGGAATTGGGGACATTACAGCTAGTTAGGTAATCTTATGTCTTCAGCACACAATAGTGGGATCTGCAAATCTAAGGCAAAGAAGGCCCTCCTAACCTGAACCGGTGTGATAGATCATTTGGTGAGGATAGCTACTCGAAGGCTCCAATCAATATCGAGCTATGCCGTGATCTGATCTATGGGTTGTGGAATTTGTGGAAGATAACTTGTGGGTGCTTCGTATATGTATCCTGAAAAGGTCATGAAAATGGAATGGCTAAATATGTAGTGGATATTTTGGTGTTTTATGGACGATTCTATGGTCTAGTCCATAAATCTTTAGCTTGATTTTCTGCTACGTTTAATAATGATAGTTGTATGATAATGTCTGGTGAGAGTGAAGAGGATCTAAATACTAATTTTCGCAAACTAGCGTCAATGTTGGGTTGATTTGTAGGTGCGTTGGGTTGTGGGACCTAAGGATCACAACCGTAAGTTTGTAGTTGTTGTGGACCTCCTATGGTCATGTGAAGAATCAATCCCTTCTTTTGATCTCGAGTATCCAATAATCATATGCCTTTTCAGCCTCTATGTGTAGAACTAAAAGTTACATGATTTTCTCAGAATACCTAACAGGTGTTCTGGCAAGTTGGATACGTAAGCTAGTGTCTATATCAACGAGGAGGTCTCCTGCATCTGGTTGTGGGACTAGTGGATCACAACCGAATGTCTTTTCTCTTTTAGGTCCTTCTACAGTCATACGGATGTCTATCTAGGCAATCTATAATTTGGCTGATTTGACCAGAATGTGTGCACTTTGTCATCTTCTATGTTTAATACTCTTAGCTGTGCGCTGATTTCTTGTAGGTCTGTTGTTGCTTGGAAGACTTGAATTATGAGATTTTGATCTATGTCAGTTATTGCTGCAACATTATTTGCTTGAGGCACTATTGGCTCAAAAACGTATTCCCTGGGCTCCCTATGTCCCGTGATTGTCATACAAGGTCAATATAAACCTAACTGAAACAAAATAAATTAACTATGCAAGATATATCTACAACATATATATATATTCCTATATTTTTGTATTTTTAATTAAATTTTAATGGAATTGAAAGAAAAACTAATCTAATAACAAAAATTAAAACAAACAAGGTAGCCCGGTGTAGCTACTTGCCTGTGCAGTTGTGAATTTTATCCTAAATAAATAGATAGCTGATTAACCTAATTGAAAGATTCCTGATCCTGCCTCAGAAGTGAGGAATGAATCATAGTTTCTCAGAAACTATCAATCCCCATAGCTTCCTTGGCAATATTGAAAATGAAACTTAATTGAAATGAAATATTTCACCACTCTATTTGATATGTTTTAACTAGAACTTTTGACAGATAAAATCTGGAACTTGCAGAACAGTGGTGAATCCAGTAGTGTATGACTTTGTCCCCTCAGAATGATCTCCTCGTTCTTTTGTGTTCATGTGAATCCAGTAGAGCATGTATATGCTAGCATTAATAAAAGAAGGTATTTTGAACAATGGCAGCTTTGGATATAGACTGAATAAAATGCAAGTAAGAGAGGGATAACACAAGTGACAGAGCTTGGTGTATGTAATTCCTAGCGGGATTTTTTGTGGGAATACAACACAAGCGTACTAAGAGATTCTAGAATCTACCTTTTGTGAAGAACACAACCTGCAACTTTAATGAATTCAATCTATAATTGACACTATTCTGCTCTAGACTAATTTGTATGGACAATAATGAACAAGATTGAAGCAAGAAGATCGAATGGCTTCCAACAGCAAGGAAAACTAGCATGGATGCAAACATGAAAACAAAATGAGCTTCTAAATAAGAAATTGACATATTTAAACAATGAAAAATGAGAAGTTGAGGGACCATTTTCTTGAAAACAAGCTGGCTATTTATAGATTTCACATTCACCCAAAGGTAATTCCTATTAGAACTCTTTTCCCATTAAACAATGGAGAAACACTATTCTAGGGAACATAAAACATTAATACAAGCCAAGGTGGTGGAGAAAAGCTGGTAAAAGTTGAAAATTACACAAGTTGTGATCACAAGAACGTGCTGGAAAATACGTGAAGGACCGCTGCCCTGATCAGGGAAGTGGTTACAGGACCGCCGCCTGCCACGGCAGCGGTTTTGTCACTAAAGGTCAAAATGCTTAGAAAATTAAGGCAGAGGAATAAAACAAAGCACAAGGAACAAGGATAAAGCATTTGGGATGCTAACATATACTTCGTGAGCTTCTCTGGATCTTGAACACCTTGCGAAGTGACCTGTATCATCATTGGGGCATGTGTAACATCGTTCCGGCGGTATAGTACTGTTGATGTCGAATCGCAGCACCCCTAAATGTCTCTGCAACTTGATGGGTTGAGACTCTCAGTGCGATTGCATAACATGGAGCTTTTCCCAAGTGTGGGACATTGTGAAAACGGAAAAGCTCTCCGGATGAAGGCCGGTTCCTATTCCTCTGTTCAGATGCACACGTAGAAAATGCAGAGGGTTTACTAAAAACCTAATCTAACTTGCCAAGGAGACAGGGTAAGAAAATGCATAAAATAAAACCTAAACTACAAAGGTGATGCACCGAGGAATGAAGAACACATGTCTTGCCAATAAACACAGACCATTAAAATGCAATGCAAGATCATGCACAGATAACCAGATTCACAGTAAAAGATCAGGAGGATGCAAATGAACACATAGAGGGTTGAGAATCATCCACAGGCATGCATTAATTTTCTCCAAAGATTGATACAACACACTACAAAATGCCAAGAGGCAAGGTTGCATTACAGTTTCAAATGGGAGGTTTTAACTCCACAAGTTCACCTGCCAAAGAGAAGAAGGGAGGGGCAAAACAAGAATGTCCAACCTTTAGAAAGAAGCCCCTCCTTACAATTTATAGGAAGAATGAGAGAGAAAAGAGAGAGAATTCGAAATCTGCCCCAACCACCTCCAAAATGCACTTAACTCATCTCATAATGATGGTAGGTGAGAACCCCAGCGAACCCAAAAGTGGTGAACTGTATTTTGCATTTTTAAGAATTTTTTCTCACCCAATTAAATATGGTCGTAGTTGGAGAGGACCTCAGTAAGCTTTCCAAAAAGTCCAACCTTGCATGAATCCGAGCTCCCAGTCAAAAGTTATGGCCATCTGAATATATGCGCTAGGGTCTGCTTCCTGTCAGCGCTCAAAATGTTGCGCCTCCTGAAGATGTACCTCGCATCCATGTGTGTGTCGAAATCCTCTTAGTGCCAAGGGTGCATCCTTTACCCTGTCGACACTCATTTCTGTGCGCCAAGGGCGCATCCTTTACCCTGTCCACACTCATTGCATGAATCCGTGCTCCCAGTCAAAAGTTACCCTGTCGACCATCTGAATATCTGCGCCAAGGGCGCATCCTTTACCCTGTCGAGCACTCAAAATGTTGCGCCTTTCTGGTGCGCCAAGGGCGCATCCTTTGTGTGTCGACACTCATTGTCGTGTGCCACTTCTATGTGCCTTGGGCGCATCCATTTTCCCTATCGACACTCATTGTCGTGCACCACTTCTGTGCGCCTTGGGCGCATCCATTTGCCCTGTCGACACTCCATTGTCATGCGCCACTTCTGTGCGCCTTGGGCGCATCCTTTTCCCTGTCAACACTCCATTGTCGTGCACCATTTCTGTGTGCCTTAGGTGCATCCATTTGTCCTGTCAACACTCCATTGTCGTGTGCCACTTCTATGCACCTTGGGCGCATCCTTTGCCCTGTCGACACTCCATTGTTGTGCGCCACTTTCTGTGCGCCAAGGGCGCATCGTTTGCCCTGTCGACACTCATTGTCGTGCGCCATTTCTGTGTGCCTTGGCGATAAATGTCAGGGATTTGAGCTTCTTTGATTTCTCCATTCTTCTGCTTGTCTATATCTACCTGGGGGAAAGATATATACAACAATTTGGTGACTCAATGGGATCACCTGCCTGCTAGGTAGAAGATCAGTGGCCTTTTAGCAATCCATTGGGCATGGAGTCATAAGCAATAACCTGAAACCAACCTGATATCTAGTATCCCGAGCCTGATACCACAACTTCTTCCTGAGCACTGTTGCATTCTGAACTGTAGAAATTCATTGCCTGAGAGCCAAAATATGTGCCGAGGCAGTTAGGGAAATTGAAACCTAACTACAACAAGACAATGTGCATACACACTTAGAGGAATTGAAATCTAGGCTAATATTTACAAGGGTAAACCTTTTCCTTTTAGTAGCAATGTTTAAGATGGATTCCGTTAACCAAAATCGGGAATTCTTCTCCATCCAATGTAGACAATTGGAAGGCATTACTACTTTTACATCCCGTGACCATGTAGGGGCCACTCCAAATGGCATCAAACTTGGAATGCCTTCCTGGTTTTGTCCCGATCTGCATCCCATTTCAGAACTAGGTCCCCTTCCTGAAGGTCCTTGCTTTTGCTTTCTTATCAAACCATCTTTTTACAAAGGCCTGATCTTTCTTAATCATTTGAACTGCATGTTCTCTAATTTCTTCCAATTCCATCAACTATGCATAGCTAGCCTCCATTGGTTCAAACTCAGCCAACTCCAACTGCTTCATGAACTCCAATGTAGGCAGTTCTAATGATATAAGCAATACTGCCTCTTTTCCATAGACCAACTTGTAGGGGAATTACCTGTAGACCTCTTGGGTGTTATTCTGTCAGCCCATAATGCTGATTTTAGCTTGGTATGCCATGTTCTTTGATTTTCATCTAGAGTCCTTCTGATGATTCTTAGCAAATTCTTGTTCGTGGACTCTGCCTGTCCATTACCCTGCGGGTAATAATTGGAAGAGGTGCTCAAATAGATTCCATTCTTGACAGCCCATTCTGTAATCTTGGAACCTATAGCCAATGCATTGTCTGATATGATAGTGGCCGGCACACCTTGAACCTGGTCACTATTCCTTCATAAAAGTCTAGTATGTTAGACTCATTTGCTTCTTTGAGCGCTACTGCTTCGGTCCACTTGGTGAAATAGTCCGTTGCCATGAGAATCCACTTGTGGCCTTGGCTTGAGTTTGGATTGATGACCCCAACGAAGTCCAATCCCCATTGCATAAATGGTTGGTCAACCAGAATTGGGTGCAATGGAAGTGCTGCTAGTCTTTCTTTGCCTGTGAAGAGTGCACATTTCTTGCACTTTCTTATCCATGTATAGCAGTCACTGAAGACTGTCGGCCAATAATACCCTGCCTTCATTATCTTGAGAGCTATTACTCGTGGGGCGAAATGTCCTCCAGAATCTCCATCATGAAAATCTCGTAACACCCTCTCAATTTGATATGTTCCAATGCACCTCAATAGAACTCCATTGATGTCTTTCTTGAACAAAATACCATCAACAAGCACATATGGAATGGCTTGTAATCTGAAGTATCTCCTCTTTGCTTTGCTCATTTCTGGAGGGCATAGGCCTGTCTGTAGGAAGTGTATCATATTCTGAGTCCAACAAGGAGTAGGCACATCATCATTTTCTTGTTCTTGACCATCCTATAGTACCAAGACAGTCTCTTTTTCATCACCTGCTTCAACTTGTTGACTCAAGGCTAGCTGCTCACATAGTCCCTTTCCACGTACTAGTTTGGTGACCTTGATCTCGATGTCATATTCCATGACACGAGTTATCCATCCTGCACGTTTCTCATTCAAATCCTTGTTTAGAAGGAAGTCCCTGACTCCCGCATGAGAGACCAATAATTGGATCTTGTTGTTTGAGACTAGGTGCTTGAATTTCTTTAAGCTCCTGATTACTGCAAGGACATGCTTTTCAATGAAAGAGTACCTAGTTTCGTATTCCTCCAAGCCTTGACTGAAGAAAGCAACTGGTTGTTCTAATCCTCCTTTGTTTTGTTGTACCAAGATTGGCAGAAATCATGTCTCCACCACCAAAGGCATATAGCATGAAGTCCTTACGAGAAGTTTGGATTGACGAGGGTCGGAGCTTGAGATATAGCCTCTTCTATTGCCCTCAAAAGCTTGACGATTGCCTTGATGTTCTCACTTAACACCATACTCTTGTGTTAACATCTGGTTGTTGGCCTTACAAGAGCTCAAGGTTTGGAACAAACCTGCTGTGACAAAATTGATCCTTCCTAAGACACCTTTGAAGAGCCTTGTTGTGACTACTGGCAATGGCAACTACTGGCCTCACGATCACATGGATATGTGGCTGTGTTTTTCCCCTTCTGATGTTGTCAACCACATCAAACATTGCTCCAACTGCTGCGAGCCTATTGCGACTTCATTTCTTCCTGGGTATGGACACAATGTTGAAAGCTTTGAAGCCTCAATGAGGTCCCATACCCTATTCTTGTAGCTCTTCAGCAAGTCGTTCTTTGTAGCATGTTGTCCCCTAACTTGGTTGACACCTAGCTCGCTATCTCCAAACACCTGCAAGTTCTTTATGCCCCTTTTCCTGGCCCAATGAATTCCATGAATCAATGCTTCGTATTCAGCCGTGTTGTTTGAACAGGAAAACTGGAAATGAAAAGCTGAAAAATATTTGATGTCTTGTGGTGAAATCAACATTGCACCACCTCCAGCACCTTGTCTGCTTCTCGAACCATCGAAAAATAACTTCCAAACTTTGTTTTCATCCTTTTGTTCAGGCTGAATGATGTCGGGAATGGGTGAATTTTCTTCGTGTATACAATACACGCCCAATTCAGATTCTTCAATTTCCAGATTCTTCAATTTCCTTGTATGGGTCAAATTCATGACTCTTGTTTGCCCATTCATCCAAAGTTAAATCAGGAATTCCCTCAACCTTAGTACCTATTTCTAGATCATTTGAACACTCCTCCTGATCAAAAGCCGAGCAATTTACATTGATAGGATTTGGTACATGAGGCTCAATATGGAAATTGGCAATTGGTTCTGACCTGATTGTTGCTTTGGCTCCATACCTTGTCCTAAAAATCATGTGTGACCAATCTGCAGATAAATATCCACCGATTTTTGCAGTGAAGTCTCTTGATAGACACAACGCAAAGAGTGGCGGAAGGTCAATCACAGACACATCTTGCAGAACTGTAACATTAGGACAGGAATGTAGTGTTAGGCTTAACCCCTTGATGACTCCAACAGTTCCTATTGCCGTTCCATCTAGCTGTACTACTCCTTTCAGCACTGGCTCATATTTCAAACCCAGTTGATCCGCTATTTGCTTTGGCATCACTGAACTACTTGCTCCTGAATCTATCATGCAGTTGTGTACCAAGTGGTTTCCAACAACCAATGACACATAGAATGGTGGAGGCTTCAAATTCTTGCTTGTCTGGCACCCATCCTGTTGCACTGCATTAGTGAGAACTTTCTCATGTCCCTGGTTTGATACATTTGTGGCAGACCAATTAGCCATTGCAGCTTGCAATAAATCTCGTTGCCCTGGGATCGCAAGTGATTCCCACATGGAAATGTTCACATGTGTCTTCTTCATTTGATCGATGATGTTGAAAGGGGATGAATTGTCCTTTTGTTGTCCCTTACTTGGCGCAACCTTTTCTGGAGCTTGAACAGGTGCATGTGTTGCTACAACAGGTACCTTAGGCTGATTTTGCACATTTGGAGCTGCGTTTGGTCTACTGACCCCTTGTTGTGTAGGAGTGGACTGAGAAACAACTGGATTACACGGTTGTCCCTCTCCTATATTTCTCTTCTTTGACCATGTGTTGGCAGCCATGCCTTGAAAAGGCTGTTGGTTAACTCCACAGAAGTCTTCCATTTGCCAATTGGCCAATGTGGTTTCTGTTGGAGGTCCTTCTTGTTGCATTTCTTGTTGTTGATTCTCCTCTAGGCTTGGTTCTTGAGGAACACCAATGGTTTGCACCATCAAGGCCTGATTTAGTGCACCATTGAAACATGCTGACTGATTGTGAGGTAGATTGCAAGGGTAACACCAGTCGTACTCCTGTGCCATGTTATTTTGTGTCAGGACCAAGGCTCTTGAGGACGTCGTTGCATTTGGATCATACGGTCGAAATGGCCTGGCAGCTTGAGGTTGTCCTTGGTTTTGGTTTTGATTTGCAGCCTGAGGTGGTGGTCTATTTTGTTGGTATGGGGGCCTAGCTTGGTACTGTGCTTGAGGCTGATACGGTCTAGCACTTTGAGCTTGTTGTCTTTTGATAGTCACTAGCTCATTTCCAAGGTTCTGCAGTTGTTTCATGACCTCCTGCAATTCCTTTGAAGTATTTGAAGAAGTCGATGCCTCATTATTGCTTTGATTTCTAGGAGTTGGAATGGGATTCAACTCTAGTGCTTGACTGGTTGTAGGATTTCCCATATCTGGATAGAGAGGCATTGGTGGCCTTGGTGCAAGCTTGCCAGCTTGGATCAAACAGTTCTCTGCTCTGATAGCTGTGTCGTAGGCCCCTGGCAGCATTGTTCCTCCCATTGATTGGATCATCATGGCTATGTCTGAATTTATAGCCTTTAAGAAATAAAGGAATGCTCCTTCGGCGGTTGGTCTAAGCTATTGGAATCCTGTCCCATGTCCGTTGGAATCTGAAGTTGAAATCTGTCATTTGTTCATTAGGAGCCCTTTTGATTGTTGTCAGCTGTTCCAATAAAGACAAATTGTCCGCCCTCTCCCCGAATTGGTTGCAAAGAGCTGAACAAAGTTGGTTCCAATTCGTAATAGACCCTGCTGCTAGGCTCCTAAACCATTGTAAGGCCTTACCTTTGAAAGATGAAGCCAACAACTTGACTGCAACATCCATTTCATTTATTTCGTGGATTGCACATGCATTAGCAATATCCTGGATGTGATCAATAGGAGTAGTATGATTTTCTCCTGTAAAATAGGGTATATTCTTTAGTGCTGCAACTGGAATTTGATTCTGAGCATTTAGGGCAAGTGGACTACTACCTGTGAAATTGACAAAGGGATTCGGTGGTAGATGTGCCATTATGATTGGCCTAAGAACCCTGGTCGATGTGAGAAAAGGCCTACTAGGTGGAGGTGTAGACAAAGTCCTGTTAGGTGGAGATGGTGATCTTTGTGGTCTTCTTCCTCTCCTTCCTCTGCCTGGTGATAGTTGCAAGTGGAAAAATAGCCCCTCTTCTCGAGTATTAGACCTGGTTCGAATTCTTCTCATGTGCCTGGGTAACTTGTGCTGCTACACCGCTAAATTCTATCCCTTCGGAGTCGCCAGATGTGTTAGAAAAAAATGAGCCTCAAAAGGTAGACTTCTACCAAGTTACACACCAAACCTGACAATATTTTAAAAAAACAATAGAATTTTGAAAGACCTGTATTTTTGATATTTTAGAGTTTGGAATTTGATTTGGAATGATAGTCCCGAAAATCCAAAAATGCCAGACTTCCGAAAACCTGAAATCCGAAAATAAAAAAACCATGAAATTTTGAAAGTCAAAATCTCAAAAATCTAAGAATACCCTTTTGAATATTATCCCCCGATCTATCAACTGGTGAAATTTTGACTTGTTTTGAGCAAGTTAAGTCCTTGAAAATTGATTTCAAAGTTCAGCCCAGAAGGTGAAAATATGAAATTGTAAAACCTGCAATTTTTTAAGTCTGAATTTCTTGAAAGTTCCTTCAAATCTATGGAATGACCTCTTGGTCCCACCGGGTGTGCTAAAACTGTTGATGTCGAATCGCAGCACCCCTGAATGTCTTTGCAACTCGATGGGTTGAGACTCTCAGTGTGATTGCATAACATGGAGCTTTTCCCAAGTGTGGGACCTTGCGAAAACGGAAAAGCTCTCCGGATGAAGGCCGGTTCCTATTCCTCTGTTCAGATGCACATGTAGAAAATGCAGAGGGTTTACTAAAAACCTAATCTAACTTGCCAAGGAGACAGGGTAAGAAAATGCATAAAATAAAACCTAAACTACAAAGGTGATGCACCGAGGAATGAAGAACACCTGTCTTGCCAATAAACACAGACCATTAAAATGCAATGCAAGATCATGCACAGATAGCCAGATTCACAGTGAAAGATCAGGGGAATGCAAATGAATACAGAGAGGGTTGAGAATCATCCACAGACATGCATTAATTTGCTCCAAAGATTGATACAACACACTGCAAAATGCCAAGAGGCAAGGTTGCATTACAATTTCAAATGGGAGGTTTTAACTCCACAAGTTCACCTGCCAAAGAGAAGAAGGGAGGGGCAAAACAGAAATTTCCAACCTTTAGAAAGAAGCCCCTCCTTACAATTTATAGGAAGAATGAGAGAGAAAAGAGAGAGGAATTCGAAATCTGCCCCAACCACCTCCAGAATGCACTTAACTCATCTCATAATGATGGTAGGTGAGAACCCCAGCGAACCCAAAAGTGGCGAACTGTATTTTGCATTTTTAAGAATTTGTTCTCACCCAATTAAAGATATCCAGTCGTAGTTGGACAGAGGACCTCGTAAGCTTTCCAAAAAGTCCAACCTTGCATGAATCCGAGCTCCCAGTCAAAAGTTATGGCCATCTGAATATATGCGCCAGGGTCTGCTTCCTGTCAGCGCTCAAAATGTTGCGCCTCCTGAAGGTGCGCCTTGGTGCATCCATGTGTGTGCCGACATCTTCTTACATGCACCAAGGGCGCATCCTTTACCCTGTCGACACTCATTGTCGTGCGTCATTTCTGTGCACCAAGGGCGCATCCTTTACCCTGTCGACACTCATTGTCGTGCGCCATTTCTATGCACCAAGGGCGCATCCTTTACCCTGTTGACACTCATTGGCATGCGCCATTTCTGTGCGCCAAGGCCGCATCCTTTACCCTGTCGACACTCATTGTTGTGTGCCATTTCTGTGCGCCAAGGGCGCATCCTTTACCCTGTCGACACTCATTGTCGTGCGTCATTTCTGTGCGCCAAGGGCGCATCCTTTACCTTGTCGACACTCATTGTCGTGCGCCATTTCTGTGTGCCAAGGGCGCATCCTTTACCCTGTCGACACTCATTGTCGTGCGCCATTTCTATGCACCAAAGCGATAAATGTCAGGGATTTGAGCTTCTTTGATTTCTATATTCTTCTGCTTGTCTATATCTACCTGGGGGAAAGATATATACAACAAGTACCCTGTAATTTTGGGTATGTACAGGAACTATTAGAGACAATTGGAATAGAAGAGGCTGAAGAAGAATAAACAACACTAAGATGAACTAAAGAAATTCTAGATATTTGGGTTAAGGAATTTTGATTTATTTTTACTAGATGAAACTTAAGAATGCAAAAAATGAACATTATAGTAATCAAATTATGAGAATGAAGACAAAAATAGAAGCATGTTGAAGACTTGACAATGTAACATTTGAGAAGAAGGAATATATACAAGAGTACACAAATTTCCTTTGTTAAACTAATCTTAATTCTAGAGATATTATCTTGATTTTTATAACATATTATTTAATGGTATCAATATAATTGTCTATGTATATGGCTTCTAATTGAGATCCATAATCATAAATTTAATCATTTAAATTTTAATAATCATCTTGAGATATAATAATAGACTTCTCAATGACAAAAATAATCTAAATTCATAATATCCCTTTGTGTATGATGAAGTAAGCATGGAAGAAGGAGAGATGGAGACTTTGGGAGGAGAAAGATAACATGAAAAAGGGAACGAAAAAATAAAAAACTTAGAATAACAAGGAGTTGATAAGAAAAAGATTTAAATGTGTTGAAATTCAAACAAAGCAAAAAAGACATGGAAAAAATTGAACACAAAACTCATGCATATAAGTACCTAATTTGAATCAATGATCTCAATAAACACACAAAAACACTAGCACCCTAACCTTTAACTAATCATATATCAAAATTTTGAACCTAATTTGAATAAATTATCTTAATAAACACACAAATACACTAGCACCCTAACCTTTAATTAATGATGTACCAAAATTTTGTGTCTATAAGAGAACACCACAAAATATGTTTTTATTTTACTAGTAAGTAATTCCTCCACTAAATCATGCACGTTTGCAAATACTATAACTAAATACAACAAAATATTAACCCTAAACTCGCGGCTTGCAAGTCACACATATTACCATTGCATTATAATAAATTTTAGATTTTTTTCCTATTTTGTTTACTTTATAGTCAAAAAATAAACCATGCAAACATATGTGATGTTTAGGCATAATTAATTGTACCATTTTGAAGGAGAAAGAAATTAGTATGGGCAATGATGTGTTTATAAAATGGATGAAATAATCAAATGAATTTAATTTTTTCCCCTAACCATATGACTAAAGCTAATCTTTGATTTTTTTAATAAAATCTCTAAGGATGCTTCACTTTTTAATAGAATCAAAATAAATCTAATAACATTGTAAATGTTGATATATTAAAAATTAGAATGAGCAAAACCCAAAAAATATACACATTTAAATTAAAAATACAAATAAAAAATATTTTAAAATATGCAATTAATTTTTTTATTGATATTGTCAATGTTGATAAATTAAAAATCTAATGACCAATACTTAAAAAATACACAATTAAAAAAATGTAATAAATAAAAAATGTAAATGAGCAAGACTTCAAAAAAATATGGTTTTGGATTGAACAAGAGTTATCTAATAACTAAAGTAGTGGTGTTATTAGTATGCTGAAGGCATGTATACTATATGTTTCATATTTGCTTAAATAGTTATTATTATGTATATTTTAATTCAACCAATCAGATACTGCTATTTTTTTCATAAATAAATATACACTTTTCACATTAACAGACTTACACAATTTTTAACAAAATCTTCCATTTGATTAGTTTATATTTTCAGATGTTATTACAACCTTTACCAAATTAAAAAAAAATAGGGTGTCAACCATTTATTGTAATTTATTCGCATCATTTAATTCTATCTTCATCATAAGCTTGGCTGTCTAAGTGCAAAAGGTAATGATTTTGTGGATGATAAACTACACTCATTAATCTCCTCATTTGCATGGCCTCCATGCGGATTCCAAAGATTAGAACGGAAAGCTACCAACACAAGTCATGAGCAATGCATTCCACTAGACCCTTTATCAACACTATTTCCGGTATAAAGTGTCACTTCTCCAACTGTGTCATCATCATCCTCTCTATCTTAGAATAACAACTCACAACAATTAGGTTTTGAAGACAAGTGATTAGGTTTCAAAGGCATAGTGATTAATCTGGATTTCATGTGTCACAAAACTTCACTTATAACATAAATTATAATTATAATATAAAAAGTTAACAATCTTTTCTTCTTTTTGTGTTATTCCTTTACAGTTTCATGTTTCTTTACAATGGTTTTTCAATTCAGTTATGAGTTTTACTTTTGTTATTTTCTTTTGAAACTTTCATTTTGTGTGAGTGATACTTAGAATGTTCAAGTTTTTGTATCTTTGAATATCCATGCTTATTAAAAAACAATCCCACAATTTTAACAATAGAATTTCATAATTGTAATTTGGTGGTTTGAATTATTGAGTCTTTTTATGACAGACCATTTGTTTTCTTACATTTCACTCATAGTCCTATTAAACATTGTACTTATACATTATTGAGACATGGATATTTTTGCAAGGCCAGGTCATACTTTTAGCTTCACTTTGAACCAAATCCAATAATAGAGTGATACTTCATATGTTAGCTTATGGTATTAGTATTTTTTGGATAGGCTTTCCACTTCAAGAACATGAGAGTATATATAATCAAAATATGTATTGAGATAATGTTCCAAAGTTACTTTCAAGAACATATTAGGAGTGTATTCATGTGTAAATTAGAAAGCTTAAGAAATGAAACTAGAACTCCTAAGAAGTTTCAAAGCTTAAGTAACCTAACAAGAATCATCGAGATAAGAGCTTAAAGAGAGCGAATTATTTAACAATACATATAACTTCGAAAAGTATCAAACTAACATGTCTAAGTTACTCTCTACTCTTTAAATGCTAATAAAACATGAACCTATGAAGATCCTAGCAATCAAATGTGATTGTTTGTTATTGTTCTCAAGCTTTTAAGAATGAAGTCTAACCATTAATGGTTGTAAGGCCTTATGGTTCTCTCCATATTACTCAAATCTTGGGTTAAAGATGTAATGGTGAAGATAATACCTCAATAAAAACGAAGAAATTCTCAAATCCCAATTGCCTATAGTTTATGCTAGAGGAGTAGAAGTGTTCTTAGAAATGATGAGGAGGAGGGTTCTATTTATAGATTTCCAATTATAAGAATGGAATGATTTTGGTGCATGTGGGAACAAAGGTAAGTCCAAAAATCACTTTTAGCAAGTCAAAGCAAGATTTGACTAGGTTTAGATGCTAATTGATCTTTTAGGATTAATTAGAGATCCCAAGTAAGCTTTAGGAAGATTTCTGGGAAAATTTGGAGGAATTTTTGATAGATTTTGGATGCATTGGAAGCAAGAGTTAGCCAATAAGAAGGTTTATTGGTAAACTTCATGGTAAGAGGCTTAATCAATGTATATTAGTTAATTAAGAGGAGTTGAGGGGGAAAAGAGATTAATTGTTGAAGTGTCATAACTTTGCAAGGAATAAAATAGTTAGTGCAATGTTAGTAATAAGATTGATTTGATCAAATTATAGGTGTCTACATTTTCCCCTCTTTGGGGTGGCATAAACTACGCCACTTCAAAAATGGTAGACAAGTAAAAATTTTTGACATAGTGGAAGAAAAATTAATAGAGTGAAGGATGCCCCCTCGAGTGTCGATGGGGTGATGAAAGAGGTTGATCGACAATTGAAAAGATGAAGGAAATAGATAGAAGATGAATGGGTTGATGTCGCAATGAAAAGGGTAGAATGGCACAAAGAGAAGAAAGGAATCTATGTTTGTCATGTTGACATGGAATACTAAGTACTTGTGAAATCTAATTCTCCAGCATGCATTGGCATTGCTCATCTTCCATGTCATACTGAATAAGTAGGTTGACAGGGGAGCTACCTACCTGAATGGTGAGACACCAAATTTCTTTAGATTTATACTGAGAGTAGTGTGCCAAAATAAAGAGAAAGAATGGAGAAGTTCAGTGTGATGGAGAGAGAAAGAAGATATAGAGAAAAATAAGTAGGAGGAAAGGGGATTGAGCTAACATCCATTGAATTCCTTTAAAACAACTTTATTTCATCATATTGCTAGTGATCTTCATCATTGATCCTTATTAAAAATATAAGCATAAGATGGAATTGTAGAATTAAATGAAAAGCCATAGTACAAACAATTATCCATTGATACAATACCAAATCCATGCAACATACAGAATGTAATGCAATATGAGAAAGTAAACAAGCCAACTTAACAAGGAAACAAGTACAAACACACATACTTAAACTACCAACGTTTAAGATAGTTACAAATTTTTTTTGTTGTCGAGCTATAGTTCCTGAATGTTCGTGTATCGACAAGTGTTAAAAGTTGTGCGGCCCCAAGAAAATATATATGTGAGGGGAAATATGGTGGACGTAGGGGTCTAATGAAAAAGCATTCGTGTACTACAAAATAGTACAAGACAACTAGCTGTGCCAAGATAGTACAGATGAAGCCAACATACCAAATTTTGTTAATGAAGTAGATCCAAATGATCCATGAGTCCTTCTTACAGAAACAAGTGAAAATAAAATCAAGATATAATTCGAATACAATTTGTTTGACACATATTTCAGCTACGTAACAACGTTTTACCATTTTTTTACAATTTTCTTGAATTTTTACGATTTTTAATAATTTTTAAAATTTTATGAATATATCATTTTTTAATTGTAATTTATTTTTGATGTTTTAGAAGAAGTTTGGATGAGGGAATATAACCTGAAATAAAGGAAAATGCCCCAGGGAGAAGCAATGGATGCTAGGTAGCAAAAATATCCCCCGGTAGGACAAAAATGAGTCAAAAATAATTATTTAATAAAAATAATCATCATGACAGGCAATAGAGGAAGTTAGAATGACCACGGTGGGTAAATCATGTAGTTCAGCCATCACGGTGGGTGAGAATGCATCACGATGGGTCAAGATGACCACATATACCCCTCCCAAGGGGGTAAATCATTGTGAGTAATTCATTTTTTACGGATCTCTTGCCATTTTACTATTCACTTTTTCTCTGACCTTGAGGAGATATGGCATGAGTTTAGAGGTGTACAAGGTGAGAAAACATAGTCTGAGAGTATGTGTGGATGCAAGGTAATGGACCCTACATGAGTACCCTATTCATCTTTTAATTTTTGAGCATTCAACTCCATTTATTAGGGTAGAAAGTGGGGGTGATAACGCATGTGTGCGCCTTAGGGGCACATATATGTTGTTGGGCTTGTGCAAGCGTTAGAGTGACATGTGAACGTAGGCACACATGTTGAAATTTTGTATGCACACAAGCGCATACATCGAAAGGGGCACACAAATGTCTAGGGAGGCTAGGGTAAATGCATGTGGGGTGAATATGATAGAAAAGGTGCACATGCATCATGAAGGGCACATATGCATTAGAGAAGGGGTCAATTGGTTACTCGCGCATGCACTGGGATGAGCGCTAGGAAGGGGGTGTATACGCACTGAGCATGCATGCATCACCAAGGGTGCACACTGTATGCATTGAATAAGGGTTTGGGAAACACTTAGAAGAAAAAGGGAAGGTTTCTAGAAGAATACATGGATGAATAAGCTAAGTGTTAGATGATGTTAGATAGAAGAAAATTTAACAAGTGCTTTGTGTGATCTTACAGAGACAACTACCTATCCTATAGGTGCGTGAACGACTAAGTCTTTTGACCAAATTTGAGGCGACCTTCTTACGGCATGAGAAGAATTATTTGGACATTAACCTATATGTGATAGGGCATAGTTATGTGGCACAGATGCCACACATTACCGTGGACCACAGCCTCTTTACAACCTTAGTTGAGAGGTGGCACAAGGAGAGCCATTGTTTCAGGCTCTCCATTGGCAAGATGATGATTACACTAGAGGATGTTTGGATAATTTTGTGAGTCCCAATCTAGGGAAGTTGATAGAGTATGAGAGCGATATGACACAAATTACCGACAACTTGAATGAGCTCTTTGGCGTAGATGAGATACCTTGATGAGGTGTGATAGTACATATGCATCAATATTTTTCTAATATGAGATTATATCGTGTGCCGATATATCTTGTGCCTTGTCAGTGGCGTTCTTCTTACTAACAAGATGAGTAAATTATTTCTTTTAGGCCTGATTAGTGTGATACGAGGTCTGCTAAGAGGAGAGTGCTACTACTAGGGACAACGTATACTTTTGCATCAATACAGGCATCTAAATTTGATTACCTACTACCTTCAAAAGATGGTGGGTCCAACAACACTTCTATAGATATGGGCATGGGACCATATAGCTATCGGTCACCTTGCAAGAGCATTATGAGATCGGGCCATGGATGAGCCTTGAGTCTTTACTTGGGCTCCCGTTGGTGATGATGTATGTTGACACATGAGGTTAACATATTTTTATCACTATGCTTTGGATGACATTCATCTGCGGATGATTTTTTGTAGGCCTTATAGACATTATTAGTGGCTAGAGGATACAGTTGAGCTCAGTATTGTTATGGTTGAGCATTTTATGATTGGAATTCACATATATATTAGGGAGCACTATAGGATTGACTGAGTTCAACGATAATTTTGGGTAGTACAAGATGTGCCCGAGATTAAGATGTGGTACAAGTGTTGCGCTAGGGAGAATTTTGACATTGGACCTTTAATTAGGCCGCAACGAGATAGAGATAAATTCGATCAGATGGTTCCACTGGTATGGGCTCCATTACAAAAAATTATAGATCTTAGAACTACAATGGCCTATGTTGCATGGTATATTATAGTTCTTCCTATGTGGCTCACTATCCGACATGCTGCATGAGATGTAGGAGTGTAGACACCACCAAAGCAACCACCCTGTAGACGGAGAGGACAATGGAGGGGTTAAGAAAAAAATGAGAGTGAGGATGGGAGTGATGATGATGATGGATATGATGGAGATAGTGGGTATGGACATGGATAGGGCCATGGGTAGGTACAAGGATAGAGAACAATGAGAGGAGTTCCTACCCAGCCATAGGTGCACACACACATTGTGATAGCTCATGTGGGTATGCACGTGGGTCTAAATGTTCCTTTACAACAACCTTCATATAAGGATCCCATTGTTAGCCTTTCACATAACCTAGGATGAGGCAAAGGAGATAGATAGGGGACTCTACCACAGATTCCCGGATCGGAGAAGATTCTTTACAGTGTAGGAGAGGTAGCTAAGTTGTGGAAATAGATACAGAAGGTCATATCTCTTCAATTGTAGGTTACCTCAGAGAGAGATATGATTATCATTAAGAGGGATTAGGTAGTGTTAGATAGGCCCAGCTCTAGGGTGAGAGAGACCAGTTGAAAACATAGTTACAACAGGTTACGGTGGAGTGAAATCATCTCCAGATAAAGAGAGATTAGTTGTGTGCCATCAGGGCATAGGTATAGGAAGTGACAATGAAACGAGATCAGCTCTGAGCCGAACATACTATAACATAAGCCAAGGTGGCTATAGTTTCAATAGAGGTAGTATCCTTACGTCAAACAATTGGAGCAGTTATTACACCTGGGGTTCATATGGATTTGGTTGTAGCTATAGGACAGGCTGCATATTACTGATATTTGTATTGTGATGTCATCCCAAAGGGACAAATATCTCTTGAATTTAGTCAGTATTCTATGAATAGGTCCGCTTCACGGTCTCATAGAGTAACAACCTCAACTAGATTAGTAGATCAGCCACCAATGCATCAAGAGTCACGGGTAACGGGACCTCCACCACCACCTTGGAGGCCATGCAATCCCCATGAGGGATCGAGTTAGACATGACTCTTATTCATGATGTATTTATAGATGTACACAGTTTTTGATGTATGCCTCGATATGAAGGCACATTTTTTTATCAATGTATATGTATTTGGAAGGCATGTTTTCGATCAATGCCCATGATGAAACACTATGTATCCAGATGATTAAATACAAAGACACATTGTATATGGACATTGATATTTTGACACACCTACATACATGATTATGATTATGGACTTTACTTATGATGTTTATGATTATATCACATGATCTTTTGATTTATGCGATAACTTGAGATGACATTACATGTTTTGATGAGATACTTCATGTTCTACTTATCACATTTTTTGTATGAGATAGCAGTAGATGATATCATGTTGTTTTGCATGTGACACTTATGATTTTCCATGTTTTTATTATGGTCTATGTTTGAGGGGGGACAGAAGGCGGTCCCTCTTTTCCCTTGTGGTGATATTATATGATGTTAGCTTAGCATACATGCTTTTTTTCCAGGTTCGTGATGATGTAGCTTAGCTTTTATTGAAATATGATGTATAGATGTGATGATAAATTATAGGTGATTGATGATATGATGAAAACGAGATGTGCAACAAACACAACAAGCACAATTAATCAAATCTAACTAAAAAAACACAACTATATACAAATATGTAAGATAAAATTAAGTCAATGTAATGCACAACAGATTAAACTAAAAATTTATCTAAGCAGATGAATCCAATTTAAAGTAGATAAAATAAAAAATTAATGCGATCAAAACTATACAAACCGACAACTAAAAGTAAGGAAATCACTACCTTGTTTTTGCAGGATAGTTTTGAATCATTTTTCATTGTTTATGGTGTTATCCCCTGAGATAATTTTCAAGGATACTGTTCACATTGTTTTTGTGGTTTTGTCCCTAAAATGGTTTTTATAACATATTTGAATGTTTTTGTGTTTTTTAAGGTTTTTCAAAGCCATGTACAACAAACAAAGAAGTGTGGATTCCCCCAACATTAGATGGGAATATACAAAGGCAAAATACCACATGTGTATGTGTAAGACAGTGAAGATGTGAAGGTGCCCCCAGTGCTAGATGGGAATATACGAAAGTGAACCCTTCATGAATACACATGAATAGATCATTCATATCAAGGGCACAACAGATAGGATCAAAAGGATCTCAATACTGAGGAAAACCTAGCCCTAAATTAAAGAAAGTGTACTCCTTTCATCTATGAGATATGCTTGCAAATAATGGATCCTCCAAAGGTGTCGGAAACTAGTTTTCACCCAAGGACCTTCCTAATGTGCCACAATTGTGTGGTTTTCACATTTGGAAGATCTGTTTCCTTTTTATTTTTTCTTGTCTTTTTTTGATTTTTTTGCTTGTTTTTCCTTAGTTTTCTAAGGAACCTCATACTCAAGCATATAACCGCTTGAAATGTATCGTGTTAATGGGTTCCTTTAACTCCTCACCATTTGAGTGAGCCAATTTTTATGCCCCTGAACCATACTTAGTGACCACGACATATGGTCCTAACCTAGTTGGGCTCAAACTTTCCCTTCTTTTCCCAGTCCTTGGTGGTGTTGAATTGATTTTATTTAAGTACTAGATCTCCTACCTCGAATTGGAGAGGTATCTTCCACTTGATTGTAGCCTCGTGACACTCGATTCTGATATACCTTTAGGTGATTAAGTTCCCACATGTGTTTCTCATCTAGTAGCTCCAACTCTACTAGTCGAGCTACTTGGTAATTCTCATCCTTGTCTAGATAGTCTTGAAGAGATATTCTTAGGGAAGGAAGCTAAATATCCAATGGTATGATGGCCTCAGTGCCAAAGACTAGTGAGTATGGTTTAGCACCAGTAGGAGTGCATATAGAGGTTCTATAAGCCTAGATGGATGGATGGATTTGTAAGTGCCAATTACGAAGTGTCTTACTAACCATATTTTCCATGATTTGAACAAGTGTTTTGTTAGTGTCATCAACTTTTCCATTACCTTGAGGCTAATAGGAAGTGGAAAAATTTAAATAGATTTGGAAGCATTGACATAACTGCTTTAATTGTCTTCTTCTTGAAAGACTTACCATTGTATGCTACAATGATGGAGGAGATGTTGTAATGGTAGATGAGGTGGTTCATAATGAATTTTTATATTTGTGCACTAGTAACATATGTAAGAGGCACAACCTCTACCCATTTTGTGAAATACTCAGTGGCAGTTATGATATGTGTATGGCCATTTGAGGAGGTAGGAGTGAGCTTCCCTATGAGATCTAATCCACAATTTGAGAACGGTCATGGTGTTGTGATTGGCTGCAAATTTTTTGCTGGCGCATGAATAGGGTTTCCATACTTCTGAAAAAGTTCACATTTTTTATGTAATTACAACAATCTGCTTCCATGGTTGGCCAATAGTATTGTACCCTTAGTAGTTTCTTAACGAGCACCATGTCGCTTGTGTGTACTCCACAAAATCCTTCATGTACTTAGTTTATTGCTCAGATAGATTCGACCACATCGAGATAGTTTAGTAGATTCCTGTCGCAACCTTTATGATAAAGGGTTCCTCCTAATAGGGTATAATGGGCTATATGGAGGATGAGGTCCATTTTTTCAGTGTGGGAAATGTCTGGAGAAAAGGTATTGTCTTGTAGGTAATTAAATATGGGCTCATACCAGGGGGAAAAATGACCAACAACTTCACATACCAGAGATGATTCTGGTAAGTCATACAATGGTTCTCACAGATGTTTCTAAAAAGAAAGTAATTTTCTTTTCCTGAGGTGGAATACAAAGAAAATATTTGATTATGGCCATGGAGTCTATGTCGATCGATTCTATGCACTCTTAGCATCTATTCAAAAGAAATCCTTACAAAATATTCCTTGAGGGTCTCACACCATCTTTCTTAAATGGGATGATCTTGTCATCCTTGAATTTGTATTCAGTCATTGACTTGCTAAAATGATTAACTATGAATCACGAAAGACCATTAGATTATCTGAATATTTCATCTAATAGTGATTTTAAAACTAGCAAAATGAGTGCTTCATACTCCACTATATTATTAGTACATGAAAAACTTAGTCCTGAAAGCATGTGGGTTAAAGTCTCAAGTTGGTGTGATAAGTACACTACACCTGACTCTTGAACTATGATGGTAATGAAATGATCCATTGAAGTCCATATGTTCCGTACGACATGGATTCCTCAATGTACATCATAGAAGCATCTGGAAAGATCTAGGCATAATGGTTCTATTCCCGGTATGGGAGATCTTCAACTAGCTGATCTAGCGAGAACTTTTCCTTTGAGTGATTTCTGAGTTTACAAATTTGATATCAAACTCACTAAGGAGGATGATCCAGTTAGCCATCCATTTGGTAAGTGCTGGTTTGGATAGGAGATATTTCAAAGGGTTGACTTTAGAAATGAGTATGGTTTTTTTATTGAGTAGATAGTTGTAAATATTTTGGAAGGTGAAGACCACAACTAGGCAATGATTTCTCAATCTCGGGATAGTTTAGTTCATAGGTGATTAGAGTGCAACTAAGGTAATAAACCAGCTCTCTCTTTTTGGTTCATAGGTTGTACTGGGAAAGCAGTGCACTAATAGCATGTTGGGTAGCTAAAATATATAATAATAGAGGTTCACCTAGGGTAGGTGGCATTAGTAAAGGGTGGCTAGTGATGTATTGTTTAAGCATTTCAAAGTATTTTTGACACTCATGACCCCAATTGAAGGTAACATCTTTCTTAAGTAGATGTGTGAAAGGGTGACACTTATCCATAAGTTATGATATGAATCATCGTATTACCTAAATTTTACCTTGTAAGCTCTGCTACTTGCTTAAGATTTATGGGTGGAGGAATCTCAGTGATAGTATAACCTTAGAGGGATCTACCTCAATCCCTCTTCTGGACATAATGAAACCTAAGAGCTTTCCTGATTATACGCTGAAGACGCATTTCTTAGGATTCAGTCTGACTTTGTAGTCACGGAGGCATTGAAAGATATGCCTTAGCACTTCTGGGTGCTCTTCTCTAGTTCTGGACTTTCCCAAAATATCATCCACATAGTCCTCCATGATGTCATTCATCATGTCATGGAAGATGACGGTCATCACTCTTTGATAAGTGGCTCCGACATTCTTTAGACCAAAGGGCATCACTTGGTAGAAAAATGTTCCCCAAGGGGTTATGAATGTAGTCTTGTGTTGATCTTCCTTTGTGATCTTAATCTGATAATAGCCAGAAAAGTCGTCCATGAGGGATAACATTTCATACCCCATAGTTGAATCGACAATGATGTCGATGTTTGGCAAAGGGAAATCATATTTAGGGCATGCTTTGTTGATATCCCTAAAGTCCGTGCAGATTCAGATACCCACTGATTTCTTTTTTACTGGCACGATGTTTGATATCCATTATGAGTAATCAATTGGTCTGATGAAACCTGCTACTAGTAGCTTTTCTAATTCTTCTTTGACTAGAAGCATAACTTGTGGATGCATTTTCCTTATCTTTTGTTTGATGGGTTTGGCATCTTGGTGCACAATAAGGTTATACACAACTAGGGTTGGGTACAAACCTAGCATATTTGTGTAAGACCATGCAAATATGTCTACAAATTAATTTAACAGCTCCAAAAATGTTTTCTGCTCTTTTGTTGAGAGTGAAGCCCATAGATTTATCATTTTTGGATCCTCAACTGATCCGATATTAACATTGATAGTATCCTCAATCAACATCTTGGATGTATCTTCCATGCATGTAGGATCTAGGGAGATTGTAAGATCCACTTCCACAGGTGGCTTAGATAGATTGTTATCTTCACGTGGGTCAACTATCTTGTCCATTTATTTTTTCTTTTTGTTTGTCTATAAACACCTCAAAGAGGTTTTCACTATGGGACTTATGCTTATTTTTTGATAAGGCTATTCTGTAGAAATTTTCCCCTTTCTTATTATTATTCTACTCAAGTGAACACACAATTATCCCTCTTCCCCAAAGTATGCACATACGTCTAATCTGATGGAGAAACCTTTATTATGGTCATTGATCGGAATGGTGTCCTGAGTACCCATGAACTCTGAAATGGACTCATCGTCTTCAAAGAAATAAACTAACACATGAAGTTGTTGACCCCAATCAATGAGGCTAGGATATATGAGAGTGATTTGGAAATTGGTTTGGGGTTTAGACTGGGATAGGCTAAAGATAACCTAATATAGGAAAAGGTTAGTAGAGGCAAGGTCATTGTATATGCTATAATAGGAATATGTGTCACTATCTGAATGAGGTGAATCATCCTCAAATTTTGAAGAAAAGTCATCCATTTCAGAGGGTGGAACCTCATGAGGCTTAATGCCAAGGCCATGCTTATTTACTTTCCGAAGGGGGAGCGAAAGAGGCTCTAATTTGGCTTGTACATCAGGGCCACATCTAAATCCTTGATACACCATGACGCACATCATTCTATGTCCTTTGGCGTATTGTGGAGCCTAGTTACGTGAAGGTTTTGTTCCTTCAGGTGTCCAATTAGTAGGTGTATCTAGCATCTTATTTTCAGACATAATACCATGAGGAAAAAACTTCTAAAAGGGGCTACGACAATTGGCCCAGGAGCTTGTGAATTATAAATCAGGTCTACCACATGTTTTAGGTGATAGCGAGAGATCAAAGACCAAAAGGGCCTATTGATGATTGAAATCCTCAATTGGGCCATACGATCCAACCTTTAGCTCCCATGAAGAAAAGGGAGAGAATGATGAGGAAGGATCCTTATTATCAGCCTATAATATGTCAGGATCAATTGAAGCTTTCAAATCTTCCATTGGTAGTGGTATAAAAATGTCCATTGAAGGACATTCATATGCAACTTGAGAGAAAATATGCAATTCTCTACAATGCGTAAATGGCTTAGAATCTCCTCGGACGGTGATCGTCTACCCCTCATGATGTAAATTAATGCATTAATGAAATGTGGAGGGTACAACCTACATGGCATAGATCCATGGGTAACCTAAGAGCATGTTATATGGAAGATCCAGATCAAGGAAATGGAACTTTGTATCATTATTTGTGGGCCCTACTTCCATAGGTAACACAATGGTTCTAGATGATTCCTTCTCAACATTATCATAAGCCATGATTGTGATTACATGAGAATCCAACTCTTCTTTTGTATGACTTAGTTGTCTGACAAGCTTCGAGGTACAAATATTTAGACATGAGCCATTATTCAAAAGCACTCTTTTAATTTGTTGATGAGTGACAAATACCTCTATGTACAGGGGTAACTTGTGTGTGTGGTTATTGAGTGGGACTTCACTCTGGTCAAAGAAGATATAGTCATTCTGGGAAAGATTAGCCACCATGGCTTGAAGGTGTGAAGGATTGACATCCTTCGACACTCCTGACCCCTAAAGGGTCTTATAAAAGATATATTTATGAGAGCTTGATATCTTGAGAAAGTCTAAGATCAAAATCTTAGCTGGATTTTTCTCAAGTTGATCTACCAAATTGTATTGAATCTTCTAAGGGGTAGATACAAGAGGTTCTTGGATCAATATATGAGTGTGTCTTGTTGTCATGATGTAATCATTTCTAATGATTTTGATGATGTTTACATATCATTGGATGAAAAAATACAACCTATGAGCCAATCAAAGGGATTTTCAGTGGAAGTATATACATAATTTGTTGCTCTATAGTCATCAGATGAATGGACTTAATCCAAATTCTTCATTCCTTGTTTATTATGATTAGGGAAGGGTTGTACGAAGATTCCCATTTTTCCATTAGACCCTTGTCCTCATTCAGGTGAATCCACTTCAATCTTCCCATCCTCTATGAGATCTTGAATAAAGTGTCTCAATTTTAAACATTTGTCTGTTTTGTGTCCCTTAACATGATGAAAGTCACAATAGTCATGATCTCTATACCATCCTAGTTTGGGTGCATCATTTTTGTAAGGCACCATGGCTAGATATTGAACCATGTTTGCTGCCTATAATTGTTTCAAAATCATGGATAGTGAATCGGTGAGGGGAGTAAACACTCGTCATTTGATCAAATTTTGAATTGGCCCTTTTGTCAGTTTTAGAAGAGGACCACTTTGAACAACTTGAATTGTTTGAACTTGTTTAGAGTCTGCGACACATATGCCTATGAAATTATTGTTTCTGTTAAATAATTTAGGCTTCTTCGTAGGTTTTGACTCTTTTTTGTCTTTTAAGAAGGGTTTTATTGTTCCCTTCTCTATTAAATCCTTCTCAATCTGGATTCCTTTCTCAATAACCTCCTCAAAGTTAGTAACATAGTGCACTTGTAAGTGGAATGCGATGTCCGTATTCAAATTTGGCATGAAGATACTGACCAAATGTTTCTCAGGAATTATACAAGGGAAGCTATAAGCTAGCCCTCGCCACCATTGTAAGAAACTGGTGAAAGTTTCAGTTGGTCTTTGTTTAGCATTGGATAAATCTAGCATGGTTACATCATTTTCCATATTAAATGAGAAGTGACACACAAATTTTTCTACTAGCATGGGCCATGTGATTATAGACCCCTTTTGTAAATGAAGGAACCATTCCAGCGCTTGTCCTCCTAAACTACAAGGGAACAAATGAGATAATTGTAATTATAAGCCACTAGGCCATAAAAATTATTTGATGTGATCATAGGATCACCCTTGTTTATATTATTTTTGGGAAATCAATTTTTTTTGGAAATGGTGTTAACAACATGTCTCTTTTGAAAGGATAAGGACATAGCTCATCATATTGATTTTTCTTGATATGGCCTACATTACTTTCTTAAAAAGTTGTAGGCATATTTTTAATTGATTATAACTCTTGCGTAAAGAGTTGCTCTTTTGTAGGAGAAGATGGTCTGAGCACTTGATTTTTCTTGAAGGATTCATATTCTGGAGGTTCAATTTAAAGTTCACTAACCTTTGTCCAAGGTTTTTCTTGATGTGTACCCTTTCCTGTGTTATTATTGGTAGAAGAAGCTAAATTCGTTAGTTTTTGACTAAGGGTTTGTATTTGGCTTTGTATAGTGACTTATTCATTTTGAGGGTCCTCTCCTTCATCATTTTGGTGAAGAGGTAATTCCTCATGTTCACGTTCTACCCTAACTCGGTGACATATCTTAAGGGGTGGTAGTTGAGAACCACCTCTTTGTCTTGAAGTTTCACCTTCCATGTGGGTACTAGAGGTAGAAGCATGTCTTCCTTAAATGCTATCATCCATGGGAGGTATTTGTGTTTCTTCTTCCTTTCTATTAGTATCTTGGCTAGGGACTTCTCATTCTTGTGGCACTGTGGCACCTAGCTCTAGAACTCGTGCAAGAACTCAAACTCTATTTTAGAATAGGAATTCATCTAATTGAGAGACATCAACATTGTCAATATCTTTAAATGAATCACTTTCGTTTCCGTTATGATCAACTAACTCATCTATTTCCTTTACTTTGGAGAAGAGAAGACCTAAATTGTGTCCCAGAAAATGGTTTAAATCTCACCTCTTGGATTTCATTGTCATGATATGGACCATTGTAAGTTTTGTTTATGCAAGGTTTCGTCTAGTGTACTATAGGGTATAACAAACCTAGGTGTATTGTGTAACAATTTTGCTATATGGTTTCAAAGTATGTCAATAAATGGACCAAAATAATAAGGAATCAATCAAGTCGTATGAAAAAAATCATGCACTTTTCTAGTAAACCAATTAATCAATCCAGAAACTACACCCTATGTTAGTGTTTTCAAAGATAGCTTGACACTATATGATCAACATAATGACAATACTTAAGTCAAGTTTGAAATGAACAATGTGTAAGTATTAGGAAGGGGTTGATGATCTCTCTAATTGAAGGATACTTATGACAATTTTAGAGACAAGCAAGAGCCAAATCCTAAAACAAGTGGAGGTTACGTAAGTGAGCCATGCAATAATACTACTAAGATAAGTTACCCAAACCTTATGAGAAAGTGAGTTATTAGTATCACACAAGTATCGAGATGATGCAAACAAAGTAATAAACATTATTTCAAAATAGAGGTAATGTTTGAAATAAAACCATGTCAAAGTATGCTAAGGATTTTCTAAGATGTGGGCAGTGTAACGTCACAATATGGACACTTAGATTACATTTACTAGAAATGAGATGTAAGTATCGTAATTGTGGCGAGGCCATGCGAACAATGTAACACTTCTAAGGAGGATCAATGATGATGTAAGCCTAACTACAATGATAATAAGTCTCAATATGGATTTGAGACAAGGGGCCTACTATAATATGAGTATGTAAGATTCACACTTTCAACACTTGCATTTCGGTATTGCAACGTAGTCATGCAAGTAGAATAAAAAAGTGGTGGACACGATTATTCTAGCGGTATCCGTGCATGTTTTTCTCCTTTGTCCCAAAATGGACAATAAGATAACAAAGGTGTTGATCAAGTGAGGGTGAAAAAAACTAAGCGTAAATTTGGTAGAGTTTCACCTTTTCTTAAGACAAGTGGAAAACTAAGACAAAGCAACACTTCATAGGTCCCGTGATGAATAACACTTAGTTTCAACTTAAGTGGACTCTCGCCTTGTTCGAATAACAAGGTTTTGAATCCAAGAAAGTCATTACTTCGTGAGAGCTCTATAAAAAGTGATGGCTTGATACGGTAAAGTGGGCTCCAAGACTATATGGCTTCCTATGTAGTTCTCTTAACTAGGTGCCACAAACTACCTCTCTGATCTCGATTTACCAAGAAATTCACACTGACTAGTCTTGGAGTATCTCGACTTTACTTTATCCCCTTTGACATAATGAGCATAAAAATGCATTCAGTTTTTTTTTTCATTGGGGTCGCAATGGAGATAGTTTTGACTATAACTCACAAATGTATAACTAGTCAAGTAGGTAAGTGGAGCACTTCTTGTTTCGTCCACAAGGTTCCCTCTTGTGTGGACTACTTTGGGGTTCTTAGGAGCATCCCATTTTTTGCAGCTTAAGGATTATGACAAGGGGAGTTTGAAGTTTCTCTTAGTTTAAAGAGACAGGTTTACCCTTATCCAAACCTACAAATAAAGTGTTTTGAATATGGTGTGTTTTTTATCTTTTGAGCTTAATGTGGTTTTTGTCAGACACCGTTTGACAACCTACAAGAAATGAGTTATCCTTGATTTAGAATTTGATTCTTTTCTAAGTGATATTTGGTCCTACACACTAAGATTAGTAGTTCAAGGCATCATAGGAGATTTGAATGTTGTTTCTGATTCCTAAGATAGTCCTAAGACGTAAAGGAAGAGCATACGTAACGAACAAACTCACTAGCTTAGAAAACAATTAAAAATGCCTACAAACCAAATACACACTTTATTTCCTTTTTATCCAAATTAAAGTTCTTTTTTAAATATAAATGAGGTGTTTGAACCATTTTTTATTCCCAAGATCACCTAAAAGGTGTGAGGGAAGAGCATATGTGATTTAAGCCCTATAAGTAAAAATGTAACATTCATCGATTTTTGACTAAGTAAACCAACACAATATCTACTCCAAAATATCATGCAAACCACTTATTAGTCCCCCAAAGACCTTGCAAAGTGTTAGAATAATCAAGAAAAAAACTTTGAAATTTTTAAGAAATTGTTTATCATTAGATTGTGGCACATGTACACCCCTTATGATGCATGCGTGCCCCTAGGAGCATATGAAAGTGGATTATAGCATATACATGTGCTTCTGTCGGAAAATAAAGTGATCAATAATGGATGTGTGGGAAAAGAGGTACCTGCGCATGTGTTTTAACAACTACACATGTTTGCAAGCATATACGCGCATATGCAGGAAATCCAAATAACATAGAGGGAAGTTTAGCAAATGCACGTCCTGGGAGATGTATGCAGGCATATATAGAATTTAACATAGAGTAAAAAAAATTACAAGAAAACATGTGCACGGGTAGAGAAGCATGCTTGTGTGCTTAGGAATTTATTTGCATGCAAGGAAACAAGTGCATGTGTCTTTTAACGTGTGCGCTCCCTTTTATAACACCTGTGCACCTACCTAGATCAACACAAAAAAGATGACAAAATAAATTATGAAATTTCCAATAGGTTAGAAATTTATTATTTAAATCACTTTCTAACTGATACCCATTAATATTACATGCAAAAGGGAGATTAAACACCTATAAGGTTAGTAAATTTCTTGGACAAAACTATTTAACCTTCAAAATGCGTGAAAATGGTTAGAAAAATGATATAAATGGAAAAACTTAAAATCAGCTTCTAATGGACTATGGATTAAGTCCCACCAAGCATGCCAAATGTATTCATGTGTAAATTAGAAAGCTTAAGAAATAAAACTAGAACACCTAAGAAGCTTCAAAGCTCAACTAACCTAACAAGAATCATATGGATAAGAGCTTAAAGAGATATACTTCTTTCACAATGCATATAGCTTTGAAAAGTATCAAACTAACTGTTGGTTTCTCAAACGTGCACCCACTTCTTAGATCTCATAAAGGGATGAGGTGTATAAGACCACAATGGAACCATCCCCAAGTTGTGGGACATTGCAAGATTGGGATGGATCTTCGGAGAAGGCCGGTTCCTTTATCTATTTCTAATGCTACTACTACTCCTAGTGCTGAAAGGGGAAACTAAACTAAGAATGCCAAGGGACCAAGGAAAGAAGGATAACATGAAGTAAACTACACTAAAAGGTGATAGCACTAGAAAAGAGGGGTGAACAATATCTGTTATGAGTGAGAATGATAGGGAATGCATGAAAGAAGGCTAGGCAAGAGTAACACAATGAAATATACATTCACCAGATCATTCTCATGGAACACAACCAAGTATGGAACTGTAGGGGACTTGAAATAGCACAACAATAAAAAATTCATGAGGAGAGGAAAGAAGAAGGAATGCAAACACGTTAGGATAGAGAATAGTCACAAAACGATGCTTTTATTACTTCCAAAAATGCACAAAACTATTACAATGATAAGGAGGCCGATATCCACATGCAAGAGCCAAGTATGGAGGTCTGCAACTCAAAATACAGAAAATATGGAGTCCTTAGCAACATGCATAAGGATCCAGAGTGTCAAACCCTTTACAATGATCCCTGACCCCTCCTTTATAGATTCATCCCAGAGGGAAGAAGGAGAGAGAGAAGCGAGAAAACTAATTTGAAGCTCAACCACCATCGTTAACGCCTCTTGCAAATCCACCCCAAATCTATCGTGTCTGCATCAATTACTTGTTCGACACCTCAAAGGAGGAGGAATGGCGGATCAGATCAAATCTGGTCCGGTTGTTGGGGGCAAATAGATCTTGTATTAATGACATGAATATGTTTCTTCATTTTTCCCCACCTAACCTCTTAAAAATTAATTTTTCAGATCTCCATGGCATAGATGAGGTTGAGATATTTCCAACGATGCCAGATTTGTCAGATTTCGAGCACTGAGTCAAAAGATATGCTCATTTGAAATTTGAATTAGATTCATACAAAAAGGCAGGAACCAGCTACCAAAACGAGCCCCCTTTTGAAACCAGACACATGGAGGGATGGCGCATATTTGAGGGTAGCCTTTGTATTTCACTTTTGAAGTTGTGCCGGGTTGACACGTGGCTTCATTCGTGGCTTGCTCAGTTTCTTCATGTTTTGGCTAAGTATTTTACTCGGCAGGGTCATATATCTGACTGGGGACATGCGGTAGCCTGACGCTTGTTTGGAAACCCTCCCCCAATTTTTATCTTGAATTAGTGCTACGATGACACTTGGCATCCTCCACTGGCCTATCTTAATGCTTTGACTATTCAACCCTTACCCTGTCCTTTTATGAAACTAGATGCGTGGAGGCTCCGCACTCATTTAGAAACCTGCTCAGGATTTTGCCTTTGAAGGAGTGTCAGGTTGCCACGTGGAAAGAAGGTGAACGTTCAGAATGTGGATGCAAGGGAGAAGTGGAAGAAAGAGGCGAAGAGGGGTGCACACTATGCGTGTAGGGAGATGAGGAGCAAGCACGTGAAATGGAAATAAAGGGGAGGCGGAGAGGAGTGCACATGAGAGGAAGGCATACTTGCAAAAGGCAAGTATGAAAACAAGACGCGAGAATTCAACTAAAGGAAGGCACATAGAGGGAGAAAGAAAAGAGGACACATGAAAGAACTAAGTCTAGGTAAGTGTGCAAGAGGAATTTTAGGGACTTAGCTGATTAGAAGGTAATTCTGCAGAGGTGCGTGCAAGGAGTGCACGAAAGGATATGAGAGAAAGTGGGCACACAGGAGGAAGATGCACAAGGGAAAATGGAAGGAGATAGAAGAATGTGAAGGGGAGCAAGAAGGTGTGCAAGGGTGCATAGAAGGACTACAACTGTGCCAAGGTGTTCAAAAGAACAATCTTGAGAGCATGCAATCTGAAATGTGAAACACCAAATTCAGGATGAAAATATAAGTTATCTAGATAACTAGGAGAGTTATTTGGATAACTGTTTTGGAAAATTTTGGGGATCATCTACCTACTAGATGAAGAGACCAGTAGCCTTAGAAGCATCCATTGGGCATGGAGTCGGGCTTGTTCAATCATGAAGAATTGCCCCTGCAGCTTGAAGAACACCCTGGAGTCACTTGAAGCTATCTGAACTTTGAATTAAACGTCACAACTGCTGAGAGAAGCTCTACATTTTGGAAGTAACAAAAGAGCGCGTGCAGGAAGCATGTGAGGGGAAAGAACTATGTACAAACAAACAATGTGCGTGGAGCACACTTGGAGGAATTGAAACTACTTTAATATATACAACATGATGCAGTAAACCTAATGGAAGGGTTTGAGATAGATCCCATTTACAGGGATTTGTAGCACGCTTCCATCTAGATGAGTTAACTCGAAAGAGTTAGCTTCTTTGCTAGACTTGATGATGTATGGGCCACTTCAAAGTGCATCAAACTTTGAATGGCGCCTTGGTTTAGCTCTGTTAGGATTCCATTTTAGAACCAAGTCCCCAAATTTGAAAGCTTGAGGCCTATCCTTTCTATCAAACCATTTCTTTGTTGCTTACAGATGTTGTTCTACCTTGATCATGATAGAGTTTCTAAGCTTTGCCATCCTGATTTATCTTTGATCTGCGCCCTCAAATTCTAGCTATTGGGAAAATGCCAATGAATTTAGTTCTAGTTTCAAAGGAAGGGTAGCCTCCTTGCCATAGATAAACTTGTAAGGTGAAGTTCCTATTGCCTTTTTGACTTTGATTCTATCTGCCCAGAGGGTGCGCAAGACCTTTGTATGCCACTATCTTTGGTTGATATTCCTTGTGTGCTTCATAATTCTGATCAGGTTCTTATTTGTTGATTTTGGCAGACCGTGGCCCTAAGGGAAATAGTTAGAAGAGGTTTTCAGGTGAATGCCCAGACTTAGAGCCCAATAAGTGATTTTAACACCAAGGAAGGCCTTTGCATTATCAGAGATAATGGTTTGAGGAATGCCAAACCTTGTGACTAAACCCTCGAGAAATTCAAGGATGACTTCCTTAGTTGATTCCTTAAGCATGAAAACTTTTGTCCATATGGTGAAGTAATATGTAGCTATCAGCACCCATTTATGTTGAACACTTGAAGGTAGATTGATCATGCCTATGAAGTCGAGAGCCCATTGCGCAAAAGGCTGATCCGCTTGGATTGGTTGGAGGGGAAACGCTACCAATATTTTCTTTCCTACAAGGAAAGTGCACTCCTTGCATTTTTTGACCCACCTGTGTACATCTGCAAACAGGGTAGGCAAAAAAATACCTGCCATTATGATTTTCATTGTTGTAGTCTTGGTAGAGAAGTGTCCACTAGAGAATCCATCATGAAATTCTACTAGAACTTTTTTAGTTTGAGCACCGTTGATACATCTTAACAACATGCCATCTAGATTTCTTTTGAAGAGAAGTCCATTAATCATAACATAAGGGATAGATTGCAACCTTAGATGCCTTCTCTTTGCTTTGTTCAAACTAGGAGGGTACGCACCCTCAGAAAGGAATGTGATCATGTCCTTCATCCAAACACGTGTGTTGGGGTCTATATTTTGTTCATGTTCTACACGCGGGAGGGACTCATCTAGAAACAATGAAGCCCCAGGTTCATTTTGTACATCCTCTGTAATCTACTTGCAGAGTGCAATGCCTTAATAGTTAGGGATAAAACACCTAACAAAGTTAATCTTGCCAAGGAAGGACTATAAGGCATTTTTGTGCGCTGGTAGGGAAAGGGCTAGGATGGCTGAAATGTGCTCAGGATCAATTGTGATACCATCTTTTGAAACCACATGACCCAAGAAATTGCCTTGAGCCACCGCAAAATTGCACTTCTTGGGGTTAAGAGATACCCCAAATTCTCTGCATCTCTCAAATACCTTTTCTAGGTACGCCATGTGATCCATGCCTTGCTTTGAGAAGATAGTTATATCATCCAGGTAAACTAAGATAAACTCATTGATGTAACCTTTGAAGGAAATATCTATGGCATGCTGAAACGTTGCGTCCACATTTGAAAGACCAAAGGGCATTTTATGGTATGCATATGTTCCCCACTTGGTTCTAAATGTTGTTTTTAATTGATCCTCTTCCTTGACCAGGATCTGGTTGAAATCCAAATACCCATCTAGCATGGAAAACCTTTACACGCTAGCCACAGTCTGCAGAATCTGCTCCATTGAAGGTAAAGGATAATCATCCTTTAGAGATGCCTTATTCAAATCTTTGAAATCAACACAAAGTCTGATTTCACCATTCTTCTTGTGTACTGGAACCAGATTTGCAACCCAGGTAGAGTATTTGATAGGAAAGATAATTTTTGCCTTAATGAGTTTTGATAGTTCCTTTCTCATGAGGGGCTCTATCTTTGGATTGACTGGCCGCTACTTTTTTCTGACGGGCTTGATACCAGGATCAAGGTCAATGGAGTGTTGAGAAACACTTGGATCAAAACCTTTGAGGTCTTCATACTCCCATGAGAAAATGTCACTATATTTTTGATAGAGAGAGATGAAGGCCTGTTTTTCTTCATGCGCACAAGTCTTGCTAAGCAACATCTCCTTTCCGTGCACAATAGTGATGGAGGAGCAATCTTCTTGTGTGGTGCGCATGTATCTTTCTTCACCTTTGAAATCATCATTAGGGCTGAAAATTTTCTCTAAGGTGACCAGCCCTTTAGGCAACTTATTTGTCTTCAATTGTATTACTTGGTCACCATAGCTGGCATATAGGTCAGCTTGCATACTTGATGAAAATTTAGCTTCATTCTGGATAAACTAGAAGATCTGCACATCATTGTTGAACACTTTCCAGCTGGTGTTATTGTCTGGAATGGATGGTTTTATCACCATCTTAATGTGCTGAGTGTTTCCTTTGACAAAGTCCTCATCAGGAGAAAACTGTGAATTGAGCGCGGCCATTTGGTCAATCTCTTTATTCATTCTATGCGGGACTACCTGCAGATTAAGGGCATCAAAGCTCTCAAGTAGGTCCCAAAATCTATGTTTATAAGATTTAAGAATATTATTCTTTGTTTGGCATTTGTTGGTGACTTGGTGGATGACCAATTATATGTCCCCAAATATCTGTAGTGCCTTAATTTTCTTCTTCTTAGCAATGAGCAAGCCATGCACTAGCACTTCCTATTTTGCCACATTGTTAGAGCATACAAACTGCAACTTATGCACGAAGAAGAATTTCTCATCTTTAGGGGAAATGAGAAACACTCCTTCTCCCGCACCGTTTTTTCTTTTGGATCCATCAAAATATAATTTCCATAGACCAGTTTGAACTTTTTCTTTCATGAGTGTGCATGGAAGCATAACGTCTTCTTCTAGAATGCAATAAGTACCAGGCCCAGTTTCATAGGATTCCAGTTCTTCAGCATAGGGATCAAATTTGTGATGCCTTTCCACCCATTCATCAAGCACTAGGTCTGGAATAGAGGGTGGAAGAGACTGCTCTTCAGGAACTGAAACTTGTTCTTCCTGGATAAGATAATTGGCTTGGAGAGGGGATGGGACATATGGCTCTACATGATAAGAAAATATAGGCTCAACTTGTATGGTAAACCGGGTACCATACCTTGTCTTGAGTAACATATGAGACCAATCAGAAGACAAGTAACCACCCACTTTAGCAGTAAATTCTCTTGATAGACATAGGGCAAACAAAGGAGGCAGGTCAATAATTGACACATCTTGAGTAATTGTTAGGCTTGGACATGCATGGAGGGTTAACTCAAGATCCTTGATGACTCTTAAGGTGGTTATAATTGAGCCATCAAGTTGTAGGACTCCTTTAGACAAAGGGCTATATTTCAGACCTAAGACATCAACTATCTTCTTAGGCATAACAGAAGTACTAGTGCCTGAGTCAATCAAGTAGTTATGCACTAGGTGTTTGCCTATAATCAAGGACATATAGAAGGGTGGGGTTTTTAGCAACTTTACTTACTTGTTTCTCCTCTTCTTGGCAGATTTTGATAGAAGCGCGTGGCTTCTGCATAACCGGGTTAGTGCACGTGAAGTTGCGCCAGAGCTTCATGCAACAGATCTCGCTAAGATGGAATGGTCAGGGCATCCCACATTGTGACATTTATATTGGTTTTCTTCATTTGGTCAACAATGCTGACTGGAAGCCCCCCCACCTTGTGAATTTGGGGAACAACATCCCTTCTTGACTGTTCAGGTGCATAAGCCTAAATTTTAGCTGGAGCAGAGGCCTGGCCTACTAAAGGATGGGCGCGTGCTGCTTCAGAAGGAGCTTTACGCGGGACCTCCTGCATAGGGATTTGAACATTTTTGCTACAAGAGGTCTTGTCTGATTCTTTTTTCTTCTAAAGATCTACTTGTATTGTTGGGACTGTGACCTGTGCACCTGACTCTAATATTCTTTTCTTATATCTTGTGTTGTCTGCAACTTGGGCACATGGTTTGTTTGTATCTTCTGCAGCTTGGTTGATTGCACAGAAGTCCTCCACACCAAAGAACATCAAATTGGTTTCTGGAGGATCTTTTGGTGTTTCTGGATTATCTGCTTCATGGGTGCTTGTTGAGGGCTCACAGGATGAAGCATTTTGAATCATGAAGGCTTGGGCGTGCACACCATTAGCACTATGATATTGACTATGAGGCATTTTTCAAGGGAAGCACCATTCAGACTCTTGTGCCAAATTGTTCTAAACCAGAACAAGCACCTGGCTCGCACTAGGTGCTGGGAGAGAAGGCGTGGGAGGGACAACTTGCAAGGGTAGATGTGCATTAGGTTGCCATCTATCATTCTGCTGGTTGGGCGCGTATCTTTGATTTCTGTATTGATTCTGCTAATGTTGATTCCCTTGGCCATGCGCCTGATTGGAATTTATTCTACAAGCTTGCGCTTGTTGCTTTTCCAATGATATGACTTTGTTTGACAAATTTCTGATCACGGCCTTCATTTCTTCATTTTCCTTTTATTGTGATGGAGAATAGGATGTTGAGGCAACCGGTTGCGTGCTCTGCTTAGGAGTAGGAATAGAGGCTATAGAAGGCTGGGGTGCTTGTGAATTTCTGGGAACAAGGGCATAGGCGGTCTGGGAGCTAATTTTCCCACTTGAATAAGACTATTTTTTACCCTTACTGCAATACTATAAGTGGCTGGTAAGGTTCTACCTCCCATAGATTGTATCATAACTGAAATATCATTGTTGAGTGGATTCAAATAATAAAGGAAAGCATGTTGGGTTGTAGGTCTTACCACAAGAGGGATTTTGTCCCAAGTCTTCTGAAATATGATGTTGAAATCAGTCATCTGCTCATTGGGTGCCCTCCTTGTTGTTGTCAGTTGCTCCACCAAAGATAGGTGATCTGACTTGTCTTCAAAATAATTACATAGAGCTGTTCCCAGCTCATCCCAGGTGCTATTAGATCCAAGTCTCAAGCCTCGGTACCATTGAAGTTCATTACCTTTGAAATAGGTTGCAAGCAGCCTGACTGCTACATCATTATGTGTGATCAGATAGAGTGAACACACATTTGCTACATCCTGGATATGCTCCTGAGGGGTGACTTGATTCTCACCAGTAAAGTAAGGAATACTTTTGAGTGTGCCATTTGGCATATCATGCTGCACAACATGGAGTAAGGGACTCCCTCCATCAAAGTTTGAAAAGATTCTTAATGGAGGAGGTTGGTGATTCGCCATTGCAGGGTGCGCAGGTTATGTGTTTTAAGGAGGAGTTGAATTGGCGCGGTGCACTAGAGATAGAGATGCGTGTGTGGGATTTCTGGAATGAACTCTTCTTGGGGATAGCTAGAGGTATTCAAAAGAATCTTCAGCTAATGCACTTCTTCTTGTGTGCACTCTTCTCATGAAAGGCACTCAAGACTACTGAAACAAAGATCTTAAATATTGGGAGTCACCAGATGTGTTTGAAATGAGCCTCTTCAAAGGCTGAAACACTAAGTTCACACACCAAAACTTAGAGATATGAAATTTGAGCTTTCAATGTTGCTCCCACCAGGTGTGCCAGAAAATTGTTGGTTGCTCAAATGTGCACCCACGTCTCGGATCTCAAAAGGGGTCGAGGTGTCTGAGACCACAATGGAACCATCCCCAAGTTGTGGGACCTTATGAGATTGGGATGTATCTCGAGAGAAGGCTAGTTCCTCTATCTATTTCTACTGCTACTGCTACTCCTAGTGCTGAAAGGGGAAACTAAGCTAAGAATGCCAAGGGACCAAGGAAAGAAGGATAACATGAAGTAAACTACACTAAAAGGTGATAGCACCAGAAAAGAGGGGTGAACACTATCTATTTTGAGTGAGAATGATAGGGAATGCGTGAAAGGAGGCTAGGCACGAGTAGCACAGTGAAATACACATTCACCAGATCATTCTCATGGAACACAACCAAGTATGGAACTGTAGGGGACTTGAAATAACACAACAATACACAATGCAAGAGAAGAGGCAAGAAGAAGGAATGCAAACATGTTAGGACAGAGAATAGTCACAAAATGATGCTTCTATTACTTCCAAAAATGCACAAAACTGTTACAATGATAAGGAGGCCAATATCCACATGCAAGAGCCAAGTATGGAGGTTTGCAACTCAAAATACAGAAAGTATGGAGTCCTTAGCAACATGCGTAAGGATCCAGAGTGTCCAACCCTTTACAATGAGCCTCGACCCCTCCTTTATAGATTCATCCCAAAGGGAAGAAGGAGAGAGAGAAGCGAGAAAACTAATTCAAAGCTTAACCACCATCATTAATGCCTCCTGCAAATCCACCCCAAATCTATCGTGTCTGCATCAATTACTTGTTTGGCACCTCGAAGGAGGAGGAATGACGGATCAGATCAAATCCAATCTGGTTGTTGGGGGAAAATAGATCCTGTATTAATGGAAAAAATATGTTTCTTCATTTTTCCCCACCTAACCTCTCCAAAATTAAAGTTTTAGATCTCCATGGCATAGATGAGGCCGAGATCTTTCCAACGGTGCCAGATTTGTTAGATTTTGAGCACTGAGTCAAAAGATATGCTCATTTGAAATTTGAATCAAGTCCGTACAAAAAGGTGGGAACCAGCTACCAAAACGGGCCCCCTTTTGAAACCAGACACGTGGAGGGCTGGCGCATGTCTAAGGGAAGCCTTTGTATTTCACTTTTGAAGTTGTGTTAGGCTAACACGTGGCTGCTTCCACAGCTCACTCAGTTTCTTCATGTTTTGGCTAAGTCTTTTGCTCGGCAGGGTCATATATTTGACTGGGGACACGCGTCAGCCTGACGCTTGTTTGGAAATCCTCCCCCAATTTTTCTCTTGAATTAGCGCTGTGCTGAAACTTGGCATCCTCTGTTGGCATGTCTCAATTCTTTGACTATTCAACCTTGACCCTGTCGTTTTATGAAACTGAACGCGTGGAGGCTCTGCGCTCATTTAGAAACCCACTCAAGATTTTTCCTTTGAAGGAGAGTTGAGTTGTCATGTGGAAAGAAGGTGAACACGTGGAATGTGGGCGCAAGGGAGAAGTGGAAGAAAGAGGTGAAGAGGGGCACACTATGTATGTGGGGAGACGTGGAGCAAGCACGTGAAAGGGAAAGAGAGGGGAGGCACACAGGAGCGCGTGTGAGAGGAAGGCATTTTTGTAGAAGGCAAGTATGAAAACAAGACACGGGCATTCAACTAAAGGAAGGCACGCAGAGGGAGAAAGAAAAGAGGTCACATGAAATAAATGAGTTTGGGTTAGCATGCAAGAGGAATGCTAGGGACTTAGCTAATTAGAAGGTAAGTTTGCAGAGGTGCGTGTAAGGAGTGCACGACGGGATAGGAGAGAAAGCGTGCGCGCAGGAGTAAGGTGCGCAAGGGAAAATGGAAGGATATAGAAGAATGCAAAGGGGAGCAGGAAGCCGCACAAGGGCACACAAAGGGATTATAATTGTGCCAAGGTGTTTAAAAGAACAATCTTGAGCGCGCGTAATCTGAAATGTGAAACACCAGAGTGAGGATGAAAATATAAGTTATCTAGATAACTAGGAGAGTTATTTGGATAACAATAACATGTCTAAGTTACTATCTACTCTTTGAATGCTAATAAAACATGAACCTATGAAGATCCTAGCAATCAAATGTGATTGTTTGATATTCTTCTCAAGCTTTCAAGAATGAAGTCTCACCATTAATGGCTAGAAAACCATATGGTTCTTCCCATATTACTCAAAGCTTGGGTTGAAGATGCAATGGTGAAGATAATAGCTCAATATTTAAATGAAGAAATGCTCAAATCCTAATTGCTTATAGTTTATGTCAGAGGCTTGGATAATTTTTTTTAGCAATGATGAGGAGTAGGGTTCTATTTATAGATTTCCAATTCTAAGAATGGAATGATTTTGGTGCAAGTGGGACAAAAGGTAAGTCCAAAAAGCACTTTTAGCAAGTCAAAGCAAGATTCCACTAGGTTTAGATGCTCATTGATCTTTTAGGATTAATTAGAAATCCCAAGTAAGCTTTAGGAAGCTTTTTGGAAACATTTAGAGGAAGTTTTGATAGATTTTGGGTGCATTGGAAGCGGGAGTTAGCCAATAAGAATGTTTATTGGTCAACTACATGGTAAGAGGCTTAATCAACGTATATTAGTTAATTAAGAGGAGTTGAGGGGAAAAATATCCTAATTGATGAAGTGTCCTCACTTTTTAGGGAATATAATAGTTAGTGCAATGTTAGTAATAAGATTGCTTTGATCAAATCATAGGTGTCTACAGGAGAGCATATATAACCGCGGTGTTTTCCCGCGATTCGAACATTGACCGTCTCAGGTTAAATTTTTTGCAAAAAGGGCCCTTGGATCCCTTAGTGGCTACCATAATTAGAATGAAGGATGTCATAAAACTACCCAACATGGTTAATTTCCATTTTCTATCCATTTGAAAACCACATATCCATTGAGCTAAACCTACATTTTTGTCACCGATATTGTAAATGCTTATAACTTTGATTACATTGAACTTCATGAATTTTTGTGGTTGTGATAATGATGAACTTGGAACTTGGAATCTATAGCGGACTGAAGAAAACATGGTATACTTTTGCGGTATTTATTGCTTGGTTTCAATAATTGTGTTAATCATGCAATCCAAGGTGTGTTATGTCATTGAATGCTACTGGAGCGAGGCAGGTGCCAGTCAATGTAGGGTAGGAGGTTGATAAATATATATTTTGAAATCCTAATAAATTCTTATCATAATATCATGCATGCATCATGAATTTGACACAAGGTTACGCTCTTGCACTTATTTATTAGTACTATTGCAGAATCACTCCATGCCCAATTTCGTGCCCGTGTCGACTTTACAAAAAAAAAAAAATCCCTTCCTTGCTCCTCCTCAGTTGTAGTAGAAACATGAAAGGCTTTCAAATGATGCTCTAGAATAGTCAATTCTAGTGATTATTTTTCCATACTCGTGATAATTACGCCGAAGGCATTCCCCCTATGGTAAAGGACCTCCGGACGTTTCTGCAGTGGTGTCAAATTTGACGGTTTGACGGCCGTTTGGACGTTTGTGTTTTTTCCGGCTATTTTAGCAGTTGCTTGTTCATTTTTTTGTTGTGTTCGTGCATGTTGAATGCAGGCATCGAGCTATGTTTTGTTTTGGGCGTCTAGATCAACTAGTGCACTCTATTTGAGCAACAATTTGGTGTTGTACATCGAGGAGGCAACCAAGGTTTTGGAGCTCTCTTCCTACTTTGTTTCATATGGTTGTAGCGTGTCATTCACTTCAGATTGGAAGTCGCAAAATTTTAACGGTTTCGGGGGGAGGGGGGATTCAAAGGCCGATGGTTCAATCTCATGATCTCACTTCTAGTGTTCCGGTAGAGAAGATATTTAGATCCGATCACCACCACAAAAATGTTTTTTCCCTGATAATTCTAGTACAGTGCATATATTTTTACCAAATCGCCTTTTGTATTTTAAACAAAAAAAATTGAGCTCAAGAGTTGACCTTTTAAGGTTTTGAGAACAGGATTGTCGATTCATGTCTTCCATCGAAATATAGAAGATTAGCTTGTTAATAGTCTTTACAGGGCCATTTGTTTTCCGCGAAGGTTGGTATATTAACTCTCTCATGGACACTGCTTGGTTCTGCTGTGGATTATCTTATTGGAATCGTAGTGGATGGGCATGAGAAGAACGGAATTTTTTGTGGTTAATATATGCACTCAAGTTCTCATTGAAAGAGTTGTAACGTGTAGGAGATACATAGCAATCACCTTTGCAAAATAGTTACCCTCCACTGGCTATTGTTCGGGTTCTTACTACCATGGCCACACTTTGCCTCTTCAGATTTCTTCAGCATTTAGTTACATGTAAAAACATAGACCTAAATATTTAGCCTTATATGTTTTGTATCATTTTTTGTTTGAGTTTGTTGTTCTAACCTACTAAGATTTATTTTGTGCAGGCCAAAAATTATCAAACTTGCACTGAAAATAGGACCAAGATGCCCCCCAACAAAGAAGTAAAATTTCAGTTTTCAGGAAGCTTCATATGCTATCTATGAAACCATCGCATTTATAAATTCCATTTGCATGTGAAGTGTTTGAAATTTGAACCCTTCACTTTACCCCCAGTTCACATGGTTATGAGGAAATTTCTTTTTTTGTAAAACTATAATCTTACCAAGATCATGGTGAAATGTCATTGCTCAACTTCTTTTCTTGGCCATGAACATCTCAAAGCCCTGTTGCAATAACAAAGGGATTGCATTCTCCTTCTGTTGTCGATTCCCTAGAGGGAGGAGTAGAATTTAACACTTATGGCAAGCCTGAGCCCTTTTCTTCATCTACTAAAGAAAAGTTTGATAATAAGGTATGTGAAGTGATCCAGTGCATTCTCTGTTATAAATGCTCTAAATTGTTATCTTAGTCGTTCTTTATGCTATTTCTATATTGTCAAATCAATTTTATTAATTTTCTCAAAGAACAGAAAGAACAACTTCTGAATAGGGCCATTTTTTGTTTTTGCTGAATCAATGAGGTTCATTCGACTCCCCCTTCCCCATCCTGAGTAGAGAAAAAAAATTGCGATATAGCTAACAAAGATTGAATAGTTGTCCTTGCTTTTAGCAGAATGTCAAAAGGAACAGGATGTCTTTAGAAATGAAACCCACAAAGACTGAAAATTGAAAACTAAACTAGACACAAATCAAGCACCACTTTAGCCAATACAGTTGACCTATGAAAAGGCAATTTCAACAACTTTTCCCAACATTCTTGCTGTATATGCCAAAATGGGAGTCTTAGAGCATAGAAAATCGACGAAAGCATATTTTTATTAAATAAAGTAGTTCTGATTGCTCATGTTAGTCTGGAGCTGAAAAGGGCCTTAAAATGAACTGTCCTCAAATGTTCTTGTTGGATTAGAGTCTTGGAAAATCTTGAATCCCAAACAAACTAATGTAAATTGTCTGCTTGCATAGGTGTCTTATCTACAAGGCATTCATATGATGCCAGATTTTATGTGCTCCACCCTTTCTAATAGGTCATAAACCCACAAGGAAATGGTTTTATGAAGAATATGCCTTCCTTTCCCACCGTTCTTAGACTTGTTTGTTGGATATGTTGATGCAAAGCTTCTCAAGGTCATTGGACATCAAAATATTATTTCTTACTTATTGCATCTTACCTATAAATTATTTCTTACAGTGTCATGCTTGTAACTTTTCCCTTATATTTAAAGGTCAAATAATATTATTTCATTTGAAATCAATATCAATCAACCTTCAATAACACTAAGTAGGCTTAATCACATTTTGAAATTTACCTGAACAGGTTTTGGTTGAGTGCAAGTTGAATTTCTAACATGTTCTTATATTTGTTGGTACAAAACAAGGTAAGTTAGATGTCAATCTACATAGTGCACGTCATGTGGTTACTTGATATCTTTATAGTAAGAGTATTGAATTTCAATTACCTCACCACGGTATTTTTCATTCAGAGGTATTCTGGTCCTTGAGAGCTTGAATACTATTTAATTATTTTATAGTGAGTGCTGGTTAAATTTTTTAATATTTAAAAATCCCTTTTCCATATATGCAAATGCATGCAACTGTAGTTTGATATGCTATTGCTATATACATTACTTGTTTGTAAAGGGTTTTATTGAGAAACGGAAAGGATTGCAAAATACGAGGCATGATTTTATTAGCAAATGTGGTTTGTGTAAATGGCCCAAAAAAGTGTAGAGCACACATGCTAGACTCCCAAGGAATAAGTTACAATTTGCTTAGTTGTCTTATAACATTAAAACTACACCAACAAGGAGGCACATTAGACAAGCCTAAAGATAGTTTGGGTTAGAATAGTAATCTAAAGAAAGTAGGAAGAATCTAGCATAAACCAAGAAATACTAGGTTAGAAAGCAAGTTTTGACTCAGTATATTACTGCTTTGTAGAATAGCATTTTCCTTTGGAATCCTCAATCAAATAAATACAATGAAACGTGTTATAACTATAATTTTTGAAACATAGATGCATGACAGATGATTATGAAGAAAATAAATTCTCATGTATGAAAATAAATTCTCAAATATAGATGCAACAAATAAAGGAAGGTGTTGTGATGAAAATAAATTCTCATGTATGTAGGAGACTTAGGGGATTCATGTAAACATTTTACGTAAATATGTTGTGTCAACATACTATAGGATTTATGCCATCCTTTTAATAGTTGAGCTTGCATTGTTGCACGTGACTCTTTTGATCTGCGACATGGATGTTATGGTTCAAAAACTTACAACAATAGGGGCGCCGAAACCATAATCTGATGCGTATGATGCTTTAATACGGTCCATGTCTATGACGGTTGAAATTTTATCTAGTGGATATTCTCCCTAAAAATTGTTTGTGTAACCATCCTTTCCCCATAGTATCATTCCGATTAGTTATCATTGTTTGTGAAAGCATCTGTAGAGTCATTCAAATTAGTCATTGAGCCCATATCTTAAATAGTTATAGAATCATTCTCTTGCTTGAAAACCAGCAAAAATCTTTTATCTTGTCCACAAATTCACATTTATCACTGTTATAGCCATCATTCTTATTCGGTTTAATGCTTGAACTTTGAAAATTATGTGATTTTGTGGTTTAATGGCATTATTAGAAGGTACTTGTTCTATATCTCTCATTTCTTATTCAGATTTGGGACACACATATGCAGTCACTACAAATAGAAGATGTGTGATCCTTGGGATTTTTTTGATACATTCTAAATAGAGATTAAGGAAGCTTATAGAAACCTTTATGGTTTGTGTATTCCATCCACTTCCCAAATCTATACATGACTATAATCATGTTGTTTTCTTTAAATTTATATATACAAGTATTTTTGTTACTTTTTCAAAATATCTCAATGAGGCATTATATCAAACAATACACTTTCCTTGTTCATGGTTCCACATTTTTCATGCACACCTACCCCTATGTACATTCTTCATTGCTTCGGGGTCCAATCTCTGTCTCCATTTGGAATCGTAAATATGTGCGATATTTACTCCTTTATTTAGAAGCTCCCATGCCATTTCCACATTGTTTTTAATTGTTGTTGCTCTTAAAAAATCTTCCTTTTTATCTTTTCTTCTCTCGTAATAGAAATTCTTTAACAAATGGATCCACGTCTTATCTCTCCTCTGCAGTGCCAATGTCGGCTGCTGTAAAATCCCATAATAAAAGTGATTTGTTATCATCTGAATACCCACATTTGTTTAACAGACGCTCGGATATTACTACTACAATTTTGCATCTTTCGCTTCAGTAGGATGGAGCGCCAATGCTATCCTTCCACGGATATCCCACACTTCTAAAGGGTCGTAGTCCTTATGTAGAAACAACTGCACAATTTGTTGTGGCCTCCTAGTACTGCTAATTGCAGGGCGGTCCTACTGAAGCTGTCAGCTTGTTGTATGTATTTGTGGACAAGAGAGGAGTTATGATAAATCAAAGATAATAGTTTGTTAATCATTTTCAGGTTACCATTTGTAGCTGTTATGTACAAGGGCGTCTATCCTTTAATGGTGATCTAAAAAATCACCTATCTCAATTGTCAATTGAAATAACGGTACAATATTAGCACAAGAGACTATTAAAGGGTATTTCTTTACACTGGCTGTTTGAATTTAGTGTACTTTGGCTCGCTACGAGACTGTAAAGTTCGGATGACATTTTGGTACCATCATCCAATGATAATTTTCCATCTTCTAGTGTAGATGAAATCCAAATGTCTATGTTTTGCTTCTATCTTGATAGATCTATTTAAGGAAAATAAGTCATTTTTATTTTAGTCTTATTACAATTTTATAATTTCATATTGCTTCTCTATTGATATTATGTGTTTTATTGAATTGAAATTCCTTTTGATACTTCATATTCTTTTTAGGAGATTTTAACCTACCCTACGTGGGAAATCCTATCTACCCATTGTTCATATCAGGTTTAAATCCTTGAATTTCATTACCCATTAAAAGAGTAGAATGACAAAATATACATAGTTTTATTTTCTAAATACACGAAGACCTCTAGTCTGACACTTTCTATTTTCCAAGCATAATGAACCATTATAGTGTAAATAAATTCATTCATGAAGAGTGGAAAAGCCAATTGACCTTATAGTTAAGCTTATTCATGCACCCTTGCTCTTTCAAAAATGCATGTCTAGATTTTGTTCTAAATGCAAGTGGAAAATGCAAATAGCAAGTAGAAAAGTGGGCTTTGTTAACCTAAGGGGATTCACCTTTCCTAATTTTCATATTTTCTTTTTCTCTTCATACCAAAGCATTTTACTAAATTTTTACTAATCTAACTTCTTGTTCAGTCTTTTTGCCTGCTTAATCGTTATAATGTTTGTATTGTCTCCTGTGCTATCACTACAATTTGTGATTTGTGGTTTCAAGTCTGTTTGTAGCTTTCAAATAACTGTAATCTTAATATGTAATTATTTCTTGTTGCTGAAGAGTAAATTTCCAATTATTTTTAGTGATTAAAATGGCTTGGGGATTAACTATCCACAAGTCCGAGGGACTTACTTTGCATAGAGAAATTGTCAACATTGGAACCACTGAAAAACAGGGTCTGACATTCACAACTTTTTCCAGAGCTCCCTCACTTGCAAATTTACACATTTCACCTCCTTTTTCATTCGAAAGGTACTAAAAAATGGCGCACGTGACAACACTTAGAGCAAGAAGAAAGGATTCAATACTACTATCACTCAACTCGTCGTAAATACTAACCTCTACTTTGATAGCACCTCCACTACTACTTTACTCAACACTTATTGTATCCAAAGCGACAGTGTCGTTCAAGGTCTATCAAATGTATTAATGTTTAGTGAAAATAAAATTGCCCACACAAGGCTACCATTCATGATATAAAATCTGCAAATGTACAAAGATCTTCATGTATACATGTTTAGTTAAGATGTTGTGATATAATATTTGCAACTGTATATGTACAAATTTGTAACAAATTTAAATGTACACATACGAAAAAAAATCAATGTAATGTTTCATCTATATTCCTATAGTACCACTATCAATCCCACCACTTTTCGGCTATACAATTTTTTTTTTTTCCAACAAAAGACCAACCAAACAACCGATGCAACACTAACACAATTTCCCCAAAATAATTACAAACCACATCAACTACAAAAGTAATTAACTATCCAAAACAGTATCATATGTATTCATGTTAAGTGCAAAAAAACATTGGCCACAAAAGGCTACCACTCATGATATAAAATCTGCACATGTACGAAAGTCTTCATGTAACATGTTTAGTTCAAATAAAATAGTCAACAAAATGCTACCACTCATGATAAGATTTGCAAATGTATATTTATGAATTTGTAACAAGTTTGAAATGTAGAGATGGAACCGTAAAATGAAATGGTTCATATATATATACACTTACAAAATCAATCACACCCATTATCAACATCAATTACAAAAGTAATAACTATCCCTCTAAAACAAATAACATACACCGTTCGGCGTTCACTTTGCATTGTACACATGCGATTGCTAGTGTATAGTATGGGTCGTTTTTGTGTCAAACTAAGACAGGCATAAAAGTATAGAATGTTAGCCCACAATCGCCATTTGATGCCAATATTTGGTGGACATAAACATTCATCACAACTATGATTACAACCAAGGATCGGTATAATGTACTCACCGCGGTGGTTCTATTGTATGTTGCCATGATTCTGGCCTATGCCTTTTTCAAATGGTGGAAAAGATTTACGCCTATCAGTGCTTTGGAATAAACCATTTCGTGCCAATTTTCGTTGTTTCATTGTTGTCCTTCCATTTTATCTCCACCAACAATATATATGCTGAGAATTACATATTTATTGCCGCAAATTCCTTGTAGAAGGCTATTGTCTTGTTAGTCCTCGGAACATGGACACAGTTTTGGACGAGCGCTACAAGCGGCAGGTGTTTACTCCGATTGATACATCTTTCTCAACATTCTATCAGTCTATACATTCCAATTTTTGTTGCGACAGTACTTAGCAGCATCGTTGTTCTTGTTGATATTATGCATAAAAATCCTATTAACTCAATAAACATTAAAAAATCTTATATATTTAATACTTTTACTATTAATTTATTAATCCTCCAAACACCAACTATTTACGTATGGCTGATTTCATTGCCCGGTAACGGCTCTTTGTTATTGCCTTGTTAGTTTAGCCATGGTCGGCTCTTAAAAAAATAAATAACAATGACGAGAAAATTGCAGAGAACAAAACCCTGGTAATTTTCTATTTTTGTACATGCCCAAAACACAATCTTTTTTATGTGGGTTTCCAAGTTGAGACACAAGTCAAAATGGTAGAATGCCAGGCGAGGAGAAGCCTGTTTTTGCCTACACATTCCACTCTGTAATGTCTTCCCACATCCTGCACAGCCAGCTGCTTTGCAAACATGTTGTTTTTGTTGCTTATTTCACCTTCAGAAAAGCCTAATTTAAGAGGAATGTCAAGCACTAATTGCCCATATTCCTCATCCTTGGAAGGATAATTATTTAGGGGTCTGCACATCATTGGAGCCAAAAACAAGCGTTCTACCTTCGCTCGAGCAAGCCCAAATTGATCGGGCAATCCTGCTTCCGAACAGTCAAAAACAGCACAAAGATTTCTGAGACAATCACCAAAACTCTCCAAAAAATTAAGTTTTTCATGGCACTGAGGAGGTCCAGTGCCAAGAGTCAGAATAACTGGATTAAGCTGCCGTGCCCTATCAATGAATTCGAACAATCTCCTTCTACTTCTCGCACACATATGTGGCAATTCCCACATGCAATTCACTGCAACGATTTCATCCTCATCATTGCCCTTCAAATTTTCCAATTCTGTTTCCTGGAAGAAAAATGGAATCCCAAGGGAGTCTGCATATTCAGACAGCCTTCTGCCCGTATTTCTATTCATACTTGAGAAGGGCAATTCTTCTTCTTCATCTTCATCTTCTTCACCGCAGTCCCATTTAAGGGCTGTGATTTTGAGCTCCTCAATTTCGCAGCCTTCACTTTTCATGGCTTCCATTAATGGCGGCCACTGCATGCCTTCCATTATGTCGAAGTCAATAATATGAAGTTTTCTTCTTCTATGGCCTTTCATTGCTTCCAAAATGCTCTGGTTAGCAGTGAAATGAGGTATTCTGATAAAAGGGTATACTTGGTTCAGTAAATTGAAGGCATCCAGATCGCTTGAACTGAGCAGCTTCATTTGATCAGTTATATGATAATGGCGCTGCCGCAGGGAACGAGACAAATAGTAAGCAACCCTCTCCATATTTGAGCCTGTTGCAGACACCATTTCTCGCAACCTGCAAAGAATAATGTCAGCAAGATCATGGGAGCCATCTGATATAGCCTCAGCGCATGCTGCTAGAAGATGAACGAGTAGCATTCCTTTATATTCTGCCGAATCTGGATCTCCACAGGGAATCGATAAGCCTGCAGTTGCCCAATCATTAACAGTCTGATCACTTGATATACTACTGTTATTTTCTTCTCCTTCAATACTCTTGACATCTCTGCAAATGCCCTTAGAATTCACAGGCTCTTGCTCCATCATTATTTCTTCCATCAAATTCTCTGGAGAGAGTTCTGCTAAAAAACTATCTTCCGAGCCCTTTGAACTGAAATCTGAGAATATCTCATCATAAGTGAGCAATTCTTCACTCTCAAGAACCATTGGTTCCTGTGGCTTGTGCTGGAAAGAATTCTTCTGATTCTCATCCACTGGAAAGAATTCTTCTGATTCTCTTTCTTGACTCATGACCAGATCATTCCAACAAGGCCATTCACAAAGATTGGAAACCAGATCTAACATCATGTTATCATTCAAATCTGGTGCGTAATTGCATCGGCACTCTTGCGGCATCATACAATCCTCCATGGGATTAGTATTCGTCCCTGAGATTATAGGGGAGTTCACTCTAGGTTAGAGTTTCACAATTCTAGATACTTAAACAAACCTCTAAATAACATTGAATATTGCACTGGGCAACTGCTATATATGCAGCAAGGTTTCTATAACTTTGGAAATCACTAGCAGATTTTATTTTCTGTCTTCAGTCTTAAGTGTTGATCTTTGACTGTGACTAACATGAACTTTGAAAAAACAATCCTTGCAATATGGCGTTTAATGGTTGAACTGGTGTTTTCGCTTTTTTTTGTAGGTTGTACAATTTACAAAACGAGGGGGCTTGAACTTTGACTGCAACTACATCGCACATCGCCATTATTTCTTAGCTTATTCTTGCGTGCTGAGAAGTTAAAATTCATGGAATACATATCTTTTAATGTATTATTAATAATGGATAAATGTGGTCAGCAAAGATGGGCGCCCTGATTCTCGCCACTAGCGGGCAAGACCAAAAGCAAACCCATTTCTAGTCTCCTGTTGACATATTTTGCCTTTTCATTATTGCCGTTGGCATGTCGGTATCAATATTGAAGAAGTTGGCGTTCAATCTCTACTAGTAGTTATTTCCATTTCTTCACACAACTAAATACCATTTGAATGCATCTTTTTTATTTCTTAAATTTACAAAGAAGCATTTTGAATGGCATTCTTTTTAGAAAAACTATTAAAAAAAATTCAACTCTCATAATGTTTATTTTTTTTGAATGCTGAAGTATTACAATAGGTAATGGGTATTGATTTATAGAGATTGTTGGCATCTTTATCTATCTTTTGGAGGAAATGTATAGTGAAATTATAATACAAAGTAAGTGTACAAATTAAACTAGTGTAAGGGGTATTCACGTTGTGAAAATCACCTAGGACACAAACTCAATGAACACCTTTAACTAAGCAATTGCAGGTAAAGGGCATATATGCCATCAAAATCACCTAGAACACAATCCTAGCCTCAATTACTTGACTCTCAATGTAGAGGCATCGAGGACCTTTGCATTCAATAAGAATTGATCCCTAATGGGCTCAATAAAGCCAAATACCCTCACAATAAACTAAACAACATTTAACCCCGCCCTAAATTTGAAAATTGTAATTATAATTATTGGATTTGAAATGAAATGATAAGTTTCTAAAATGTTAGTTTTCATAATTATGAAATCAGGATTTTAAAATTTAAGACCCGTAAATTAAAAATGAAAAACTCTTTATAAGCTCTTTTATTACTTTACTATTGTACACATTTAAATAAGTAGTATTTGTGTATATATTTGAACTGATATTTAATTATAATATTTAACGAGTATTCAAAATAATATTATTTTGCATGTAATACTAGGTAAGATAAATTAATAATATAAATGTATGCAAAATGTCAAAATTAAATTATAGGATTGGAACAACATATTGTAAACAAAGGAGCAAGGAGTGTAAGAGTAACTCCAATAAATCTAAAAGAGAAGATTTTTTTCCGAAAGGATGTGCACCCTCTCACAAATCTCCTCATATCAATAAGTTTATCATGAGGTTACCTCCTACTCAATATTGAACAAGATAGAAGGTGAATCAAACAGGCAATCCTCGAGACTGTGCAAAGAATTTTAGAAGCAATGTCGAACTAACAAAACATTTGTGAAAATCAAACATCTCTTTAAAGAAATTAATCAAGCATATTTGAACCTCCTGAGCAAGGAAGATTTGAAGAGAATTATATGATTCTTTGAAGAGATAAAAGAATTGCCATATGATTGCATATTATGGAGAGAATCTAAATACAAAATGATCTTTGGCTTCAGGTTCCATGGAACATTTTTAACAAACATAGTGCTCCTAAGGACTATGGTGATCAATTTCTATGTAGAGTTGGTGTGAATTTTTTTGCAATGGAATTCTCAAATTACAGGGCAATTGAAGCCTATTATAACATGGAGGTTCGATTACCCCATCCTCAAAGTGAAGATATGAACTATAATAGTGTCGAATATTTGAAGAAAGAGTTTCCCCAGGCTCTAACATTTGGATTGCTAGTAGGCTCTATAGATCTCATTTATGATACTCTTATGTATCTCTCTTCTAGATCTAGATTTGGTGCATTAATTAAAGAATTATGTTGGAGAAGTTAGATTATGTCAATAGCTACAAGGCGGACTTGATTTCCATGTTGTGTTACGTGATACTGACTTGATATAATATATTCATTAACTATAGACCTTGAGATGCCATTATAACACTCATATGAAATACTTAAATAACTTAGTTATGCACATGACACAGTTTTTTAAGGCCAAAGTGTTTTAGATAATAACACAACATCAGTAAACCTCAATTAATTTGAGATATGTTTTAATGTTAAATTTAATTCCTTTTAGAGAGTTGTATTTTATAGATAAATGTGTTTCAGACAACAATTTCAAATATGGTCAATGCCTAGTGAGGAGAAAGTGCTTCATATAAAAAAAAAGGTTCCAAAAACACAAAAGTTGCCAAAAGGGGCAATACAATGTATTGGTTTCAAAACTTCCATTGTGGGTGGAGAGGGATGTAAAACTACACTATACACAATCCTAGGTGTAGGCAATAAATATAATGATAGCACTTTATATTATTATTACCTAGAAAGGTTGGAAGGTTAATAATTTTTTATTGATAAATATGTATTTGTATCACATTTTCAAATAAATGGGAATCGAATCTCTCCCATTTCTATTAGATATTTTTATTACATTAGTTACATGCTCAAAGATTCTACAAAAGTGGAATAGGAACCTCTACAATGAGACCTCTCAAAATATTTTACATAGATGTATAACATATAGTAATTTGAATTGAAAATAGAAGAATTATTTATATACACTTAAATCCATTATAATTCACCCATGTGCATTTTATTGGAAAACCTAAAATGATTATGCCGAGAGGCACCAAGTGTAGGAGTCTCATTTTATAAAAGTTATACATTTGTATTATGCCACTCAACTTTGGAAAATCAAAACAAATAAAGATGTAAATTTTTCCTTCACCTGTACCACATGAGACTCTTCCACTCCGTGTTAAAATTGTAGAATGTCTTTCCATATAATTATTATAAATGTTCATTTATCAAATTTTAATGTATATTTAAAATGTTACATGTATATGTATAAAATAAATATATGTTGTATAAATAATGTTTATTTAAATTTTTATTAATATTTTAAAGGAGAAAAACTCTAAGATTATATGATTATGCATTTTAAATAATTTTTTTTCTATCAAATATGTTATATATACAATGTTTTTTTAATAAAATTTTGTATAAATTAATAATTTGAAGACAATAGTAAATTTATATAAGTCAAGTCAAAACTCTCTATAAATAATTATTCAAAACAATATATTTGATTTGTGAACTCTTCAAGATAGAATGAAACTAAAAAATACATACATCCTATCTTATATATAGATGTTAGCATTACTAAATTTTAAATTGTTAACTAAAAATATATAATTAAAATAACAACGAAATAAGGTAAATCCCATCTAAAAAATCGAACATGGAAATAATTAACTGTTTTAGATTTAAAAATTAAAATTAAAGATTTTAAAAGATTTGGTTGGCCAAAGATTATTGGGTGCTATGGTTTAAAAATAAGGACTATATATGTAGTAGCTCGACAGAAAGAATAAAGAATGTCAAATGTTATTTAAATACATTTTTTCAATTGATAATCACTGAACATTTTTTAATAATTCTTCATTAATATTGAGAGTTTCTCCAATAAATAATTGCTATTTGAATAGATTAATGAAAACGCTATTGTTTTGCAGGGGAGTACTTGACATAGTATTTGTAGTATAAAAAATTAAAGATGGAAAACTTTGAAATGTTAAAAGGTTGAACACAAAATTGTCCCATCCTACCTTCATTGAATATTATAATCTCAGATTGTTTTACTGCTGCTTATCAATGTTGCTTCTAAAATATCAATTATTTAAAAAAAAATAAAAAAATTTAAATTGTAATTTTTAAAATTTGTGTTGATTGGGTATTGTTTTATCAGCGAAGCTGTTTGGTTCATAAAGAATTTATAATTTTAAAAAAATAAAATACAAAACCAATTTTTTTTGAAAAATAGATGGAACCTTCACCCCAAAAGAATCTCTTACTTTTATCTATATATATAACTATAACACGCTTTGCTGGCCCTCACGTTCAGTGAACGTCCGCATGAAAAGCTGGTTTTAACTGTTTTGAGTTATTTCAAAAATAAATCTCACTGCATTTTCTAAGGTCTATGTTTGCGGCTAAATTGGAGGTTTTCTGACATGAATATTATTTCTGCGTTTGACTGGAACTAGTTTGATCTTTTTTTCACCGGTACCGGGTACCTGGTACCGGGTCCGTAAATATTGAAAAGACTATACATTTCAGAAGTCAACAAGTCATATTTCTATCACCACCAACTATACTTTAAATCTTGTCAAGTCTATACATTGATAAGGTCAATACCTCACAATTATTGTAACTGCCATTAATCGCTATTCCCATAGTGGGTGGAAGTCTTCAAGGTCAATGCATTTAAGAGCATATGAAGTCAGTTTTATGAGTTGGTATGCATATGAAAAGTGGGTTTAGACTACCAAATTATATATTAAATTAATCATATTTAGGTGAATTAACTTTAATTATATAAAACGGGTTATGAGTATTAAAGTGCATTAAAAGATTAGAGTACTATGGTTTTTTAAATAATATTCTAATTGAGTCTAAAGACAATTATTAGTGGCAAACAATAAGAGACATGTCCAAATAACAAGGTAAATTGACCTTAATAGATAGAAACGATGCAACCACACAATCCAAATAATAAGGTAAATCGACCCTAATAGATAGAAACTATGCGACCACAACCATTTCCAAAATGAGTAATGATATGACTGACCAATTTTAGAATGAGTATCGAAACGGTCTTTTGTAATGAATGTAAAACTTAGTTTTCAAGTGCACGATCACCCAAATCTGGTTACATTTCCTAGTTTTGCTACAAATCTTCAGGAAACTTCTCCTTTTATTAATTAAAACCTTAATTTGGCTTCAACATCTTGCAAAACCCATAAATGAAAGGGGATGCTAACGGGAGGCTATGTTATCCCTCTGTCATTATTAGGCCCCTCGTGTATTAAACAAAATCACAATCAATGCTCAATGCAAGTTGGTTAATAGTTAATTGTACGCAAGTGTCCCAAACCTTATCTTTTGATGTATGCAAACCAATATATGCTAGAATCCTCTCTAAAATCTCGAATTCAACTTTGTGCATAAAGATGCTCTTGGAAATGAGAAAGTATGCTCTTACAAATTCAATATCCCTCATACAATTGTATCTTATTTTTTATTGTCCTAAAATCATGAATGCACCTATGTACATTTATAGACTTCATGGATTCCAATCGGTACCTTATTGGTCTACATACCAACACATGAAGGACAAGAAAACTTATAAGAAAATCTACAAACCTCTAGGAATGTAAAGTTAAGGGATAAGAGTTCTCAAATGAAAGGTGACTACTTCAATTATTTGGACAAAAAATCTCATGACCAATTTTGTACCAAATAGAAATAATCACTTCCCATGACCATAGAAAAATAGGGGAGGAGAGAGAAAACTAGGGAAGAGAGAAGCCTAGGAAAACAAGGAAGAATGAAGAAGAAAGTAGAATTTAAATGGACAAGACCCAAAGGAAACAAGTTGAAGGTGGAATGACACAAGAAAATTGTGCTAAATATTGGACCGATGATTAATAAACAAACAAAAACAATATAAAAAAGGAATCAAGTTGTCTCATACCAAAATTAAGTGTCTACATATTTCCCAAATTTGACGTGTGTTTCTATACACATAAACATAATGCAAAAAATACTTACTCAAGAATGTTATGTTTTTATCTTCTCACCATTTGCTAAGAGTTCTCAAAGCCGGTAAGAGAAATAGAGTGAGTTGAATGTCAAAAGGAAAGATAGATCACATTATCTCCATGAAGGGTTGAAAATATCTCAAACATAGTATTTGAACTCATGTGTCTGGAAACATGTGCTTTTGCATACATATAGAAACATGTGTAAGTGAATTTGAGACTATATATAACCATGTCTTTAATCAATAAAATAATGAAATCTAGAAATAATAATTTAGGAACGAATACACCCTAAGATTGTATTGAATTTGGTAAAGATTCCTTTGTGTGATTTTGTTGCAGAATCTTTGTTAATCATGAATACAAAATATATAAGATATGAGTGAATATAACCCAAGTTTATGTTGAAATTGTAAAGATTCCTATATAATCTCATCTCTCAGAATTTGTGTTGAAACTAAATATAAGTGTATCTTATAATGAAACCAACGTATTTGAATATAATTTGAGTATGTCATGTGAAGAGATCAAATGAAGTATTTCAGGAATCATTTTGTTTCCACTTCCATAAATAAACTTGTGATGACATGTCCTAAGGCATAAAGGCCGAAGATACAAATTAAGTGGGATATGTGCACCCATTTTGAGATGTGAGATGAACTCATGAAACACATATATCAAAAGAAATGTTTTGCATACATGATGTGTATGATAAGAAAATAAAGTCATGATGTACATATAAATATTATCATCAAAACATGTATGTAATATGCAAATTTCTCATAAGTAAACTTTATTAGAAGAAATGTAAGCATAATAATAAAGTCATGCCTCAAGTGGGTGGATGTAGATAATTGCAAGTATAATAGAAAAATCAAGGTAGGGAAGATATAATCAATTTCAAATTGAAAATATGATGCCACCCCTACTATGAGAAAGATATAATTTTGTAGGCTCAAAAATAGATTATTTCTCCAAGGTTCTAAATATATAATTAGTGTATTATAATAAATAAGATAATCCCCCAAGGTGTAAGAGATATAATTAGTGTAGGCTTGAAGATACGATAAATCCTCAAGCTGGGAAAGATATAATATTTTTTAGATTGAAAGTAGCATAATTCTTAAAGGTGGGAAATATATAACAATGTGAGCTCAAAATGGGATAATATCCCAATGTGGGAAAGATATAATCAATGTAGGATTGAAAAATAAGATATTTCCATAGAGGTAAGGAAAGCTATAACAATTTTAACTCAAAATGGGATAGTGCCCCAAAATGTTATATGTATTTAATGTGATTGTTCACATAATATGTCATATTGATGGGAAATATGAATCCAGTGTGAGTGAAAAAAGTAAAGTGACCCAATTTAGCAAGATAAAACCAAGGATAATGAAATAGAGCACCCTTTTCCCCAACTTATTCATATCATAGATCATGGAAAATGTAAGAAGTACCATATATATGAATCATGGATCTATTAGGTAGAACATATGAAGGCTAAGTGTTACAAAGACAATTATTGTATGCAAAAATGTAGAGGGAAAAGATAGGATAATGAGAGAAATAAGTGAAATTGAATAAATGGTTATAAGAAGTGTAGTTAAATACTATAAAGGAAAATAAATAAGGACAAATCCCTACTTTCCTACAGCTTGTGTATTATCTACGTGTTATTAAGGTGTGGTTCTCCCTTAACTCTATTATCATTATTTAAAAAGTTAAATTAGGATTTATAAATAGGATAAAAGCAACATAAATTAGTTGTGGGGCTTGAAACAAGTGAGAAGACAAAGAAATAATATGATAAATAAAGAAAGTAAAATAATAATAACCCTTAAAGCTCAAACAAGTCATACAAGAAAGAAAAAGGTTGTCGCTGATATTTATCAATGGAAGAAGTGGCTATTAAAATAAAGTCAAGGAAAAATCAAAATAAACCAAGACTGCAATAAAACCATAAGATAATATGGGAACCCAAAAAGTAAAAGAAATGATATAGAAAGTTCAATCAAATATCAAAGGAAAAAAATCATAGGATTAAAGAGATTTCATTGACACAAAGGAGGATATATTGAAGTAATAATGTACAATAAGGGACAAATAGGAGGTATGCACAATCAACGGAGTAGGTTTACCTTCACACAAAAGTGGAAAAATTAAATAATTAACTTGTTATTTTATAAAAATCAAGCATAATTACACAAAAATAGATATAAGAACAAATCAAAACATGATTTAACTCCATAAATCAAGAATATGATATTTTGAAGTGTGATGAGATCCATATATAAATTGAGATTTGTGGTTGATAATTAAATAGGAAATTTCAAATGATATTTTTTACCTCATTAAAAATTACATATTTTGATCCAATAGAGGTTGAAAATGCTTGTTTTTTGAAAGATAACAGAGAACAAAATCTATAAATTGGTATTATTTCTCTAAAGATGAATATAATCTGAAGCCAAAAATGGTCAAGAGTAGTATCTAAGTTTTTGATAATAGATTTGTCACCAATAATGGTTAATTAGGTGCAATTTGTATTATAGTCTTATTTTACCCACCAAAAGCCCAAGGCAGCTGTTGCACATCACCCAAAGCCTGAGCGCTCACCCGAAGTGCGCAAGGGTACCAGGTTCCTCTTTTATGTGAGCTCTATAAAGGAGTTAGCATGATGGGCAGATATATATTACAAATTTATAACAAGAGCTCAGGTATATTACAAAATATAAGCTAGATCTAGATCATAAACCTAAGACTAACTCATACAAGTATCAAGATTTTATCCGCCATGCAAGAAATAGTAATAGAGATGTTTACAACCAATATCCAGCCACAAAGATCCATTAAATTAAGTACTGTAAAACATAGAACTGTTTACATACATATAAGTGTCACCATGAGTCATGCGTGCCCATATTCCAGCAGCATAACTCTAATAAAAAGCTGGATACTAACCTATGTAGATCAATACATATATATGGGGACTTTCCCTTCACTTCCCATGCATCCTCAAAATAGGATGCACGCTAAGAATATCCATGTGCCACTACAAGATAACTATAAAAGCATGTAATCTTTCCTAATAATAGATCTACTACAATTAACTCCTAGTTCAGATCCTATTATTAGCTCGGAACTATGCATGTCACTTGGTCTTCCTTGTATCCCAAAATAGACCTTGCTTGAACCATAAGTCTTCATGTTCCAACCTTATCTTCAAAACCTTGCTTGGCCATCACTCCAAGTCTATATTTAGATCCACATCCAAAAACTGGCTAAGTGTTGACTCCTTTCACACACAATCCTTTCCTGTCTAACTCCAGCACACAAACCATGTTCTCCTCACATGTGCTTCCTCATGCACATTTCTCCTGTGCACTACCCTTGGTACTTAGTCATTTTATCTACTCAAAATTACCCCACACTTGTTTCATTGCCTCCCCTAAAAATGGGTAATCTGATGTGTCCCTCCAAGAATAAAGAATAGAGAATCTTACAATCTTAAAGAATAAATAACACCAAAGAATAAAAGAATTCTGCCACTGTGTAAGGAGGATAGGAAAATCCTTATTCAATGATGCTTCAATCACATTCCATCCTTCCACCTCACTTTGTGCTTGCTTAAATAGATCCCCCATCATCACACTAACTTCTTCAAATGTTAGCTCTTCACCCTTGGCCTTGAACGTGTCAACCAGATTTTCCAACTATTTGCTAATGTCAGTCAGCGCGTCCATTCTGTGCGTCACCTGGGGATACAATTCCTTGAGCTTATTCTTTATCGAGGTCCTTAAGATATCAATGGTTTCACTCTTCTTCTTGACCTCTGGAAAGGATCCTATCTCGTTCCTCTTGATTATCTTTGTTTTTAGCCTAGAACTCCTTTAAATCTGCCTCATGAGTGACAACCAACATGTTTGCCACTCGATCCTTATCTTCACAGTTTTCATAGACAACTTCGGCCATATGAGCCATGATTTTTATTGATACAAGGAGCTCAGTGTATTTGGGTTATGGTCACCTCAAGCTGTTCTTTCTCTTGCTACTTTTTTCTGCACCATAACTTCTTCCACAGACTCAAGTGCTAGGGGTTTCTTCTGCATTGTATATCATGCACGTTAAATCCTCTAAACAATGGAGAGCTGATTCATACTTCTGCAAGGAGGGGGCCAGATCCAGGTGCACACTATTATGATTGAGTCTGCTATCAACTCTGCCTTTTTGTATGCCTCATGCAATCTTCCCTTTTCCTCCCACATCTCAACCTTTAACTGCGCAATAGTCTACTCCTTCCCATTTATCACCTTGTCCCTTTGAATAATTTATTTATTCTTCTCTTCCAACTCCTTCTCCAACACTTTGATTATGTTATTCCTTGCAAACAACCTAGCCTCTACTTCTACCGATACCTTATTTAACGCATTACACGCTTGTTCATAAGTTAGTTGCTGAGAATGCACTGACGGATTCATTGCTGCATAGCTCGTTGAAGCTCGAACATCAAGTAAGGCTCTGTGCACTTACTTCAAACTCAAGGTTCATCCACGTGGGACTTGAATGAAAAAGAAAACATCTTTCTAGTGCGTGGAAATTCACCTTCCCTATCAAAATATGACCAACATAAAAGTTGGTCCATTGGTACTATGCTTTGGTAGCAAGCGCACAAGACCTTGTTGGGATCTACATCATAAGCCATAGTAGGTCCTTGTTGGGTAGACGTGCGCCTATTGTCCATGCACACACCTTTCAGGAACCATACTACCAAACTTGTATCCCATCCCATACTTCCACCTTTCTCCTTTTCTTCTTCTTCAATGTTGCACTCCACCTCTTGCTCAACCAAGTTTTGTATTATACCTAATACCTCTTTCTCCACAACACACTCTAACTCTTGCCCGAAAGGAGTGGAGTTCATGCACATTTGTTCCTACTTCCTCTTCATTTCCTTCTTCCTCTCAAGCATCCTCTGAATGTTTTCTCCACTCCTCATCAGATTCATGCACATTGTAAATGAGAGGGTTCTTTTCAGGTTCTCGCTCCTCTCTCCCCCTCTATTTCTTCGTTCTTTAAGCTCTTCATTTTCTCAGATTCAAAACTCTATATTACCCTTTGCTTATTTCTTACCGGGGACACTTCTTTCACTGGGGACCACTTCCTTACTGGAGACTTCTTTATACGAGTATAAGTACTCATACCTACACCTGCCTCCTATGTCCCTGTGGTCTGGCCTACATGCGCGCTCAATGCCCTGCTCATTTCTTCACGATATCTTTTCCTTGTGTGCACCTTCTTTCTTCTTGTAGGGTCCTCAGGGATAGAAACATCATCTTCTACATACACACCCTTCTCAAGTTTTGGTCATAAATGAATATACACCCTTGTTGCAGTTGTCCCTGCAATCAGTATTGTAATGGGTTTGAGAAAATGTATTTCATGAGATACATATTTTTCCACATACACGTGCTTCTTTGGGTAGACAAGTGTTCGATGCAATACACAATGCTCCTGGTCCACTTCACTTAGATCAAATCTCAATTTCTTGGCCTCCTTAAATCTATTGACTACGCTTTGGAAATATTGCGCTGTGAAGGAAAAAGGAAATTTACACCACGGGCTCTTGGTGCCATCAGTCAATGTAAACTCTACCAATACATAACTATTGGTAGACTACAAACTTCAGCCTCATCCCCCACCAAGGCTGGTAGTTGCTCTGGGATCCTCCACTCTACATTGAAGGCATCACGCATCCTTTTGTCCCACTTATCCAAGCGTGCCTTGTATGTTGGTGTCATAGTATCACAAGTATATGCTTCAAACCTCTTGTCAGGAGAGGGGTCTTCTTCAGGGTACTCCCATATGTTGTTGTTCGCCCATCGGGCACTCCAATCAGAGAATACAATCAAAAGAAAGATATTACCATACATAATCTTCTCTCCATCTCGCGCGACATCAATGATATCTTCTGCAATGAAGGTGGAGATGTTGGAGATGGTCCCTTCTGCTATCTTCCTACAAACATTCAACCATATATTATTAACTTGGGTCCATCGTTCTTGTCCATTCAATTTGGTAAGCAGGAACGCGACCATCTTCATCACTGGATCATTAATCTTTGCAATATCAAAGGTGCGCCCACCTTTCTTGTACTCATATTCCTTAGTTATTTCTTTAACAGCCTCATTGTCACCCAAGTCATCATCAAATGACTTTCTAGTGCAAATAAGTCCAGTGTACCTTGAGATAAACTATGGAGTTATGCGCATCCTCCTTCCTATGAAGTAAAAATAGTCTTTGTGTACTCGACATAAGCCACTAGTACAATCTCTCAGGCTTGCTAAAAAATGGTAGTTCATACAGTTACAGAAGTCTAACCTTCTTCAATGTCTTATGCACTGAATCATCATATACCGGTTTGTCATCTTCTGTTCTTTCACCTGTGGGTTGAACCAATTCCAAAGTCATATCCTTCTCAATCAAATTAGTCTAATGGTTATAATCACTTATAACCATTTTGTGCACATGGGACACCCACTCCATTCCCATCAATACCCCATCTGGGTATTGCATCTCCGAATACCATTCCTCATTGAAACTCACCACCGCAACTGGTTTTCCCTTGCCCTTCTTCTTGGGTGAAATGGTTACTTCCCTTTGTGGTGCCATTCTTGGTCAAGTAACTGATAATTCTACCTTTTGCTTCAATTATTTCGATGCCTCTAACTTAGAACCCCACTCCTTCATGCAATCTTGCAATCCGTGCCCTAGTTCTTCAAACCCTAACTAGAGAACACTTCTTTTCACACTACACCATCTAAACCCACAAAACGTCTTTCACAAACCCACTCTATGCATGGCCATGTTCATCTTCACAATCTGGTTCAAGATTTTATACCTTCGAAATCAATTGTTTGCACAAATTCATAAGGATTCCCTAGTTCACAAGAGTTCTTCCACAAGTTATCGCAAGGTAAAAATAACTTACCCCAACCTCTATTTATAGTTTTTCACTTTTTACTGCATTAATTACCATGCCACCTACCACCGTACTGCCACAATAAATACAACCTTTCCTGTTTCCCCAAGTGCATTTCTTCCGCGCGTCCAATGCACATAACCTCTGCAACCTTTTGGCACACAAAACTACATTGACCACATACCTTCTTACATGCGCTCTAAGCGCCGAAGTACATCAACCATTGTGTCCTTTTCCAAGTAGTTTTTCCTGTCATAACCTACCTCATGTTACCCTGCACGTTCATTCCTGTACGTGGATTTTTCCTTGGCATCATTCTTATTATCACCATCTTCCTTGACACCTTACCATTTTCTAGCAACCATTATCACCACCGCTAAACGTGCCCCTCTAATACTTAGGACTTCCAACGCACGCTTTTTTTTCCTAGTCCATTGTCAACATCAACCCTTATACACATGCCTCTATTTACACTCTCTCTACCCCACATTAAAGGTATGTGTCAGTCCTCTGTGCATGAATGCTCATAAAGAAAAGTAATCAATTCTGGCATGTAAGTGTGCTTATTATACAAAACACTGAACTAAATTGACAAAGTATAACAACATTGAAAGGAAACATAGATAAAGGAAATTGCATTAAGGGAAACCTATTCTAACTGGAAATAATGCCTTATTACAAACACCTAGAAGACTTATTTATAGTAGGGCTTCAGCCTACTCTCATTGAAGTAACCAGGAAACCTTGTTCCATCCAGCGCCTATAACTAACAAGCATCTTAATCAAGTATGTAAGTCACAACATACGGTCCCAACCAATGCACTTGGAACTTCCTAGGATGGCGCAAAAACTTAGAATCATACAAAAGAACCATCTTCCCAACCTCAATCTTCTTGTTCTTAATATGTCGATCATGTCATGCCTTCTACTTGGCCTTTTCTATCTTCTGGCTCCAACAAGCTATAGCGTGCCTTTCATCCAACTGCATCAGTTTGTCTATGCGCTCTTCAAGTGCATGTTCATCAACCAATCCTCCTACGTGTGCAATACATAGAAGGTAACATGAATTCTATGGGTAAACAAACTTCTACGTCAAACACCAATTGAAAAGGTGTGGCCTTGTTCAATATTTTATAAGTTGTCTTGTATGCCCAAAGTACAACAAAGACTTTATCATCCCAGTCCTTTCTTCCAACATCACAAATCTTTGTCAAAGTATGGTTCAATATCTTGTTGAAAGTTTCAGCAGTGCCATTGGCTTGTGGATGATAGGGGGTTATCTTGTGATGCACCACCATAAACTTAGCTAATAATATCCTGATAGTCTCATTCAAAAAGTGTGTGCCCCTATCACTTGTCAAACTCAATGGACATCCATACCTACTGATAATGTTTTCCCACAAGAACCTTGTGGCTATAGATATCATGTAATCCTTTGTAGGTGTTTCTTCCACCCACCTTGTAAGATAATATGTACAAGTTATAATATAGCGTGATCCAGTCCTACGCACGGGTGGGGAAATAGGACCCACAAAGTTAATTTCCCATTTTTCAAAAGGTTCTGCACTAGCAATAGGTCGTAAAGGCATCTCATTATTATGCCTAGGCTTTCCAAGGTGCTGACAGTGGTCACAAGCCTTGTAATACTCTATACAATCCTTGTAAGTCGTTTCCCACCACAGGCCTGCCAATAGAATCTTGCGCACAGTGGCATTTCCTACATAGTGACCACCTGTAATTCCACCATGAGCCTCTTCTATAATGTTAGGGTTCTCATGTTCAAGTACATTTCGGTGTAAAACCTCATCATGGATTAACTTGTAAAGATATCCACCTATCAGCATATAGGGCGCGACACGTATAACAAGTTGTTTCTTCTCCAAGGCCTTCATACCTTCAGGTGCCACACCAGGACACGAAAAGACTGTAATATCTTCCAAATCAGAGGGTGTGAGGTTTAATCTGAATAAATGTGCATCTAACATTGTATCCTCAATGCTCTATGCATCCTCACCTGAATTAATCCTGGATAAATGATTTAGTCCTAAGTTTCTCTTGTTGGGCTTCACCACAACTGTAAATTCAAAATCTTGGAACACGAGAATCCATCTGCATATGCGCCCCTACAAAATGGGCTTATCGACCAGATACTTCAACATCATGTGATCTGTATAGAATATAAATGGAGTTTCCAACAAATACTACCTAAACTTATGCATGGCATAAATCATAGATAACGCTTCACGCTCCATATTTGTGTAGGTTCTGTTCAGTCAAGGTCAATTTACTACTTGCAAACACAAATAGGGTGATCTAAAAATACCCTCTCCAAGATGGGATAATACTGTGCCAATGGCCATGCTAGAAGCATCCACATGCACATGAAAATGGTTTGGTCCATGAAGGGAAAATGTGAAATAGGTGCAAAAGTAAGTCCTTTCCTTCAATGTCTCAAATGTGCATTGTTGCACCTCACCCCCAATGGAACTTACCCTTGCTCTTTAATAATTCCTTCTAAAGGCACGTGACAATCTTGGCATAACCCTTAATGAAATTTTTGTAGTACCTTGTATGTACAAGGAATCCACACACTTCACTCTAGTTAGTAGGCTCCTCTAAGCCCAAAATAACAACAATCTTAGTAGGATCTACCAACAAACCTTCTTTGCATATGATATGTCCCAAAAGATTTCCAAAGGATGTAGAAAAAACACATTTATTGATGTTTAGAGAGATTCTCAGCTACCTACACCTCTCAAGCATAAGTCTCAGATTGTCACAATGGTCTTTCACTAGCCCATAAATAGTCTAATCATCGAAGTAAACCTCTAAGAACTTATGTATGAAATCCTAAAATGCTTGCACCATAATGCAGTGAAAAATACCGCATGTGCACGTTCTTCAACCCAAAAGGAACAATTGTGTATGTAAAACTTCCCCATTCAGTGGTGAATTTTTTTTTCTCTTGATCCTCTTTAGCAATCTGAACCTGATGATATTCAGAGAACCCAACATAAAGGAGATAGATCTCATGCACCCTGCCACACCCTTCCAAGATATCTTTTGTAAAAGGTGTGGGGAAAGGATCTATAACACAAGTAGGATTTAACTCCCTATAATCCATGTATATCCTTATCCTATCATCCTTCTTGATACTTATCACCATTAGGCTAACCCATTCTGACTCCTTAATGGGCTCAATGATTCCAGAATTTAGCATCTTGTCAATTTCTTCTTTAACTTTGACGCACAGGTTAGGATTCATCCTGTAAGGCCTCTTCCTAACTGGGTGCACACCTTCCTTCAACTCGATCCTCATCTTCACCAAATATTCATGCACTCCTTTCAACTTCATGATATCCTCTAGGGAACAAATCCTGGAAGTCACGCAGTAACTCAATAATCTTAGCAACCTCTGAATCAGACCAATAATCACCAATGATAGCCTCCTTAGGTTTAGCTTCAGTTCCAATGTTGACCTTATTTTTCTTCATAGGCTCATGGTACATGCACGTGCCCATTCATCTGCACTATCCATGACCTCACGCGTACCCACAGTGTGATCAACATCCAAGTTCATGACCTCTTCATCATCTATTATATAAAACATCTTTCCTTTTTCCTTTGATAACCAGGAATTCCCAAGATTTTCTTCATCATTATTCTCTTCTTCAAAGAACGCCACAAGGTCTGATTCTCCCAAAAAATACCGAATGAGTTCTTTAGCTTTTGCACTATCTCCCATAGTCAAACACTTCATTATATGCAAGGCTTCATTCACAAGTGGTTTAGTATAAAAGTAATCAAAGGTCTGAGCCATACCTATAGTCAAATATGTCCAATTCCTTGTCATTCTATTCAAATCTACATAGACATACCATGCGTGTGCGCAACCTCGCAAGGTGGAGTAGAACTTATGCACCCATAGTGATGGTGGTAAATCTTCCTTCCTCTCTATCTAGAGTCTCTCACACTTATAAATGTGGTGTTGAATAGGATCCTTCCTATGAAATTCACACATTTGAGAGGGTACATTGCTTCTTAAAAATATCTCAGAGAACACAATTCAAACTTCACGCCACTCCACAAGATTTTCCCTATGTGTGTAATCCACCAGTGCATTGTTGACCTTTGTAAAGTATACACTAGCATATTTCTTCTTTCTACCTAATATTTCCATTGGGATTCCATAGTGTGCAAAATCACCTCAGGATTACCTTCGTTAGTGTATGTAGGTACCTGGTTATTTCCTAAATGCCTAACAGAATGTGGCCTGTTGACGTGCATAACTGCACTCTTCATTTCTCGTCCAACCATCTCATAAGTCCCATGCGCCCAGTTGTCACAAGAAACACTTGTTATATCACTCATAGATTGTGAATCATCCCATTTAATTACTCCTTCCTTTGATGGCTCTAGCACCTCAAGATCCTTGATGGTGCGCACATAAAAAAAATTATATCCTCTTCACTCAAAGGTTCTACATAAGGTGTAGCCTTTCCATCCATCAAAGGGATGATCACACACTCCTTATTTTCAAAGCTGATATAACCCTTATTGAATTAGAGATTAACATTATTTACATAACACCAGGGGCACCCAAGTAATGTTGGAAAACTATCTTCTTCTGCAAGCGCTAATACTTCAAAATCACCAGTAAACTCGACCCCCTAAATTGTAATAGTGGCATCTTTCAAAACTCCAACAGGCATGGCTTTAGTCATGTTTACCATGAACAACACATTCAAATATTGTTGTAATGGTGGTCTCCCCATTTGTAGCCATGTGTCTAAAGTGAGTACATTCACTTCTGCACCTGTATCAATCAAGATGTTACTCAAAAGCCACCCATCAACAATTGTGTTCAACGTAATCTATTCATCATAATCAATACTATGAGGAGGCAAGTTGGCATGCAATATCTATCTCTCGTGCTCACCCTCAACAAATGGTACCTTTTCTTAGCCATTACCCTAACAATGGAATGATGTTATCTTGGCACATCAACTTACAAACCTCCTTAATGTCATCCACATTTGTTTAGGGCATCTTGGCTGCATTTTCTTGTTCTATCTTCTGCGACTACTCCTTCAAGCATTGTATCTCACCTTGCAAGTTCCTGATAACCTCCATAGATTCCTGATACACTTCCTTCTGATGCACAGGGTCAGGATACTTTTCATTGATAACCTCCTACTTTGTAATAATAGGCTTCTATTTGGGAACCTCATGGGCGTGCGCAGCTTCAACGTGAGTATTCACGAACACAGGTATCATATCAAGAGCAGATGCTAACATGGGCATCCACTGATCTCCCATAGCGTGATGTACTCTAATCATCCCCATGCCACTATCATGTTTATGCTTCTTGCTCAGGTGCTCATACAAATCTAGGAACTCTTTATAATTGTGTTTCTTTCTACAAAAGGAGAAAACAATGTTATGAGGGCATTTGCGTCTGTAATGATCAGGAGATCCACATGTATAACAGGTTCCACAGGGGAACTCACTTCTTCCACCCCCATGACCTCAGGCCTCTAAATCCTCCATGGTAGCCTCTACCTTGACCACCTCCATCATAATGGCCTTCATTATTATTCTGATTCTGACCACGATTATCACTTTTCTCCTTGGAATTATTTGCAACACTAGTTTGTCACACACCCATATCAATTACTTCATGAATTTGATCAATCAACCTACAATTCTCAGTGTCATGAGTGTGTGATTTTTAAATCTTACAGTAATTGGACACGTTCTTCCTGATGGTGTGCTGCAGTAAAGGACACTTGCTTGAATCATGATCTAAATGGTAGATTTCGTAATCCAGCAACATGGTGCACACATTGATCTATGAGGGAAACTATCCTTGGTATGACCCTCTACTTCGCAATTTGTACACCATAACCCACTATGTGCAATCTCATGTGCTTGAATTGGCTGATAATTTTTCTAACTGCTTGGGCATAGAAGTAATATGCACCTTGAAAAAGGGACTCACTCTAGTGTCCACACTACCAATGGCCTCACCGTGCAGAGCTGCCTCAAGAGCTTTGTGTGGATCTATAAAAGTATTGTGTGAGAGCCCTCCTGAATGGGGTTATCAAACCAATGAACCATTGTGCATGCTGACTAGGATGAATATCATAAGATAACTTTGATAACAAGGTCTTAAAATGGGAATCATATTCCCTTACACTTTCAACCATGCCATGTTTGATATCCTTCAGCACATTAATGCTCTTCTACTCAAACTTAGGTATATGAAATTCTATGCCAAGAAAGCATCACACAATGTGGTGTAATCTACATAATTCTGATTCAGATCAAACTTCCTATACCAACTATGTGCGCGCCCCTGCAACATGGTTACAAACTGACTTGCTTTACGCTCTGGGCCTATAATGCCCTTGGTGTGCCATAGTATTTATGACATATGATTGTGCTCCATGACATCTTCAATTCCTCTATACTATGGGAGATGAAGGGACATCTCATTATAAACCTATTGGGGTTTGTGTAAACCATGCCCACCAGATCTAGACCCTATATTTTCACCCATGTTCCCTCGACCTACAGAACTACCATATCCACTAGATCCCAAACCTCCACATCATCCTAATCCTCCTTCTATGGTGGGAATTTAACTAGAGGATGTGCTACCTTGTGTTTTGATAGTTGTACTAAGCTGAAATCCCACAGTCTATGAAGTTATGCTACTCCCAAATGAAATACCAATGTTCTGCACACCCACATTCTATGTTGAGGACATGCTAGAAAACATACCTCCAATCGGACCTCCAAATAATGCACAAGATGCCTGACCCACCATAGATAAATAAGCTACCTGATTAACTCCTAAACTTGATGGTAAATTAACTCTATCTGTCATTACTGTACTACCCACACTAGCTTTCTTACTAATGACTATCGTAGAAACTGGAAAACCAAGCGCAAGGGCTAGGTCATAAGAAGGGATCAAAAGTGCACCTATGGTCCATGTATTTTCCACTAGTGCACTCTCATCTTAGGTTAAAGATGGTTCTTTTCCATGTTTACTCAAATAGGGGATTTCCAGATGCTCTTATTTCATGTCCTCTGTGTGAGCTCCAAATCCTTCACGAGCCATCTCTCTCCAAAATGTCATTCATTCTACAAATTCACGTTGCTTCTCCAAATCTCTCTCACGCACCTCATTGAACTTAATCAACCTTTCTTATCTCCTCCATTTTACCGCCAGGTCCGTCATCTTTCACCAAACCTTCTCCTTCCCTTGCGCGTGGTGGGGTTTAACTAGCCATGGGTTTCTCTTGAAAAGTCAATGTTACCATCAAGATTTTAATTGCTAAGGGGATAATGCATAGAAAAGATCCCATGGGCTTGTGCAAGAACTAAAACTCAGATACCTTTGGATAAGAATAAGTATACACATCATACTCCAATATATATCTATTCAACACACCACTCCACCAGTGATATATAACACATGTCTAAGGAAAATCAACATCATGCAAACTATGGTAATATTCCTGCATCAAAACCAGGGTTTTATACCTCCAATTCCTTTTTAATGCATATCCTACCAGCCACTTATACAACTCTATAGGAAAAAAGGAAAAGAACGTATCATAGAGCTTGTGATAAAGATTTTGTTCAACCCACACGCGTGTATTTAACTCAGGTCCACTGTCGTATCTATCTGCAAACTCCTCCTCCAAATTCTCTACCTAACTTTCAACAGTGTCCAAATTGCTTTGGTATGTTTCCATCATGCACCATCCTTGATGAGGCCATAAATTGGCCTCAAATTACCATTATTTATCCTTCCAAGTTACCTTTGAAAGTGGATTTAAATGTAATCTAGGAACTTATAGTTTGCTTAAGATAGAATATAGGATATATATCTTGTTCATTCTTTAGAAGTATTTTTTTATCTATTTTGTTGACTAATCCTATTGATTATTTAGGAAAGATGCAAAGTCTTGTGCATGCAGGCCATAAAGGAAAGATAATGCTAGTTCTGGGAAAAGTGGAATTGATCATGGATAGTATATCTAAACTCAAATATGATTTCATATCCATATTCCTCTCGAAAAATTATGCAAGTTCAAAAAAAGAATCATCTCAATCCAAGATCGTGTGCAAAATTTATAGTTATTTTTAGTTAGATTCGGAACAATTGGAGTTAGCTTCGGAACTTGCAATTTTAGTTCTGAAACTTGCAGTTTTAATTTTAGAACCAACATAAAATGAGGAATTGTGAATAATCAGAGAATCAAATGGAAAATATGAGATATTTTTTTGTTCATAGAAATGTGTTTAACAAAAACCTCATTCATATTTGCTACATGTTTTACCAATAAAGATAAATCTAACTTTTAGTGAGTTGCAGTCCAAGGAAAAAGTGTATCAAACAAGCACTAAAAGTTCCACAAACAGAAACAAAAGTCAAATAGAAAATATGAGAGAGATTTTTGTTCATAGAAATGTTTTTAACAAAAAATCATTCATATTTTCTACAAGTTTTACCAATAAAGAGAAATCTAACTTTTAGTGAGCTACAGTCCAAGGAAAAGTGTATCAGACGAGCACTAAAAGTTCCACAAATAGAAATAGAAAATTCAAATGGAAAATATGAGAGAGGTTTTTGTTCATAGCAATGTGTTTAACAAAAACCTCATTCATATTTGCTACAGGTTTTACCAATAAAAATAAATCTAACTTTTAGTGAGCTGCAGTCCAAGGAAAAAGTGTATCAGACGAGCACCAAAAGTTCCACAGTCAGAAACAACAAAGTCAAATGGGAAATCTGGGAGAGGTATTTGGTCAAAGTAATTTTTTGAGGAAAAACTTCTTCCAATAAAGTAGGAGAATAAAATCATTGTCAATCTTGTTACCAAAAATCAAGGAGAATATTTGGGAGCAAATCTTCCTAAAATAGAGAATAAGACTTTGACTCCAATAATATATCTCTCTCCATATTTTGTGGAGATGGAGATCTTAGTTGTTAGGATTGGAATAAAGATAAGATCAAATTTTATTTCTCAAAATAAGGAGTTGGTTGGATGCATGAATTATAAATGCAACCTCCCACACTTTGATATGTAATTTTTCCCTACCAAGAATAATAGATCTGTTCTTTCCTCAATCTTCTGAGTGAAATTGTTTTGCAGGTTTTGAATTAAGTTTGAAAATATGAATTAAGTCATCTTCCAAGGAATGATCTGGCCACTCATTCTAAATAATAAGGATCAATGTTTTATGTTCTTTTCTTTTAATGTTTTATGTTCAATTCTTTATTCTGTAGTTTTCCTTTTGTTGTGAACTTCTGATTTCATGTTATGTGATCTTTCTTTCCATACAATTTCTGTTGTGAACCTGTAGGTGTCTTATTTATCTTTCCTTATTTTTATTTCAACAATTTCATTCAGACAAGTGTGATTTCTTTCATGTAAGCTTTATTTTTGCAAGTTTTCCTTTCCATTTCCGCATGTGTGATTTATTTTATGCAAGTTTAGATTGTGTTTAATGGAGCTATTTTTCAAAGAATTGTTTTCTCTTAATGCATATAGCCATCAAACACCAGTCCTATATTGACATTATTAATGGAGAGATTGATGACCCTCTTCATTTTGGCGTTGTTTCTGGGGACATGGTGTTATTAAGAGAATCAAAGTTTTCTAAGAGAATATTCTAGTAACAATAGAATACCTCGTGGAAAATTTTGTGACAAGAGGTATTTGGAGGTAGTTCTTTAAACTTTTATTTTCTGCAAATAGATTAATATTTATTTCATGCAATATAGATTAAAATTTTATTTCTGCAATTAGGAATGTTAGATTGTAAATATTTACCTCCCCACAAACTAACTCTGTGTATAAGAAAAATGACTGTGATGTTTGATCAAGAAGGTATAATGGCAGGGACAAAGAATTCAGATCTGGATTCTATTTATGAAGAAATGGTAGAAATATGATATTGAATCTGGAAGTAGATCCAGTTGATGAAATATCAAATGTCATTGTTGACAACCACCACCATTCCCCCTTGTATCAACTAACAACTCAGTGATCTTATTGCACATAACCTTAGTCAAAAATTGAATTATCCAGTTTGTAATAATGAAGTGGTAGCATTTCTAATTAATTCCATCCATATTCAGGGACTTCATTAGAGCCAAAATAAAAAAGCCACTCATAATAAATCCACCCATCCAAATTAGTTTTTCATCCCATAATAAAATTCAATCCCTGAACCATATCCATTAGAAAAAATTGTTTTCATGTCTTTCAATTTCTTCATTTTTGTATATGCTTGTATAACATTAAGAAGAAATTATTGTGAATATCAAGGAAAGTCACTTTTTCTGCTAACATCCACAAGAATTTCCAGAGTTGTTCTTGATACCAACATGCAAGATTTTTGTGCACCAACAATATCAATCAAGGAGCGGTTTGGAGGGACCCACAGATACATAACACAATCCATCTCTTGAGATCACTAATTTAGGATTTGAAGATTACTATGGTGATTTTGATAATGCACAATTCAAGTTGGGCTTTGAAGACCTAGAAATTGTCTACACAATTTTTGGAAATCTTCTTGGAGTTACCAAGTATGCAAAGAGGTTTTTATGAGATCTCAGACATTGCTTCTTATTTTACACAGGCTGCACTTTAATGAATATAGTCTGATGATGGATCAAATTTTTCTCTAATCTTTCTCATGCTATCATTTCAACAAAAAAAAAAATTAAAAATTAAAAAATTAAAAAATTAAAAAAACATTGATTGGAAAACTAGCTTGTTGGTTAATTAATGGCAAAAAAAATAAAAAAGATTTGATTGGAAAACTAACTTGTTGGCCAATCAAAGGAAAAAAAAAAAACTTTGATTGGAAAACCATCTTGTTGGCCAATCAAAGGAAAAATGGGGGCGACTCTTCTTCAAAGGTAATCAACTATTACCTACTGGCTTCCTTCTCGCACTATTTGACCATGTTAACAATAGGACAGCAAGGAAACAACTAGAGGTATGATCAAGTTATTTTGTTCTACTATTTTATTTTAAGCTTTCTTGTAAGTTTTTTTTTTACAACTAGATCCACTTTTAAGATCTCCAAGGAAGGAAAGATAAAATTCATATCTCCCCTACTTACAAATATGAAAAATATGTGTGCCTTTTTGTAATCAAAATTTTGGAGTCTAATTTATGGGCAGCCATGAATGAACAACATGCGTGAGGACATACATGAGCTTAGGTGTGGGAGAAGGAGAAGGAGAATTTTAACAAGAACATGCATAAAAGAAAATAAAAAAAATTAATGTAAGGAAAAGAAAAACAGCAAAAGGAGATCCACACAAGAACCTATGTAAAAGAAAAAAATAAAAAACAACAGAAGGAGATCCACATAAGAACCTGTTGTAAAAGAAAACAAATCAAAAACAACAGAAGGAGATCCACACAAGAACCTGTTGTAAAAGAAAGAAAATAAAAAACAACAGAAGGAGATCCACACAAGAACCTGTTGTAAAAGAAAAGAAATCAAAAACAACAGAAGGAGATCCACACAAGAACCTGTTGTAAAAGAAAGAAAATAAAAAAGAAAGAGATCCACACAAGAACCTACTGTAGAAGAAAAAAAAACAACAGAGATCCACATAATAACATAAGGACTGTAAAAGAATAGAAATAAAAAACAACAGAAGGAGATCCACACAAGAACCTGTTGTAAAAGAAAGGAAATAAAAAACAGCAGAAGGAGATCCACAAGAACCTATCTTTGAACTATATATGGAATGCATACATGCATAAGCTCAATGTAGAGAAGACTCTAAGAAGAGGAGATAATAATATAATGCATGAGGACATGCATAAGATTAAGTGTGGGGTAATGATGAGGCCATAAATTGGCCATAAATTACCATTATTTTTTCCTTCCAAGTTACCTTTGAAAGTGGATTTAAATGTAATCTAGGAACTTATAGTTTACTTAAGATAGAATATAGGATATATATCTTGTTCATTCTTTAGAAGTATTTTGTTATCTATTTTGTTGACTAATCCTATTGATTATTTAGGAAAGATGCAAAGTCTTGTGCATGTAGGCCATAAAGGAAAGATAATGCTAGTTCTGGGAAAATGGAATTGATCATGGATAGTATATCTAAACTCAAATATGATTTCATATCCATATTCCTCTTGAAAAATTATGCAAGAATCGTTAATCCAAAAAGTTAGCTCTGAAACTCATTGGAATTAGCTCCAAACTTGCAGATTTGTTCCAAAACTTATAGTTTTATTTCGAACCTACATTAGCTGAGGAATTGTAATAATCAGATAATCTAATGGGAAATATGAGAGATTTTTGTTCATATCAATGTTTTTAGCTCCGAAACTTCATTCATATTTTACATGTTTTACCAATAAAGATAAATCTTACTTTTAGTGAACTTGTAGTTTTAGGAAAAAGTGTATGAACCTGCATAAAAGTGAGGACAAAAATAATAAGAAATCCAATGGGAAATATGAGAGAGGTTTTTGTTCATAGAAATGTGTTTAACAAAAAACCTCATTCATATTTTCTACAGGTTTTACCAATAAAGAGAAATCTAACTTTTAGTGAGTTGCAGTCCAAGGAAAAAGTGTATCAGACGAGCACCAAAAGTTCCACAAACAGAAACAGAAAAGTCAAATGGAAAATATGAGAGATTTTTTGTTCATAGCAATGTGTTTAACAAAAATACTCATTCATATTTGCTACAAGTTTTACCAATAAAGATAAATATAACTTTTAGTGAGCTGCATTCCAAGGAAAAAGTGTATCAGACGAGCACCAAAAGTTCCACAGTCAGAAACAACAAAGTCAAATGGGAAATCCAGGAGAGGTATTTGGTCAAAGTAATTTTTTGAGGAAAAGCATCCTTCCAATAAAGTAGGAGAATAAAATCATTGTGATTCTTGTTACCAAAAAGTAAGGAGAAAATTTGGGAGAAAATCTTCCTAAAATAGCGAAATAAGACTTTGACTCCAATAATATATCTCTCTCCATATTTTGTGGAGATAGAGATCTTAGTTGTTAAGATTGGAATAAAGATAAGATCAGATTTTATTTCCCAAAATAAGGATTTGGTTGGATGCATGAATTATAGATGCAACCTCCCACACTTTGATATGTAATTTTTCCCTACCAAGAATAATAGATATGTTCTTTCTCAATCTTCTGAGTGAAATTGTTCTGCAGGTTTTGAATTAAGTTTGAAAGTATGAATTAAGTCCTCTTCCAAGGAATGAGTTGGCCACTCATTCCAAGGAAGAAGGATCAATGTTTTATGTTTTTTTCTTTCAATGTTTTATGTTTAGTTCTTTATTCTGTAGTTTTCCTTTTGTTGTAAATTTCTGATTTCATGTTATGTGATCTTTCTTTCTATACAATTTCTGTTGTGAACCTGTAGGTGTCTGATTTATCTTTCGTTCATTTTAATTTAGAAATTTAATTTATGCAAGTGTGTTTCCTTCATGCAAAATTTATTTCTACAAGTGTGCCTTTACATTTCTGCATGTGTGATTTATTTTATGCAAGTTTGGATTGTGTTTAACAGAGATATTTTCCAAAGATCTTTTTTCTCTTAATGCATACAGCCATCGGACACCAGCCCTAGATTGACATTATTAATGGAGAGGATTGACGACCCTCATCAATCCTTGTAATGGATTTGAAAATAGGTCCCGACAATAGAACCAAAATGTAGTCTTATTTTACCCACCAAAATCACAAGGTACGCTAGCACATCACCCAGGTAGAACCTAAGCGCTCACCTGAAGTGTGCAAGGGTACCAGGTTCTTCTTTTATGTGAACTCTATAAAAGAGTTAGCATGATGGGAAGATGCATATTCTAGATTTATAACAATCACTTAGGTACATTACAGGATATAAGTTAGATCTAGATCATAAGCCTAAGACTTACTCATACAAGTATCAAGATTTTATCCACCTCACAAGAACCAGTAATAGAGATGTTTACAACTAATATCTAGACACAAAGATCCATTATATTAAGTACTGTAAAACATAGAAACTTTTTACATACATATAATTTTAACCATGAGTCATGTGTGCACATATTCCAACAGAATAACTCTAATAAAAAAGTGATCATACTAACCTATACAGATCATACATATATATAGGGGTGGGGACTTGCCCTTTTCTACCCATGCATCCTAAAAATAGGTTGCATGCTAAGAAAAACCATGTGCCGCTACACGATAACTACAAAAGCATGTAATCTTTCGTAATTATAGATCTACTACAATTAACTTCTAGTTCAAATCATATTATTAGCTCGGAACTATGCATGTCGTTTGGTCTTCCTTGTATTCCAAAATAAACCTTACTTGAACTGAAAGTCTTCATGTTCCAAACTTATCTTCAAAACATTTCTTGGCCGTCACTCGAAGTCTATATTTAGATCTGCATCCAAAAACTGGCTAAGTGTTGACTTCTTTCGCACACAATCCTTTCCTGTCTGACTTCAATGCGCAAACCCTATTCTCCTCATGTAATCTTCCTCATGTTCCTTTCTCCCATGCGCTACCCTTGGTACTTAGTCATTTTCTTTATTCAACATGTATACAAATTCATGAGTGTCTTCGTCTTCTCCTTATTGACCAAAACCTCTTATGTACTAGAGAATTTATGGGCATAATTATCTAATTTTATTCTACTTCAATATTTATGAATTCTGATGCAACACCAATAATCTCCCTCCCCCCTCCAAAAAAATGAAAAATTAAAGCCTTATTAGTCCATGTTACCTTATAATTGGGGTTTATTTAGATATCAAGATTAGAATAAGAGATCATAGAGTCATATGCATGAATATGAGTCTCCCATCCTAATCAGTAGAGAGGTAAAAACCTTCCTTATTTGTCAGTAGATGTTATGATTATATTTGAAATCATATTTTTGTATAACATACAACATAATAGAATATAAATATTATAGTTGCATATGAAAAAATAGATATTCATTTGGTAGGTTATTTATTTCTTTCCATATATCTCCTACAAAAATACCTTAAAATGTTTTGTATATACATACTTTTAAATTTAAAACTAGGCACATATTGACACACGAGATGACCCAAAAAAATAGAAAAAGACAAACCAAATACGCCAAATAATGATCAAATTGAGACATGTCAAAAATGATTGAGAAATAAAAAAGTGGCCATTATCAATGTGTTTGAAAATGGTAAGACTATTATCAATAGGTCCGATAATGGCCAAACCTTTATCAACAAGCCCAATAATGGTCATACCTTTATTGATGAGTCTGATAATGGTTAAACCATTATTAAAAAGTCTAATAATGGTCAAAATTTAGAAATGGAAGAAGGAAAATAACACCTAGATCTCATAAACAAATAAAGGGAAAAGACATAAAATAAAGAGAGAACAACATGGACTAATAAAGGAGAAACAAAAATATGAGAAAAGATGCTAATAAGATCATGATTTGAGGTAGTTATCTGTTTTTATACAATTACACCAATAACATTACAATTATAAGGATTGTAATAGAACTACGTATCTAGATATAATGCCCCATTTTGACTTGTGTATGCACATACATATTAAAGTGGAATTAAAAATATGAACCTAACAAACATGCCTAAAATTGTTCAAAGAATATGTTTCAATAGAAGGAAAATATTTTACTTCATTTTTCTCTATTGTCAATAACTCGAATGTGCATTTACGAAAACATAAATGTATACAAGTAAATTTATGTATTAATAAATATAAAAAGGAATGTAACCAATAAAAATAAATTGAAAATAAATGATAAAAAGGAATGAATACACCTAGTGGCATGCCAACCATGTTATATTCTCAATAAACTTTTGAAACTATCATAGGCCTTAATTTCCCCTACCAAGTGGCAAATACTTTTAAAACATGGGTCCAAATCCCTTCTAAGTGGAAAAATAATAGTATCATGGGTACAAACTAACCCTACCCAGTGGAGCGATAACAATGATGTGGGTCAATAGTCCTTAACGTGTGGAAAATATGATTTATGGAAAAATAATAAAACATCTAGAATATGGGTCATATTCGAGGTTGTCTAGTGGTGCAAAAACATTACAATGGGTTCATAATAACATTGCCAAGTTCCAATATAATGATGTTGCAAGTCCATACTAAACATATCAAGTGGTAATATAGGTGAATGCTATCTTAAAATAAAACCAAATGTAACCTCACGTAGCCAAAAAATATAGTAATTTGAGTGTATGCCCCACTTTTAGGGCGAGGAATGTTTAAGCATTTAACTTTTCTCAAAAGAAAAGGATTACATGTACCATGAGTAAAATTTATGAAAGTAAGAGATGTAATAATCATGAATATGCATATACAACATATTTTTATTTGTCAACTTATAAATTCATATCATAGTGAAAACTCAATAGTAAAAATTAATATAATATTGCTATACAACACTATCATGGAAGAAGTGTAAGAAAATGGTGAAAAATATGAACAAATGATATGAACCATTATACCATTAATTCTCAATAAGATATGTGTAGAACATGCCACAATATCAATAATGTTTAAATATAAATGTACCAAGAATAATACGTTCTAAGATGACCATGATGTATAAAAGATGTGAGGCAAGAGACTATCCTAATATAAGCGATGTAGTATATATAGACACATGGATGCATCATGTCCCCAATGGAAATGTATAAGTGAAATGCACTATAATATTATGGGAGGAGGGTGTAATCAATATGTGTTGATGTAATAAATAAGGAAATTGAGACAAGTTATATGTTGTGATGCCAAAAAATGTGGTAGATACAAGGTAATGGGGGACAAAAAGGGGGTCTATGGTCCCTCTCTACCCTAAATTTGGAGAGACTTATAAAGACACTTAAACAAATAATTTTATGATAACATAAGTGGTATTTTGAATCTAGTTTCTAATATATAATATTTTAATACCTAGATGAGAGAAGTATGTAAAATTGATGCAAATGGAAATGGTAACACTTTATGTAAAATTATGATAATAGTGTATGTGTAAAAACACACATTTTTGGATAAAACAAGTGAATTTTTATATGAAATCACATACAAGGATACAAAAAATGTTCAAAATTTTGAAAAATATTTATCTTAACTTTTCGTTCAATATATATATATATATATATATATATATATATATATATAATTCAATTAAGCTGGAAAAAATGAAACCATAACTACACAAACATTTTTTTTACCTTAACTTATTAAATTTAAATTTTTCTTTCCTGGAAGCATAACCAATGATGTATAGATTATTGAGACATAATTTTTACTAAAAAATCATTAAATATAAAATAATTATTGAAATATTTTTAATAATATATTTAAGAACCATAATGAGGCATGTTATGTAGAAATTAAGAATAATAACTTAATATTTTAAAAATTATATATTTGAAAACTAAATTCCCCCTCCTAAAAACCCATAAATTTATTTGTTAAAAAATGTCAAATTAAATGTGTCTACGAAGGGGGATACATATTAGTTTTTTTACAAAAGGAATTTTGGCTGGTATAATGTAGTTATGAGGATTAGGTTCAAATCCTCCAAGCCAAAAATACAAGGCGTGATACCCAAATTTTGGTCCTATTAAAATTGGAAATTATATCCTTTTGTATTTTATTGTGGAACTATCCCAATTACCAATTTATTGAACAAATTAAAGCTTCATTCTATATCCCATATTCTAAGTCCACTAGGTCATACATATTCTCTAGGTTAACACTTTAAGAATCATTACAAATTGTAAATAATACATAGAACAAACTAAAAACTAACTCATATCTGATTGTGTATTTATCCTAGATAATTACATGTGCATAAAATAGGTAAAACATATGAACATGTTTACATCTTATGAACCTATCTTTTACATTTGTAATAGTCATATTTTCAAATGTACAAGTTATCTCGGTCAATTTGGGTGTTAATTTTGGACAAGTTAGAGAGATAAATAATTAAAATGATCATCTATATAAACATATGAACCATTACTTATTATCGTCATATAGGGATACCATAGCATATAAACACTCTAATAAGTTCATTGATCAAAAGATTGAAGCATGTTTCTATTAGAGTAAACAAAATAACATCTACTCAAATTCCAAATTCATATCTATTACTACCCTAAATCTTGAATCCAAGTGCTACAACCAAAGAAAAGTGACACATGAGAATCCATGTTCACATGCAATCATATATCAACCAATAACTATTGATTAGTTGGAGTCACTTTTTGTTTACATTCTATATACGTTGTATGAGATTGACAAGCTTCATAGTGAAATAATGTGTTCTCTATGTGTCACATAGTGAATAAAAGGTGTTTTAGGTGGACAACATAGCGAAAAATTATTTTTTTTGAGGGACATGGAATATAGTGTTACATTTTATCCAGTATGTAAGTCCATTGTTGAATGTTAATAATTTCTCCATTCCTCTATGTAATGTATGTTTTTTACATGCTTGTATCAATGCGTAACATTTCCTTGTAATCTTGTTCGAACTACAAAATTCAAGACCTCTATGTTTTAAGCATAAGTGGGTTTGCTAATAATCTATTTAAAACCACAAATAATTGAAAATTGAATGTTCGAAAATGAAATTTTTACGAAGGCTGAATGGTTGTGTTTTGAGTCTTTAGCCGGGTCCTTCAGAACTTTGAATTTGAATTTCGTAAGTTAGGAGTATTAATCTATGGCATTTGTTGAATATATAAACAAATCTCAATCGCCATAGGAAAGTGCAAAGAAATTTTATTATCTCAATCATTTTTCTTTAAAGAGAATATTTTGGATGTGATATTAAGGCTCAGTAGAATGACGAGGATATTAAGGAAATGATGGAAAACATTGTAACCATCTAATATATGATATATTCAAATATATCATATGTGATTGGTTTAATTTTATTACTTCTCATATATGAATTGAATCATGTTTATGTTTAAGTGTTCAAATGTGAATTGATTTGATCTTCATACATATACATATGTATCATTTCAATTATATTTGGTTTTTTTTTTTGCATGTATTTTGATGGATATGAGGTATAAGGTGGGTCATTGTTAAGAAATTTTATCTTTTCTCTATCTATTAGTATCAAAGAAAAAATTTCTTTCTTTGTGAGTAAATGCATGAAATTTATTTATGGTTCCCCACATTTGCGAGTGTGGGTAGAAAATCATTGTAGACATCTTCCAATGAGTAACTTTTGGATAGAATATATGAGAAAGTGAAACAATAATATTTTATGGCTTTCCACAGTGTGAATTCTGGATAGAAGGTTGTTGCAGACATCTTCCCATAGGTGACTATTGGGTATAAGTTGTGAATATTATAAAACAAGTAATCACATTTTTCCACTTTGTAAAAGGTAGGAAGAAAATCATTGCAGGAATATTCTACCGATAGGATTTTTGGGTAGAATGTGTAGAGGATTTTCAAGGTTGTTGATCCTAATTTATATAATATACAATGACATATAGGATGAATGTTAAAATTGGAGGACATTAAAACCAAGATTTAAGAGTTGAAGATTTGGGTGAGTTAATGTGAAATATGAAATATCATTTAGAGACCATGGAAATTAAAAAAATGTTGAGGTGTTATTGTGAAATATGTGAGTGTCAATGAAGTGGAATCCTCGTGATAGGGAGTGCAACCTGCGAGAAAATGTGAATGAAGAAGAGGAGGAAGCGTAATATGATTATGAATATATACTGTAACATGTTATTGGTAGATTGGAAAATAATCTAATATTGGATACCCATGTTATTTTGGTAGTTTGGAAGTAGTGAAGTTGAAGAAATATTTTGAGTATGAAGATATGGCAGATCCCTAAATATTAAAATTTTCTTTCACAAAGATGGAGGGTCATGCATCCCTTTGGTGGGAGCATATCAAGACATGTCGAGTTCAGAAAGGCAATAAGAATATTAAGAAATGGGATAGGGTGGTGGAAAATTTTAAGTAGAATTTTTTACATGTGGATTAATAACTTGGTTTGTTACAGAAGTTATATAATTTGTGAAAAAGAGTGCTCATTATGAAAGAATAAACTAAATAATTCTACCAACTAAAAATTAGAGTGGGACATATTGAAGATTCTTTGGATAATATAGCTAGATATAAGAATGGATTACATAATGTAATTATAGATGAATTTGGGATGATTTAGTAGAGGATACTTGAATAGTACTATGAATATGCATTGAAGGTGGATGAGAAGTTGGTGCAAAAGCAATAGAGCTTAGCTCATGGAAAGGGGAAATCCTTGGACACCATGGTAGAAGAGATAATTATGAACATCATGAATTTGAGATGAGTTCTATGACACACAAACTTGTGAACAAGTAGAGGAGGAAATGGGCCTCATGTAAGAGGTCACAAATTCAACACATATTACAGGTGTAGAGAAATATGACATAGAGATTATGAGTTCCTATACACTCCAAATGAAGATAAGTGAACTGTACAAATTACACAATGAGAACAATATAGTATTTTAATCCAAAAAGAAGAACCAAAAAATGGGAGAAGTGTTAATGTTTAAAAATGTATTATTGAAACTAGCTAAAAAATAAGTTGGTCATGAGTAGAGGAAGAGTCTATTTATAAGGATGTTAAAGTATAGTTTTTAGTATTATTATTATTGACAAATAGTTTTTTGAAAGGGACTATACCCTTGTGAACAAAAGAGGGCCTAGGAGCCAGAATAGGAAATAAAACCAGAATAAAAAGGATTAGAATCCAAGTGTGACAATGAAGCCCAAAGTAGCCAAAAAATAGCTACCCCATCAAGACAAAAAAAACAAAAACTCTGTAAAAAAGTAGCAAAGAGACCGCAAAAAAACAACAAAAAAACAAACAAGAGCAGCTAGAGCACCTACAACTACTTCTTGGCAGCTTTGTCGATGCTGGATTTGATGTTCTTCCAGGATTTGAACATTCCCAAAGTTTTCATGTGGGCAGCGTCAGTCTTATCCAGCTGATCAATGGTCCTTTTGCTTTCCTTATCAGTGCCCCAAAGTGTTGCCGAAACTCTGCTGAGATTGGAGACACTTCAGACATGCTGCTCAATGAACTCTTCAATCACACTAAAAATGGCCATATTATAATCATGACGAGTTTTGGCCTTCCCTAAATAGGAGTCTAAGGAGTTCAGCTTCTTGTATATATCTTCAATCTGGCTATTATCAATAGCCACCACCTCCTCCTTCCTCTTACCTTTCTATTTTTCCAAGTTCTTAACCTCATCCTTCAACAGCTTCATATCAGCTTCTAAGGCTTCCAACATTTTTGTAGAGCTCTCCATATGCACATCCTAGGGACTAGCACTGCTAATATTTAGGAGGTCATGTGTAATTTCAATGAGGACCCTTCCCCACAGCAAGGGTATCAAGGTTAAGCCTTCTAGAGGACCTGGTGACCGGTCTGGTCGAGGTGGAAGCGAAGGGGGCGTGAGCAGCAATAGGGGGAATGGAAGATGAAGCCTAGATGGCTAGCAGGGGGGTGACAACAGTGGTGGTGGGTGAAGAATGTGGAGAGATGGGGCTAGTAGCAGCTGAACCCGGTAGAGGGGGAACTGAGCTAGGGGAGGAAGGGAGACTAGGATACCGAAGAATACATAATTTAAAGTATAGTTATAAGGTATGTAAATTGATAATAGAAAAAATAACCAATACTTTGGTTTCACATGAGATGGTTGAAATATTAGGGTTGAGTAGGATTAAGCATTTGAATCCATACAAGTTTTTTATGGTCACATAAAGGGCACAACCTTTTGGTGATAAAGTAATGTCTCGTCAAAATACAAATAAAAAATATGAGGATGAACTTTTGTTTAACATCATTCATAAGGAGACATTTCAGGTGCTACTTAAAAGGCCTTGTTAATTTGACTAAAAGGTATAACATCATGGCCATGCTAACACCTACAAGGTAGAGAATGACGGAAATAAGTATACTTTGAACCCATTGTGAGAAAATAGTGAAACAAAAAATATAAAAGTGTTTTTTTAATCTCAGGGAAGTATTTCTTGAATGAGGTAAAGTTTAATAATGCATTTTTTGCATTTATAGTGCATATTTCAAAAAGAGAATGCATGAAAAAAGTGGGAGTGGTTGAAGAAACAACACCACAAGTGGTAAAATGTATGTTGGGTGAGTTTTTGGAGATTGTGTTAAGTGATTTACCTAAAGGTTACCACTTATAAGGGGTGTGAGCCACCACATGGATTTATTTCTAGGATCAAAAATTCTATAAAATGTAGAATATAGGATGACATTATATGGGAATGTGGAAATATAATTAAAAATTCAAGGAATGTTTGATAGAGGACTCATCATAGATATCTCAATTCATATGTGTACTTATTTGAGATCCATATATAATATCACCATCAAATATAGGTTTCCATGGCCATAGATGGATGATATTATAGGTTTCTTGAGTGGAAAAAATTGTTTTTGTAATGTTAATTTGAATAATATATAGCATCATATTTGCATAAAATAAGGGCACAAATAGAAGAGAATGTTTACTAATTAAGAGGGATTGTATGAGTGGTTTATGATTTCATTCAGATTAATTAATAAACCAATTTATTTTATGATGTTGTTGAATGAAGTCCTAAAATCATTTTTGGGAAAGTTTGTGATCATGTACCTAGATGATATTCTAATTTTCAACAAGTTTTTTGAAGAACATTTATTACATATTATAAAAGTGTTACAAAAATTGTGTGAGGAGAAGCTATTCATTTTTTAATAAAGAAATGTAGTTCTATGAAAGAGGAGATAATGTATTTAGTATTTTTTATTTACCATGAAGGATTGAAGATGAACCCAGAGAATGAATGCACAATTGTGGAGTGGAAATCACCAAGGAGTGATTTTAAAGTGAACAATTTTCAGTGGTTGGATATGTTTTACCACAACATCATTAGGAACTTTAATGTTTTGTGTGCTCCAATCACATAGGCCATGCAATGGGATTATGTGAATTTCATCTCGAGCATAGGTGTAGAGTAAGAGTTGAATATTTGAAGAAGGAGAGTCAACATCCAATATCGACGTTGCCTAATTTTATGAAATTATTTTAGGTTGATTTTGATGCTAGTGGTTATATCATTGGTGTAGTATAAGTCAAGAAGGTAGGCCTTTTTCATATTTTACTAAAAATTTGAATGATGTGAATAATTATAACATGGGTATAATGAGTGTTTCTATATATTTATGCAAATTCTCAAAAAGTGTAGGTACTACATGTTGAAATAATTTGTGTTATTTATTTATCATCACAAATTTTAGTTTACTAATAGTTAGAGAAATTTAAATCATAGACATGTGATGTGGGAAAGTATATACAATGATGCATATTTGTGATGAAGAATTGAATAAAAATATATAATAATATTATTGATGCACATAATAGGCACAATATTTCATTAATAGAGATGATAGTGGAAGTTGTGGGGGTTGAATCTATAAAGGATTTATATGTAAACGATGAATATTTTACAGAGGCATGTGACTCTTGTGTATTAATAGAAAGTGTTGAAAAGACACCTTGGTTGGACTAATTTGTGAAGGAAGGGTTATTGTTCCATATAATGAAATTATGCATCTTGAGAGAATCAATGGAAAATAATTTATTGAGAGAAAATTATTGTAAACTATTATTAGAGAAATTTTTATTGGATAAATCTTTAGAATATCTAGGGAGAGTTAATTTTGGATACAAATGAGTGTGAATGAGTGCACATTTATGTAGGAATGTTGTGTGTGTCAATTGGCTAAAGGGATATTTCATAATGCAGGCTTGTATCAATGTTTTCCCATTTTTAAGACATGTTAGGGAGATATAAGGATGGATAGATATTGTTTTGGGGTTTACCCAAAATAAATAAGGGTGTTGATTCAAGTTTTATAGTGGTGGATATATTTTCAAACATGGAACATTTCATTTCCTATAGGAAGAATAATGATGTAATGCATATTACAAATATTTTTGTCAAAGAGATTGCAGTGTAAATTTTAGTGGATAATCTTTGTTAATTCACGAATGTTTAGGTTTTTGAAATTTAGATTTGGATAATTTTGAGGTGTTAGGTCACTTATTTCACCTAATTTTTCTGGGTACAAGTTATTTTTTAGGTTGATTCACCTAGTGTTTACAGTAATAGCCAAATTTTAATATTCAAATCGCCTTTACCACATACACAAAAGATAAATTTTCTACCAGTCTACATCATTATGCTACTGGCTGGTAGCATTATGCTACCAACTAACAATTCCTCACAGCTGACATCAATTCTTTTTAATTCATGACATTCACCAAGATTTTGAAAGTCAATTTTAGAAATTCACCAAGTAATATCTATGGTGTTTTTTTAGGGAGTCTTAAAATTTACCATGGGAGATTGCAATGTTACATGAATTTCCACACTTTAATTTTTTAAAAAGGATACAAAAGTTGGTCATTTATTATGAACATTATGAAAGATATTAGATACAAAGTGTCAATTTAATTCATTGTACCATGCTTAGATTGATGGGAAATATATGTGGTAAACATAAACCTTGAATATTTTCTCAAATGTTTGGTCGGAGATAAGCCAAGAACCTGGGGCTTGGCTGTAGCACATGTCAAATCTACTTACAATTATTTAGTGAATAAGATTACATGGAAGAAACCATTTCAAATTATATATGGGAAAAAACCAAAAGGAGTTATGAAGTTGAGAGACTTATCGTGAAATGAAGAAAACAATGATGAAGAAGGGGAGTTTGTAAAAAATATGAGGTAAGTACACCAATAAGAATGTAATTAGCTAGAAAATATGAATGTCCAATACAAAAACATGTAGATGAGAAAAAAATAAGTTGAATATTAGATTGGAAATACACTCTTAGAAAAATTGTAGAAGGAAATATTTCCCAAGGGAACACGCATTAAGCTTAAGTGGACAAAGATAGGACCATTCAAAATCATAAAATAATTTTTGAAAGATGCTTACGAGATTAAATTGATTTTATATTTTAATATCTCTGAAATATTTTATGTGTTGGATCTATATCCATACAATGGAGTATAGGAGAGTGTTGAAGATTTGACTTTAGAAGGAGGTGGATTAGATTATAGAAAAATACAAGACATAACATGTGATGAAGTATAAGGGGCTATTAACATCAAAATTAATGGTATGTGCAAGAAAATGGGGTCAAAAGCGGAAACCTTTGCCTGAAATCATAAAAATTTGAACTTTAACAAGTGGTTTGACATTCTTATGCTCAAAATTTAACAATTTAGTAAGAATAATTAAATGGATCTAAACCCGCTTCATTCAGCCAAGCTGTCTCTCATCAACAGTTTGCGGACGACACAATCCTTCTTCTTCTGGCCTCAGTTGTGGAAGCTAAAGCTATTAAGGCTTTATTACAACTCTATGAATCTGCTTCTGGGCAAGAGATTAATTATGACAAAAGCACCATTTTTTTCTTTAACACCCCTGAGGAAAGACAGCTCAAGATTGCTAAAATTCTGGGCTGTAGAATTGGTGCTCTTCCAGCAACGTACTTAGGCCTCCCTCTTGGCACTAAGAAAGTCTCTCACATGGTGTGGGATGATTTGTTGATGAGATTTCAGAAAAAGATGGCAGGTTGGAAAGGGGCCACTCTCGCTAGTGCTGGTAAGTGCCTTCTCATTAAAAGTACACTCCAAAGTCTGCCCATCTATATCATGTCACTTTTCAAAATTCCTTCTTCCTTCAGAGAGAAAATTGAAAGGATTCAGAAAATTTTTTTATGGCAAGGCATGGAAGAGAAGTTCAAATTTCACCTAGTGGCCTGGGATAAGGTCTGCACCCCAAAATCTATGGGAGGGCTGGGCATAAAAAATATTGAGAAAATGAATGAGGCACTCATCGCTAAGATGGGCTGGCGATTGCTATCTGAGAAACAACCCTGGATTGATGTTATTAAAGCAAAATACTTGAATCAACAAGCTGTCTACTCCTATCTGCATGAAGAACAACTACCCAATGGTTCCATTTTTTGGAATAATCTGGTCAAGAGTAGAAACTTCATCAAGCAGGGCAGCAAATGGAAAGTGGGGGATGGTAGTGAGATAAACTTCTGGGAGGATAATTGGTTCAGTGACAACCTCTTGGAGAGATTTGGGACACCTAAGGACAACCTTATAAGCAAGTATGGAACTAAAGTCAAGGACTACATTAAAGGTAATGGCACCAACAAGACTTGGAAAAGACTTTCTATGGAATGAATTGAGCTGAAACAAACTACTTCCTCCCTTCAGGATATTTTAGACCTCTTCCCTTTAAGTCAGCTGAATTCCAAGGATGAGCTGGTTTGGAGCAATTCACAAGATGGGAAATACTCAGTCAAATCTGGTTATACCAATCTTTCTCACAGTAACCAATCTGACTTTAACTGGAACAAGATCTGGATGCCTGAGTTAACCCCCAAAATAAATTTTTTTCTTTGGCTGGCCATCAGAGGTAGAATTCTCACCACTGACAATTTGATGAGAAGAGGATTTATAATTCCTAATTGGTGCCACCTTTGTAGGAATGACTATGAAGACATTAGTCATCTGTTCATACATTGTGCTTATGCCAATAGAATTTGGATCTTTGTTCTTTCTAAATTTGATGCTCTTTGGGTGTTGCCGAAGAACCTTAATCAGCTATGGAATCAATGGAACCCACCATTCAGACATTGTGCTATCAAAAGAATCTGGAAATTAGCAATCCCACACTTAATCTGGAGGATTTGGAAGGACAGAAATAATATCATTTTCAGAAATAAGAAGCAGAATTATAAAATCAGTATTGGCAAAATTTCTCAAGGTATCAAAGAGGACATGGCCAGATTTAAACCTCCCAAGAACAAGTGTTATCCTGAGAATGAAGAACACATTTTATCTAATTGGCACATTGGAAATTGGAGCAACCCTGGGAATTGTGTTGATAGATCTTTGATTAAATGGCATCCTCCTGACTCTAATTGGTACAAGCTGAACTTTGATGGCACCTCTAAGGGAAACCCTGGGACAACAGCTGGAGGAGGAGCAATACGAGACCACAAAGGTAATTTGATTGCTGCTTATGCAGGAAAAATGGGAATTCAAACCAATCATTTTTCCGAAGCATTATCTGCTCTCTGGGGCTTGAGAGTTACACGGGCTCAAAATATTCAGAACCTTATTGTTGAAGGGGACTCTCTTAATATCATTAAGCTTCTTAATCAGTCCTCATCTCCCAGTTGGAGTATTAAAGACTTTATCTCTGAATCCATAAGCATTTGCCACACCTTCAATAGTATCAGAATCATACATACTTACAGGGAGGGCAACAATCTGGCGGATGCACTGGCCAATTATGGCATTAATATAAATTTTACTGTCCGGGATAATGATAGTATCCCTAATCAGCTTCACAACAGCATCCATGCGGATCTTCACAAGTAAGCAATCTCTAGAGATAAGCCTTAATCTTTGGAGGAAAATCAAAATCATCAATTATTTCACAAGTGCTACTTTATTCTATATGGTGAGGCAAATAATATATTTTTTAAATAATAGCAAGATCTATTTAAGAAACTTCAAGTGGAGTCATCCTAATTTGAAAATCACGCACGCGGGAGGTACAACAGCCGTTGATATCCGGATGCCAAACTCCAAGAAAACTGATGATAAATACAAATTGATTGTTGACAGGGAAAGGGTTTTCACACGCGACTTCCCGTAGGCTCAGTTCAACAATTACGCAGCCGTTCGTGAGAAGACCAACGGCTACAGTTCCCAGTCTTATGCGATCTTCAACAGTAAGAAACGAACTGTTGTTCACGCTCAGCGGCATTCTGGAATTTGTTGTAACCTGCACACCACTGAGAAGATGGGAGGACCTCCCTGTCAAATTGAGCCGTGTGCGGACCCTGATTGGAAGGATAACACCGAGCTTTGGAACATTCTCAGCATAGGCGGCTTCACCAGCTTTGTTGAAAGGGTGCAGGGACATGATCAAAGTATTTCAATACGCTTTGCTAAGGAATGGAAAGAGAGGACTGTCGACTATGGGGGACAGAAAATTCTTGTCAATGAAGAGCTCATTGCTGAAGTGACCGGTCTCAGCCTGGATGGGTACCGCTTCTTCAATAAAAGGGTTATCAAAGAAACTGAAGAAAGAAGATTTGTGGAGGAAGATGAGAAGCTTATATTTAGCACAGCGGGTTTGCTTGTAAGCTCAATTCCTTCACCGTTTGATGAGGTCACTCGCATGATGATTCGTTTCATCTCCTTGGAAGGTAGGTTTGTTACTGTCCCAGCTAAGCATCTCATCTTTTTAAACCACTTCCGTAGGAATAGATTGCTTTGCTTCCCTCATTATCTTTTAAACTCTCTTGAGCGCTCCATTTTGGAGTTCCAGAAGCATACCCGGGTGGTTCCCTTGCATCAAGGGCTTATTTTGCTAATTCACAAATACTGCCTTCTCAAGTACCCCGGTCTTCCTTCCTCTCCTAGCCCGGCTCCCCCTTTGATGGACTCTGCTGCTGCCAGTCCTGCTTCCCCTGCTGCCCTTGCTGCCCTTGCCGCTGCCCCTACCACCGGTGTTGCTAGCCCCATGCCAGCTGCACATGATTCTCCTTCTATTCCTCCTGCTACTCCTCCTGCCACCCACCTCGCCTCTTCCTCTAAACGTCCATTCACCAGGGCTTCTAGGAGACTCAACCTTGAGACTCTTGCAGCAGGGAAAGAGCCTCTTGATCTTGACATTGCACGTGACCTGCTGAACATAAGTAGTGCCAGTCCCCGGGAAGCACAGATGGAAAACCCTTCTAAGAGACTGGAGGCCTTAGAGGCTGAGATAAAAATGCTGAAGGATGAGGTCAAAAACCTAGCTAAGCAAAAAGGCAAGAAAAGCATGGAGGGGGAAGGGAGTATTGACAATAGTCAGATTGAAGACATATACAAAAAGCTGACCTCCTTGGACTCCCACCTTGGGAAGGCTAAGACTAGGCATGATTACAACATTGCTGCCTTTAGGGCCATTGAGGAGTTCATCGTGGGACATGCCAAAAGTGTTTCCAACCTCAGCGGTGTCCCGGCTGCACTTTGGGGCAATGAAAAAGAGAGCAAAAGGACCATCGAGGAGCTCGATAAGACGGATGCTGCCCACATGACCGCTTTGGGTATGTTTCATGCTTGGAAAAAAGTCAAGATCAGTGTTGATCAAGCAGCCAAGAAGTAGTCCTGCATGCTTCTACTGCTCTCTTTTGTTATTCTTACTATTTCTTGGCTGTCGGGTTACTGTTTTTTTGCTGTTGTTTTGCTGTTAAGTCTCGCTTGTGTAGCTGTTTCTGGGCTACGTTGAATTTCATTGTACTACTTGGACTTGGTTAGTCCTGCTATGCTTCTCACTCTTATTCCGGCTTAAAGGCCTTATTTTGTATTCAAGGGTATAGTCCCTTTCAAAAAACTATTTGCCAATATTAAAAAAAAAATTCATAGTGCTCAGAATATAGTTTCTAAAATAATATTTTTTCATTAAAATGGTGAAGATTAAGATGGAT